>JAMAJV010000006.1:600000-1102115 GCA_023628835.1 Sordariomycetes sp. S4602
GCGGGCTAGGTGGCGGGCGGGGAGGGACTAGCCCCGGAGCAGCTGACCTCCCTCGCGGCGACTACGTTCGAGGAGAGGTCCGTGAACCTCGAGGCCCACGAGGACTGCGCCGCGCAGAGTGTGCGCAGCGGGGCGACTTCGTTTGTTACAGTTGTGTCCGAGGGCGACGATGGGGAGCTCAGGGTTCCGGAGCTCTCTCGTCTTACGTTCCACGGTGTTAGGTTGGGGCACGACGAGGCGTTCGAGTGCCCGTTCTGCCGGAACTTTGTCTCCGTTGCGTCGGCGAGAAACTGGAGCTATGTTTTTCGGATCTGCATCCCAACCACCACCGTTCCCAGCCTGTCAAGGCCGTTCCTCCCTGCCCTTGCGCGCGCCCGAGTAAGTGTTCTTACCCTGCGAGTTTAGAAAGCATGTCTTCGCGGACCTTAGGCCCTACATCTGTACGTTTCCAGATTGCGCCCTGACGCTCTTCCCCACCAGGCACGAGTGGTTCGGCCACGAGCTGGAGGTCCACCGCCTGCACCACCGCTGCCACCTCTGCGACGCCCGCTTTCCCTCCGGCGACCAGATGGCGGAGCACCTCCGCAGGCTCCACGCGGACGCTGTGCCAGAGAGCCAGAGCGACGCGGTGGTCAGGTCGAGCGTGCGGGCGATGACGGAGTTTGGGGCGGGGGCGTGTCCGTTCTGTGACGAGTGGCGGCCCGCGGGGGCGGGTGATAATGGGATGGCGTTCTGCCGGCACCTCGCGAAGCATCTGCAGCAGGTGGTGCTGGCGGCTAGGCAGGTCTTTATTGAGGGGTTGGATATACGGGAGCCGGAAGCCGGGCTTATTCCTGATGGCGACGCGGATGAGGGTGCAGGGGACGGCTAGGATCCGGCGTCGGAAGGGGCTGGTGCGAGAACGACTGCGGACGCCGCTGATACCACAAGTAGCGTGCCGGCCGCCGGACGATACCTCCTGGAGGTCCGGGACTCGAAGGGCGCGCACATCACGGTCAGCGCCCTGTACGACCCCACGTTCGAGATCAGCATGATATCAAGGCGGTTCCACGAGCACCTCGGCCTCAAGGCGCCCCCAGTCCGGCAGGGCCACTCGAGGAATTACAAAACACCGATGGGGCCCATCCCTGTGGAGAGTATCCTCAGCGTCGAGGCGCGGATATCGGGTCGGGAGGCGGACGCGTTTGTGGAGCACCTGTTCGCAGTGCTGCCGGCGGAGGCCAAGGATTTGGGCGTGGCTTTACTTATCGGCCGGGAGCCTCTCCCATATGAGTATGAGTAGTTGGTACGTCCCGGAATAGAACGCTCATCTTCCGGTGCCAGCGCCTTGGCAGCTCCCCTGCGTCGTGGACGATAAAGCCCGGCAGCCCGCCGTAGATATTCCTCAAGCCTATATTCATTTGACTGTCTCTGTATTGATCACATGCGTCAGAGCCAAAGCAGTCTACTGAGTTTCTCTCAGGACATGTCCTGCTATTGCGGACGGGCATCAGTAACCTAATTCACACCAGGCTAAATAGATCTGCCCCCTGGGCAAAACAAATCCGGAAATATGTTCCATTAATCCGTATCATAGGTAAAGCAGCGCTAGCCAGGTCCAACAGTTCCCTTCTCATTATACAATAAGCGCAGACCCCATCATCCCATACCCGCCCATCACCTCCTCGGACGCGGCCTGCATGATGTCATTAGAGATACCCGCCTCCAGCGCCCTCAGCGCCCTCCTCAGCGTCCCGGACACCCGCCTCGCCATATCCGACTTCTTGCCCAAAAACCAGAGCGCGCGGATGCAGTCCTCGCACCGCCGGATGCTCTCTCGGCAGCCCCCGCTCTTCCGCCCCAGCACCGCCCTGTCGTGGCGCCACAGCTCGTCCGCCCGTGCGAAGTGGAGGACGTAGGCCTTTGCGTACGCCCTGATGAGGATAGCCGTCCACGGCTCCGTCAGGATCGTCCCCGTGTTCACCGCAAAGTGCGAGCCAGGCATTTGCGGGCCCTCGTCGCGCCCCTCGTGCTGCGCGGGCGTGGAGACCCGGGAGAGGTCGGAGAGCTCGTCCGCGCTGGTGCTCCGCATGCGCTCCAGCGTGCGCGCGCTCCTCCGCTGGCGGCTCGCGCCCGGGGCCCCCAGGCCGTTCTTGTCGACGACGCTGATCAGGTCGGCGAGCATGAGAGCCGCCAGGTGCCAGTGCGCGTGGATGCACACGAACCAGCCCCTGATCTCTGGCGGGACGGCCTCGTAGTTCTCGATCAGGTCCCGGAAGAACACCCCGTACGTCACGTTCCAGTACCGGTACACTAGCATCGCGCTGCGTATGATGTCTTCGACCGCCTGGCCCCCGCCGCGCCCGCGCAGCGAGTTCTGCAGGTACGAGACGTGCCGGTACAGCAGCACCTTGACGGGCGCAGACCTCTGCACCGCGGCGGCGGCCTCCTCGGGCGGGCAGGGCCAGCGCGTGGACTGGCCGGGGCTCGTGGGGTTGTCCTGGATGAACAGCTCGACCCACCAACGCCCCGTGTGTAGATTGTTGTTCCTGTGCCGCGGGGGCTCCGCGCCGTCCGTGTCGTCGTGCTGGCAGTCCTGGTCGGCGAGGACGACGGGGCGCTCGTGCATGGAGGAGGAGATCGTGTCGGCCATGACGGTGAGCCAGTAGAGCAGCCCGACGGTCCCGCGGTCTTCGGAGTCTAGGGTTCCGGCTGCCCGCGCCCTCGGGTGGCCCGCCTTGGCGCCGTCGAGGCCGGCCTCGTTCGCGTCAACCTTGAACTTCAGGGCACGCATCTTGCGCGCCGCCCTTTCCAGAAATACGGGCAGGCCGTCCTCAGAGATGATCTCCTCTATCTGGGTTCCGAGAGAGGCCCGTATCGCCCCGGCATCCGTAACATTGCCGTTCCTTTCGAGGGGCCCGTCGTCCTCCCACGGCTTCTGAGTCCACCCGAAGATCACCTCGGCACATATCACCTGAAAGGTTTCTAGGTCCGCGCAGTCCTGCAGCGCCCTCCTTGCCTGATCCCAGAAGGAGCGCTGCAGGCTGCGGTCGAACTCCTCGGCCATGCCGGCGCCCAGGTCGTCCGCCTTCGAGGACTGGTCGAACCGCTCGTCCATCCGCTGGCTCTTCTGGGCCCACTGCGTCGCGAAGGCCATAATGGCCAGGCGGAGCGCCTTGGACGCCGCGCGGTCCTCAGAGCGGGTGAGGGCTATGAGCTTGGCGGAGCGGGCCACTTGGTCGAGCTTGATCACGCGGCGGTAGATCCTGTTGGACTGGGACGGGCCCCGGTCGCACTGCTTCGGGTTTGCGGTCGCTTCTATCGCGGGCGCTGTCTGCGGGTGTAGTGTGAACCCTGGAGAGACGCTGCTCCATCGGCGGGGCTTGTACGGGCAGGTGTCCTCTGTTAGCCAACACGAGAGACTATACTCCAGCACATCGTGATAGATCCGGAGCAAGCCCCCTGATATGAAGTCACTACTTGACCGCTCGATCATGTTTTGCTCGGCAGAGAAGAGCGAGAGCGACAGCGTTGGTGTCTCCGAATCATAAGATGTGTAGTGCGAAGGCCTCCGTGCCCCAAATGGTGATGAGATGCTGTTGCCACCGGTTCCCATACTGTACTGTGGGGAGTAGGCCGAGCCTACGGCAGTTGACATGGCGCGTCTGAGACTCCGATCCGGGCTGCATAGGTTGTTGAACGCGTCTTCGGACGGATCATATTGTGGCGTTGGGTAGAGGATGTTCTGGTCGTTCGTCCCTGGAAGGTAAGCCGAATTCTCGGGTAATTTCGTTGGCTTCATCAATCGGGAAATGAGCTCCAGGGTCTTCGGGATAGAGCGCCCCGGCCTGTGGAAAGGTACTGTCGAAGATACCGGTTGGGAGTACCGACATGTCGAAATCAGGTACACACCCTAAAGCATCATGTTCCTCCGGGGACACTGCCGAGGGCAGATCCAGAAAAGACTGCGGCCCTAGACCGAGCTTGTCGGTGGTGAGCGGCCTTCCTACCACGGGCTCCGCTTGTCGCGCCTGTCGGCCACGAGACGACTGACGCTTATCGACACGCCCGGATCGGGATCCCGAGGTTCCAGATTGGCATTGGGACTGCGCCCAGTGGTATGTGCAGTCCTTCCTGGTCCTAACGCAGTACGAGCAGCTCTGTGCTCTACTCCCTACGCGAGGCTTTAATAATCGCTTCTTGCATGCCCAAACACCAAAGTAAACCGGTTGCCTTACCAGTAGAACCTCCATTCAGCGCCCCGCTTCCTGCGGTATGCGGGTCCGCTCTGGAGCTGCCGGGCGACAGAGCCGAGTCACACGCCCTCTTGGCTTTTCTACACTGATCACAAGAGCGGTTCTGGCGTCTCATCGTAAGACCAGCCCCAAGAAAAGAGGGGAAATAATAATATTGGAACTACAAAAGGGGGGGGAAATGTTCGTTATAAGCGTCACGGCGAGATGTTGGCACAAAAAGAAGGAGGCAAGGCAGGTGAGAGGCGAAACAGGTAGGCTGCGTAATGGAATAAATACTAACGTGTCCCCCGCACTTGCCAGGGATCGACTCCGCCTTGGCCTCCTTTGTCCACCTCCTTTTCCCCGCAATGCGCTAGTCGAAATGGAGAATCGCTTGCATGCGGTTGCGTCAACCCAGTGCTTCACGCTGCAAGAAAGGCGCGGGAGGGCCAATTACGGTGTGGCTCGTGGACATACGGAGCCAATTGAAGCACGGGTGGCACCAATCACGCCTTTACAATGTCGAAGCCCTCCATGGAGTCCAGCGCCTCCCGCAGCTTCGCCCTGTACGTCGGGATGCCCCCCGCGTAGCACACGGGCTCGTACACCTTGCCCGGGATGCTGCCGCCCATGTAGGTCGACCTGGTTGTGGGGAACAGCGACTTGTTGTTCAGCTCGAGTATGTGCTCTTTCCAGGCCTTGGTGGCCTCGTCCTTGGGGTTGATGTACTTGATGTTGTTGGCGCGCATCTTGTCGATGCAGTCCGTGATCCAGCGGCCCTGGACCTCTACGGACGAGGGCCCGTTGGAGAGGAGGGTGGGGCCGTGGGGGCCGTAGATGTGGAACATGTTGGGGTAGCCGCCGGTCGTGGTGCCCAGGTAGGTGTTGGCCCCCGTCTTCCACTCCTCCTCGAGGTGGGTGTTGTTGATGCTCTCGAGGCCGAGCTGGGTCATGACTAGAAGGAATATGTCAGTAGCGGGCCAAATAGAAGGTTATGCGCAGGGGGGTAGGGGTATGCGGTGTCTTACCGCCTGTGACAACGTCCTGGATGACCATGTTAGTGGAATGTTCTTCGACACGGGTAAGATTAGGTGACTTACAAATCCCGTCGCGATTGCAATAACATCGAACTCGTGGTGCGTGCCGTCCTCAAGCGTGATGCCCGTCTCGGTGAACTCTTTGATCGGGTTGTTCTTGATATCCACGACGTCTACAGACTCGCGGTTGAACTGCTCGTAGTACGTATGCTCCAGACACGGCCTCTTGATGCCAAAGTAGTGCGGCATCTCATTGGGAGCAAGGAGATCCTTCTTTCGCGGGTCCCCGACGCGGTCACGCGTCTTCTTGGCCCAGAACTTGTACGACTCCTTGTTTGCATCCGGGTTGAACAGGTTGTCCTTGTACAGCGAGACCCAGTAGCGGAAGCCGCCGTCGCGCCACACCCCCTCATAGAAGGCCTCGCGAACCTCGGGCGGGTCGTCGAAGGTGTTCTTCTCGTACCAGTCGTAGTGGAAGCCGGCCCAGTTCTTCTCGCGGTAGCGGAACATCTCCGGGTAGAGCCGCTTGCTGTTGTCCTGCTCCTCGGCGGTGAGGTCGCGGCGGCGCATGGGGACGGCCAGGTTGGGGGTCCGCTGGAAGACTTTGACAGAGCCGGCCTCGGGGCCCCAGGCCTGCACGATCTGGACGCCCGAGGCGCCGGTGCCGATGACGGCCGTGCGCTTGCCCTCCACGGGGACCTTCTCCTCGGGCCAGAACGAGGAGTGGTGAATCACGCCCTTGAACTTGTCCATTCCCTTCCAGGGGGGAATGTAACGCTTAGCCGCCTGGTGAATAATACTAGTGTCAGCCTATCTCATCTTCTTTTCCTCTGGTAAAAAGACAGGAGTTGAGCATGGGGACTTACAAAACCGGTGCCGAGAACAAGGTACTTGGCCTTGGTAGTCCGCCCATCAGCAGTCTGAACGCGCCACTTGCCCTCGCCCGTGTCGAACTTGGCGCTCGTGACGACGGTGTTGAAGGCGCAGTCCTTCTTGACGCCGATGACCTTGTCCACGTGGGCGAAGTAGGCGCGCAGATCGGCGAAGTTGGGGTAGTTGTTGCTCCAGTTCCACGTCTTCCAGACCTCGGGCCACGAGAACTCGTACTCGGGCACCTCGGAGTCCACGCCGGCGCCCGGGTAGCAGTTCCAGCGCCAGGTGCCGCCGAGGTCGCCGCCGGCCTCGTAGATGACGGTCTTGTAGCCGCGGTCCCGGAGGGTCTTGAGCATGAAGATGCCGGCTGGGGCGTGTGGTGTTAGTGGCTTGTAGTGTGGTGTGCGTGTAAACGAGCGTGACGAGGAACCTACCAAAGCCGGCGCCTACGACGAGGGCGTCTACCTCGAGGTCCTTGGCGTAGGGCCCCGTGGTATCACGGTGGACCACGCTGTAGTCCGTCAACTCTGTGTTGAACTTCTTTGCGATCGACCCCATGACTGTTCCGGGAGAGGAGTGCTGTTGGATAAAAGAGCAACGTTTGATGTTTGTCTGTGTTTTGGCAGTCGCCTTCTTGGTATCAGAACTGCGATGGCCTGGAGAAAGAACAAGTCTCAATGATGCCTAGTGGCGTCCTTTTATAATCTCACAACGTAGACCAGAAGGATGCCTTTCTAATGACAATACTACGTCTCATCCGCGATCAGGAATATCACAAACTGCTGCGGAGCCTTGATGCTTCCGTCTTCCGTCCAAAAGCATCGAACGTGCTGGTCCGAACTGGGCAGCCACCTCCCCGGATCTGTCAGTAAAGCTACGGAACAACACTGCGGAGACATGGTTGCTTCCCGCGAGGGATCAGCCGCCCCTGCGCCCCGCAGCGACCTTACGTCCCCGCAATCTTCAAGTCGAGGCCCGTGACGCTGTCCCACTTCGCGACCGCAGAGCCGGACAGGGCACACGCATTCGGATGTGACCCGTCGAGATGCGGGGTTGCGGCTCCGCTGCTCCGCTCAGCCAATGACGCGTTGGAAAGCGTCCTTCTGCGGAGCCGCAGCTGGCTAGGAGCCGGACGGGGCACACGCGCCCGGTTCCGGCTCTGAAATGCGGAGGTGCGGCTCGGGGCTCAGCCAATGGGGCACAAGAAAGCGCCATGCCGCGGAGCCGGAAGGGCCGCCGGGGGCGTGTCTGGGAAAGGCCATGTTATTCGGCCCCCGCGATCTTCCCCGTCGGCCGAAGAGGATGGATGGGGCTTGCGAGCCTGACCCTGCGGGGCATGCAGTGTAATCCATCGAACGCCTTCGTTCCACCGACGGCGCCAGGGCCTTGGCCTTACGCGGTTTTAAAGACATGTTGCTCCCTCCGAGTCGCAGTCTCATGCGCCCCCCTGCCCGGGTGTCACTCTTCCGCCCAACCGAGTAGCTCTTCATTCCCCCTAAGCACTGTAAAGATGTCTCTCACAGCCCAAGCCACCGAGAACCTCCGCAAGCTCGTGGAGAGCTCCTGCGCCGACCCCGCGACGGACATCCCCGGCGTGACCGTCGCCGTCGTGGGCAAGGATGGCAGCGACCTATTCCTCCACTCCGCAGGGAAACGCGGTATTGAATCCGACGAACCCATGACGCCGGAGAACGTATTTTGGATCGCATCGTGCACCAAGATGCTGACGGGCATCGCCTGTATGCAGCTTGTGGAGAGCGGCGTGCTGAAGCTTGATGACGGGGAGCAGCTGGAGGGGCTGTGTCCGGAGCTCAAGGACCTGCCTGTGCTACGGAAGGACGGGACGACGGAGAGGAAGAACAAGGCGATAACGCTGCGTATGCTGCTTACGCATACGGCGGGCTTTGGGTACTCGTTCTTCAACGAGCGTATTCGGAATTGGGGGTTCCCAAGCGGCATTGATGAGTTCTCAGGCCGTATTGAGGATGTCAAGTTACCTCTGCTGTTCCAGCCAGGTGAAGGCTGGGAGTATGGTGTAAGTCACCCTTTCCGTTCATACTTCTACATTATAAGTGCGAAAGATGAAAGGTGCGAACTGGCGTCTAGGTCAATATCGACTGGGCCGGCATTGCCCTAGAACGAGCCTCCGGGTTGAGGTTGAACGACTATCTGCTCGAGAACGTCCTCCAGCCGCTCGGCCTAAACAATATGAGCATGATCCCAACGCCAGATATGCGGGCGAGGATGGCCCATATGCACCACCGGGACACCAACGGCAAGATCCACCCGAGAGACCACCTGCAACGGGCCCCTATCGTGGTAGACACCAACGACAAGGACGCCGTGGGCAAGGTGTTCCACAGCGGTGGCGCCGGCATGTACGCCAAGCCCTCAGAATACACAAAGGTCATCGCCGTCCTCCTCAACGACGGGACCTGCCCCCGCACGGGCACCCAGCTCCTACAAAAGGCCACCGTCGACGAGATGTACAAGAACCAGATCCCGCAGATCCCCGACTTCAGCCGCCAGGGCATCCCCGCCTCGAAGCCCGACCTCACGAACCCGCTGCCCGACCTGTACCCCGCCGGCGGCGCGCCGCAGGGGTGGGGGCTGAGCTTCATGCTCGCGAACAGCGACGCCACGGGCAGGTCGAAGAGCACGGGGCACTGGGCGGGGTTGGCCAATCTGTGGTGGTGGGCGGACAGGGAGAAGGGGGTGGGGGGGCTCGTTGCCACGCAGGTCTTGCCGTTTGCGGATGCGAAGGTGTTGGGGCTCTGGGCGGGTGTTGAGGCGGAGGTTTATAAGGGGTTGGTTTAAGTGGCTGCGAGTCTAGTTTGCGGTGGGCTCTTATTGCGTTTTGGCCGAGTGGAGTAGGCTGGGGTAATGGGGTAAGATAGCTGCCCTGGCTTCTTAGATGCCTCTTTCATAGTGAATAGCGAAATAGTTCAACAGCTGAACAAGGGGTTTCGCTGCCTCCTAACAACGCCGAGGACAATCACCGCGGGTGCGGGCGGGCTATTGGCCGAACCCGGAGACCACCTCGCCCCACGTGGCGGCGCGGAACAGGATGGTTCATGGGTTCGGATAGGATAACAGTGCCAGAGTGGTTAATGGGTATGACTAGAAATCATATGGCTTCGGCCTCGCAAGTTCGAATCTTGTCTCCGTCGGGTTTTCTTTTTGCCCACAGGGTCGTTTGGTCAAGCGGTCGTTCCCGCGATTACAAGAAGGAACCAGTAGCTCCTACTAGCTATGATAGTGAACACAGTCAAGCTTAACATCTCAAGCCTACATACCAATCAGAGCCAACTGCTAGATTGGCTGCTAGCAAGCCAACGCGCACGGAATCAGGGAGGCAAGGGAAAAAGGGGATGCCAATTTGAACAGCACAATGTACGCTACACAGGCCACAGGAGGGTTTTCACCCGGTGGCAGCTGGCCGCGACTGGTGTAGTACGGTTTCCCTCCAGGCAATACAGCAGGTCAAGAACAATGATGTACCGGATGCTCTCCTATGGGGCTAAGCGGCGTATAATAATAATAATAATACTAATAACAAGGCCGAGAAGTTCTTGCGGGTTATAGGACGCCGCAGTAGTGCTGGGGACGGCAAACGCCAGACAAGGAAAATAACCGGATATCAATATAGACAGGTTGCTAGGGGGACGTTGAGGTGGAGGACACGGTACGGCCGGCACGCTTCGAGACCTGGGTACCTTGACGTTCGGAGTGATACGCATAATAAGATCCCGGATAACTTGCCCGTTGTTTTCCTTTATACCCTTTGTGGTACCCACGAGGTGAGGTACGTGCTACACACATATAAATCACTACAGCCAACCCGTCGACGCCCTAGCTCCTAGGGCCAAGGTGTGCTTCCGACCTGCAAAAACACCACCTGGGAATAAGTGATTGTGCAATTGTTAGAAGCTCTGAGAATGACCTCTGATGTAGTGTGTATCCAAGTTCATCTTCATTCAACCCAATACTGACCGCGGCGGTTAGTCCAGAGGGCTATCTCGTCTAATAGATCTAAGTTAACACCAGAGAGGTATATCCCGGCTTGATTTAGACGAAATTCGCGTGGCTAAAGGTATTTCCAACCTCACAGTCAGCTTCTCAGGTCACCTATTCGCCCATCCTGGGGGCAGAAATGAATCCGGGTCCCACTCTCTCAAGGCGGGTTGACAATCCCTCTAGTTTGAAAGCTTAGCTGCTTCATTCTATGGGTCGACGGCGGCTTTACACAGTCACCTGTGTGAAACGGAGAGCCCCTACACATCGGTCTGACCAAATGGCCCCAATTGTGGACGCCCCTTTTGGCCCGGTTATTTTCCACTCCTTCCGCCACACCGACCAAGAGCACGTAATATTCTCGTCTTTCGGTCAGGAGGAACACGGATGATCTCGCCCACAGGGAGCTCCGGCTCCCAACGGTCTTGTCTCATGCCTTCCCCACCTCCGTGCTTCCCCAGACTCTTCCCAACTGGGTTAGGTTAGTCCGCCCTTTACAAAGTGCGGGGTTCTAGTATATCTTTCTTAGTGACGTTCTTGGTGTCTCACTACTCGTTGACGCTGTAGATCGTCCCAAGCCAGAGGGAGCCGCGGACGGGACCATTCTCGGCCCTTTCCATACCCATGATGCATCGCCGACAACGTTTCCCCATATCCGGCGATACGGCCAGCGAGCCCTGCCTCGAAGAGCTTCCACAACATGCAGTACGTAGGCCGCAGATACCCGGACGGCCGGGCTGTTCTAACCAGCGATGACAACAGGCGCTTCTGGTTCAAGACGATCGTGCCTGCCCCGTACCCTATTCTGCATGACAGTCTGGTAAGGAGGCTGTTGAAGTAACACCCCTCTCTCCCCAGCCACATGCACTTTATATTTGCCAAGGACAGGTATGACCCTCTAACAACGTAAGTCCACTTACCTCCCGAAATTTAAAGCGTGGTGGAAATTCAACTGATATTTGACATGTTGTATAGCGCGCTGTTCCTCTGAGACAACCCTTATGAGAACTCAGACGTAGGTTTTAGCGTGAAGAGCTTCTTGGTGGTCAGCGTTAAGCGCGTGGGGGATGCTGTGCTAGCAGGGAGCTACAGCGTTGAGACAGGACTGCGCTTCTGAAGCTAATTGGGCAGGCCTTCGATGTAGGCCGATAGAATGGAGGCCTCGCTAATCTCAACCTAGGCTGACGATGGCCTCGTTCCGCAACTAGTAGCCAAGACCCCGAAGAAAGCGCGGCCGGGGGTGCCCTCGCAGGTCCAGATGCGAAGAACCGAGAGATACGGCATAAGAAGCCTTCTCGTCTCCTGGAACTAGGTGGCCTGTTCTGCTGGACACAGGGGTCGCCAAGAGCTGCGGTTATCTGTCTGCATCCCTTACATCCGGGGGCGTTTCGGACGTCCGGACGCCGCAGTCGTTGGATGAGGGATAACCTGATACAGTAGCGATGGTGTCGCCGGGGCTGTCCTCGCCTCCTTCTGTCTGCGCCCCCAACTTTCGCGGCGAATCTCGGTGGCGGAATTCCACCGCCGGCTAAGGGATAGCGAAGCCGGTGAGAGAGGCCAACAGACAGGAGAAGGGTTGGGGAGATTTGCTAGTGTTCACACGAATCGACATTGTGGATTAGTCCGTATACAGCGACGCCGCGGATTAGAGAAACCGAATGAATAGAACGACTAGAATAGCATAAAAAAGGGTCACGGCAGATCGACCCGAACCGGAGCCAGACTCGCCCGGTTCGGTCCACATGTTTCGCCCGTGCGAACCAGCAAGGTTAATGAGCCAATATTGGCAAGGCGATCCCAAACGCGAAACGGCCACGAGCCCAAATTACATCAACGCAGGCGACAACTTACTTCACCACCTCCACGAGTCAACCTTGCGACCGCTAGTCAAAATCCACCGCATGATCCCAGGCGAGTTCGGCGTCCCGCTAACTTCATCAGGGCGGCGCCTTGCAGAATCGGTTCTAGACGCATTCGAATCGATATTAGGAGGGCCCGTCCCTTGCGTGTGGAACGGAGGTGCACCCGCCACCCTGGGACAGGTGTGAGACTATACGATGATCACAAGGTACTCTGTAAGGCTGAACACTTGGACGGGGGGTTTCGCTCGTGGCCCCAGCTGACCTGGACGCGAGCTGGCGCTCTGTCTCGTTTCACCGACACGCTCCCCTCACGCCATGCACGGGAATGACCTCGAAAGAACGCCATCCGGTAGTGCTGGGCGGCACTGGGGCAAAAAGCTTGCTGAGGCATTCGGCCCGTCTGTGGTGCCATGCAGGGTGGAGCGCACTCTCGCTCTCGCTCTCACACGCCCCCCAGAAAAAGCGACTTCTTCTAACCGTAAACGGACAAGGGCTCCGGCTTTGCTCGGGACACAGACGCTTGCGGCGCGTTTTGCCAATCCGGAACAGTGTCGCGGCGCACGTGATGGCCTGGAACTTGCCGGCGGGGCGGCACGCTGAGACAATTGGGTCGAGAGCTGGAATTGAGAGGCGGGACACCTACTAATCCAAGGAATGCAGGTCTTGCGGGAGAAACGCCCGCTGCTGGAAATAGCCCGCCAATCAGGCGCCAGTGAGGAATCAGCGCCGTGAAAAAGAAAGGGGACTTATAAATAATCGGGTCCGGGTACGAGGCGATTGCGGCATATCCTCCAAGCGGCCAATGTTATTGCGGTAGATTTATCAACGGGCCACGACGGCAATCAACAAAATCTGCCACGCCTGATTCTTGCTCCTCGCTAAATGCTTGGCTGGAAGGTTGATGGTTACATCGGGAGAATCGCCCTTGTCTTCCCCATACCTCAAGGCTCACCCGACGGTGGGGTCTCTCCCGAGCGCGCGAGGTCGCTCGGGCTGCAAGAAGCAGTGTGCGTGTTTGCCTTGCCCCCCGGTGTACCGAGCAGGTGAGACCGCCAAGACAACTCAGTCAGCCATCGCGTGGCCAGATGCTGTCTGATGGTGGAGTCGCGAACAGAGTGGTGGGTGCTCGTCCACTTGGATGAGACATTAGCACAAAAATAGCGCCCAAGGGCTGTTTTCTGCAACTATGCCTCGTATGAGCACGCAGAGAGAAAGGCGTTTTGGGGGGTGGAGGGGGGGGGTTGGAAGAATGAGATGTGGTGATCTGTGCAGAGGTGGGGCGAGACGTTCGCCGCGCCGGCTGGAGATGTTTCTTCCCCCGTTGTCGCTGCGGGGAAATGGGGGTAATAGTCTGCCTCAGTAGCAGGTTCCGGCTGGCTGCATGTGTTTGCGTCATTTGGAATCACCCCAGCTCACTACCCGTTAAAGTTACCCTGCACGGCTTGCTCAAGGTTGCCGCTTGCCTCGGCGCGAGGTGTGGGAGCCCCGGGAAAGGGTCGCGTGGTTTGTGAGAGTTTGTGTCTCCCCAGTTCCCCGGGGGGTAAAATTGGGGGCGAGCGGGGAGGGTTTAGCGGCGTTTGCAGGGAGTGGATCTTTGCCTTGGCTTGGTTAAGCTCATTGGGAAAGGTGGAGAGCTGTCTTGGGGAATTGGCTGCTTTTCGCGGAGCCCAGGCAGAGAGGATCGGGCTCAAAAGTTCCTGGCGCGGGAAGATCGGAGGGGAGGGTTGCACTCCCCGCAACGTCGCACCCAAGGCGCTCTCCGAGGTGGCCCAGAAAGAGCCTCTTTGCTGGGGGTTAGCCGGGTGCGCCTCGCGAACCGCCTTGGGCTTGGTATCCACGTAGAAGCAAGGGGCCCCCCACTTATCCGGCTCGCTTGAGTGGTTCGCGTTTTCGCTCACCCGCCTTTTGTTTCCCAGTTTTCTGCACACACCCCCCTCCCTGCCATTCGTGAGACCAGATAGATCCGGAACCGCCAAAAGGGATGGGTGAGACAGACGGGGGGGCGTCACCGTACGAGATGGGCCTGATTGAAGTGAAGATCGGCGCTCGACCCCGGGCCCAATAAGGCCTTCCCCGGGGAGGTGGGGGGAGAAGAGAACGCGGTTGTCGGGGTTCTGGCGTTTCTCGGCTTGAGTATATAAGGAGCGACCCCGGGGCCAAGCTCAAGGATCAACGCTGCTGCAGCTTCTTGGCCCACCCCACTTCAACGTCTCGTCGCGTGTTCTTGAGTCGAGCTGAGCTGCCGCGTAAAGAAAGAGTGTACGAGAAAGAGCTTGCGTGCGAGATCCGACAACATGGGGGAGAAGAAGGATTTTGTGGAAGATGCCCCTTCGGACGAGAAGGTGGCCGTCCCCACGGACGAGAAGGTCGCCGATGCCTCCGCCCAGCACCGGCCCTCCGTGGCCGGCACCACCGAGGGCGCCTTGAACGTCATTGAGAACCCGCTGCGGGTAAGCAAGCTCCCCCTCCCCCCACCCGCAAGCCGCAGCAGCCCCCGCTAACCGCCTCTCTTTCCCCTTCACAGAACCTCACCCCGGAGGAGGTCGAGGCCAACGCGCGCGCCTTCGCGGAGGAGTTCGGCATGGGCGACAAGACGGACCTGTTCGCGCGCGGCGCGCTGGTGGCGCGCGAGGGCGAGCGCTACGAGATGGTCGAGGGGCTGCTGGACGACGAGCGCGAGGCGCTGGCGTACGAGAAGGACCACAAGTGGCACGGGTCGAAGATGATGTGGTTCACCGTCGGGCTGTGCGCCGTGGGCGCCGCCACGCAGGGGTGGGATCAGACCGGGTCCAACGGCGCCAACCTGAGCTTCCCCGAGGCGTTTGGGATTGACGGCGAGGGGAGCGACGAGTGGCTCGTGGGGCTGATCAACTCGATCATCTTCCTGACTGCTGGCCTGATGTGAGTGCTCGAGCGCAGACCCCGGCTTACATGTCTTCCGGGGGGCGGGAGAGAGAGAGAGAGAGAGTCAGGGGGCTAACTGGATCGCAGCGGCGCCTTCATCGTCGATCCCCTCAACCACTACTTCGGTCGCCGCGGAGAGATCTTCATCACCGGCGTGTGCCTCACCGCGACGCCCATCGCCTCGGGCTTCGCCCCCGACTGGCAGAGCCTGTTCATCGCGCGCTTCTTCATGGGCATCGGCATCGGCGCCAAGAACGCCACCGTGCCCATCTTCTCCGCCGAGATCGCGCCCCACCGCGTCCGCGGCGCCCTGGTCATGTTCTGGCAGCTGTGGGTCGTGGCCGGTAAGACCACCCTTCACATTCCCCACAGCACCTTGGCCGACTTGCTAACCCAACCCCCGCAGGCATCTTCCTCGGCTTCGCGGCCAACGTCATCGTCAAGGACACCGGCGACATCTCGTGGCGCCTGCAGTTCGGCTCCGCCTTCATCCCGTCGCTCATCCTCACCGTCGGCATCTACTTCTGCCCGGAGTCCCCCCGCTGGCTGATGAAGCACGGCAAGGTGGCCCGCGGCTTCGAGTCCATGGCCAAGCTGCGCGCCCACCCCATCATCGCCGCCAGGGACTACTACTACTCGTACGTCATCTTCAAGGAGGAGCAGAAGATCGCCGCCGGGTCCAACTACTTCACCCGCATGTGGGACTGCTTCCGCATCCCCCGCATCAGGCGCTCCAACTACGGCGCGTCGACGGTCATGCTGGCGCAGCAGATGTGCGGGATCAACATCATCTCGTTCTACAGCTCGACCATCTTCACCGACGTGGGCTACACGCCCACCGAGGCGCTGTACGCCTCGCTCGGGTACGGCGCCGTCCAGGTGGTGTTCACGATCCCGACGCTGTTCATGATCGACACCAAGGGCCGGAGGACCCTGACGCTGGCTGTAAGATCCCCGCCTGCTACCCCATTCCATTTTGTTTGGCAAGGCAGTACTGACATATGTTTCCCTCCCCCCGTAGACCTTCCCCTTTATGTGTATCTTCTTGCTGGCGGCTGGTCTGTCTACGCTCAACCCCGTCGATCCCGAGGTGAACCGCGCCGCCAAGATCGGGCCCATCGTCTTGTAAGTGCCCAAGTCCAGGCTTGGGGTCTGATTCCTCCTTCTAACCCCCCGTCCAGGTTCGTCTACCTCTTCACCATCGCATACTCCCTGGGCGAAGGGCCGGTCGCGTTCCAGTACTCCGCCGAGGTCTTCCCCAACATCCAGCGTGAGCAGGGAATGGCGTGGGCCGTGGCCGTCAACAACACCTTCGGTAAGCCCAGTTCCGGCCCCCTCAGACCCGCCGCCTCCACTAACGAATGATCCCTCTGTGTAGCTGGTGTTCTCGGCTTGACGTTCCCTCGCATGCGGACCGTCATGACGCCCGCAGGAGCCTGTTCGTGATACCCCCTCCCCTTGATGGCACCGTCCTCTCTGCTAACGCGACGGCGCAGTTGGTTTCTATGCGGGGTTGAACCTCATAGCGTGGGCGATGATATTCTGCTTCGTCCGCGAGACCAAGCAGCTCACCCTGGAAGAGCTGGACCGTAAGTTGAAACAGAACGGCAGACCGCCAGCAACGCACAGATCGCGCTAACACACGTTCCGCAGAGGTCTTCCAAGTCCCGACCAAGGACTTCATCCACCACGAGTCCACCGTCTGGCTCCCCTGGTTCATCAAGCGCTACGTCTTCTTCCAGAAGCAGCACCCCAAGCCGCCGGCCATCATCGCCAAGGCTGAGAGCGCGCCCGCGGGGACCCCGTAAGGGCCTGCGGCGGCGAGGAGGGGCGGCTGTGCGGTGGATGCACCCTGCTGGTGTAGTCGCAGTCCTTTGCGCCCGAGAGGGCGGCGCGACTGGCAAGCTTCTGTCACGCGCTGGCCGGGGTACGTAGGGTCTGGGGCTGACCCTGGGTTATATGGTCGATTTTGCGCTGGATGTAGTGGACACGTTCTCTACTTGATTATACCCCCGTCTAGCCTAGAGCTAGGCCTCATTAATGGAGTCGTTACCCGTAACAAGCCGTTGCGCTCTCATGCAGTGTGATACGGCGGGCTGTGTTTCCAATGTTGGACAACCCCCGTCATGACTTCACGGTACCTGCCGCTCTCCTGTGATTGGAATAGGCAAAAACCTTTGAGTGGCTGGTCGAAAAGGGCATCGTTCGTATACTGTCTCTCCCCGGTACTGAAGGGCGTGGGCCAACCGTGACAGCATGTGGCCGCCTCGCTGTGTCTCTCATTCAACATCGTATGGCCGGTATAAACTTGTTTCACTGTAAATGTAGCTGCTCGCGTATTACAGCCAAGCACGCACCCCGAGCGGAAACAACCCCGGCACGTCACAAAAACCACCACTGTCGACATCAACCGGGACTCGCCAACGACGACACAAGCCTCCTCCAACCTCGTCGAATGTCTTGCGTCCAGCCTCTTCGCTGCAGTTCTCCGACGGCTGATCAATGAGACAGGCTTCAAGCGGACTTAGACATTCCCACGCGTCTTCCGTCTCACCCTATATATAGCAGCTGGCAAAACCGAAACTCAGATGGGGCTGGCGGAGGGCGAGACACGCAGCTCTGTCTTAGACTCCACGACGCTTCCCGGCCATCGCCTATCCAGACTCCCCGGGCGTGCTGAAAAGGTAGTACCAGAATATGGCGACCTCATCCTTGTTTTCCGGGATCCCCTTGTAGAGATACCTGTCGTAGCCGCCAAATAGGAAGCCGAACCGCTTGTAGAGGCGGCAAGCCGCGAGGTTGTTCGACTGCGTCTCCGCGCGGACGCCTGCGGCTTTTGAATCCTGCGCCCACTCGAGGACTGCACGCAGCAGGCTCTTACCGTGCCCTTTCCCCCGGACTGTGACATCCAGGGCGATGTCCTCGAGCGTGACCATCCCGTTCCACGCCTTTTCGGCAAGCGCGTACCCGAATATCTCCTCGCCCCGAGAAAGCGCGAATAAAGCGCGGTCAGTGCCGTCGAGGTCGGTGAAATCCTCCGGATCGAAGCCGTAGGACTTTGTCCGCCTCGGGGCTGGGCGAGTGTTTATTTCGGGGCCGGAAAGCGAGGTGTCGTAGGGCTCGGCGATCTCCTCTGTTATGTCGAACGAGAAGTCCCGGGCGGAGAGGTCGTCCTCGCGGAATGAGTATACCCTGCGAACCTCCATGTTCTGGTCCAGCGGCATTTGGAGGCGTGTTGTTATCGTACAGCTGTGGAACGGCGGAGGGGTTGAGTTGTGCGAGCCGTAAGCAAGCGGACGCGATCTGCGGGAAAAGCAGGATCCTTGCATGCAATACGAAATACGAGATTATCTAATGTTGGGCGAATGGGGAGGTAACAGGCGGTGCCTCGAGCTGCGTCCAAGCGTGATGAGGAGCGAAGTTCTGCAATATGTCCTCGTTCGCGCTTCAAACGAGCGCATCCTCGACTTTGCGACGTCCCAGCTAGTGCGGAGAGGCTCATGGTTGCCAAGAAGGAATACGACGAGATAGAACGTCTCGAGGAGGCCCTCCAGCCAGGTGAAGGGGCCGTCGTTTATGATTAGGCCAATGTCCCCGAGGAGCGCCAGGTTGTTTGCGTTCTTCCTGGGCCCACTGGGTACTTGTAAGACGGGTGTGTTTCCAGGTGCAGGTCGGAAAGAATTTGGAATCGGACTGGGGCCATGGTGTCGGCTGTGGATCGGACTACTAGGGAGCCTAAACCTGCGGTTCTTTAACGATGTCGCTGGTGGAGACTGGAGACGAGAGGCGCTGGATATTGAAATTCCAGAAGTTACATGTACGTCTTCCGTGTCCTATGTTTGATTTTGGGCTTTGTTTGTGTCAAAGGCGCTTATCCTGTGTTGCAAATTCCGGATGATACGTGGGTGCTATTTGATTTACGTCAATGCGCCAGGTAGAACGAGGTGTTCAATGTTGGCCTTGGTGAGTTTCTCGACAAGTTGAGGGAAAACCAAAGGCCTGGCCTATTTACCATAGAAATTTTACAACAAGATTGTACTCTAGGCTGGGTTTAGTGTCGTCTGTTCCATTTATGTAAATTCAAACATGGAAACTGGGGGTTGGGTTTAGCATCAGAGGCCGCACCTACCACCGTCATGTTCTCTGACGTCCCGCTAGGCCTGTTCACGGGGAGTGCGAGGACTATATCCCAAAAATATGTGGATTTGGCGAAAAGAATGATCATAACGTGAGTGAGCGAGTAGGGCCGAGCCTGGATAGGACGCGCGGGGCATGCTGCGTTGCGTTTTTGGGCATTTTGCGGACGACCTTCGGGGCAGCCAATCACCGCAAACGCCAAGCAAGACTAGAGGGGATGGGCCGACCCGTGGGATATGCACGGCGGGATACCTCCACTACTTGGGAGATACCACCGGGAGGTCTTGATGCGGGGCCTTCGCAAGCTGGAGGCTGCACTGGCGATACGAGAAGACCGTCACTTGGCGAGTAAGATAACAAAACGTAGCAGAAAAGCAGAAAAAGCAGGGTTTCTGCTCCTTTCCATGCAATTTGGCGCGCCATGCATGCCTGGGTTGCCAATGAGGCAGGCGTCAGGCCTACCCGGCCTGCATGTCTTCTGCAATCCCCTCAAAATGGTGGGCCTCTTGCATTGTCCGTGTAACCAACAGATCAGGCATCGAGGGCCAGGCCTCATGGCCACCCGAGGACGTTGCACCGACCTACTTGCAACAAACCATGAATCTTCTCCGTCTTCCGTAGTTGCAATAGCCAGTCGGCGCCTCCCCTGGAACTTTCAATTGACCGACATGACGAGCCAACAAGATCGACGGAGAGTGTATCTGGCTTGTCGCCCTGTATTCCCCGGCGACAAGTCCCAGCTGCGCTGGGGAAAGAGGGTGAAGCAGCTTATCCTCGAGAGGAAGAGCTCCTCGCTGTGGCCCATATTCAAGACCATGAAGGAGGAGAAGGTACTTGACATCGTCCAGAGTTTGTTTGATAAGCAAGTTTTCCAGTCAGACACGATCGCAAAGCTCGAGTTCCCGGACCTTTTCCCCGCCTCTCGGCCTGAAGATACTCGCCGCCGAGCGTCCGAGCCCGAGGCGCGCCAACCCGTCTCCAAGGCTCTAGACGAGGCCGCGTCCGAGGGGCGGGACACCAACAAGGCCGCGTCTCAGCGTGCCGGCGGCCCCAGCGCAGAGCCGTGTGCAGCAACAGGCTCCGGCGTGCCACAGGCGAGCGTGACGAACGGGGCGTGCCAGGCCAACGGGACGGATCACGGCGGCACGCCACCTCCGAGGTCGCCCCCAATCGAAAGCATGCCCTCGTTGCACCCGTGCTACCTCCCGTACGAGGCCCAGCACTCCGTCCTCACCGCGGCCCAGAAGAGCCTCGAGGAGTGCTGCTTCGACTTTGCGGCACAGAACATACCGAACCTTCTCCAGGACAATGGGTGGGACTGCCCCGTCGCTGTGGAGCTCACCAAATGGCTCTCCACTTTTCGACAAGACCCCGTCGCGACACACGTCCAGCCTTTTTTCGCAAGCGTCGAAGCCGAGGGCCTCGGGGAGCTTTTCGCCAACTTGACGAGGTTGCGAAACTCGGCCGTGCACCGGGAACCCATAACGGCCGAGGGCGTCGGCCAGCTCCTCGAGTCCGCCGTCCAGCTTTCGCTGATGCTCCAGGACGACCACCGGGCGGCGCAGCTGGAGGAAGTGCGGAGGGAGCTGCTGGGAAAGATCGGCGCGATGGAGCTGCACAAGGCCCTTTTAGAGGATAGCTTTGCTGCTGGATTCCTGGACCTGCAGCGGCAGCGCGAGGAGCTGGATCGCAGGGAGACGGCGCTTGTGGAAAGGACGGTGGAAGAAGATCGTCAGAACAATGCCCTCCTTGGGAAGCTTTTGGAGGAGCATGTTCTGGGTACGTTTGGGAAGGGAAAGGGCGTTTGGGCGCCGCAGGGCATTGTTGAAGAGCAGGGCGTGGACTTTAGAGCAGAGCGTGAGCGTATCGAGCAGAGCTTGCGGGCCGACCATGAGGCTGGCGTGAACGCGGTGCCAGAGGGTCCTGGAGGGGATGAGGATGATTATTATGACAGCTTGGAGGAAATCACCGCTGGGACGTCGGTGGACGATGCGGATTGAAGTATACGTAGTTAGTTTCCGGCTCGCTTCCTACGGAATGACCTTGTACACACAGAGTAGAATGCCAGACGCCTCCAGTTTCTGCACACTCTCCAACTGGAGCTTCTGGCCGAGCGGGGTTCCACCGCCCGCAGCCTCGGCCACCACCTTGATGCCTCCCCTGAGCAAGGTGGGTATAATCGCCGTCTCGACCGTATCCACCAGCCCGGCCTCAAGGCAAGCACCAAACAACTCTCCACCACCAAACAGCCAAATGTCTCTGCCGTCCAAACCCTTCTGCCTCTTGATCTCCGCTAGAAAATCGTCGCCGACCATGGTTACATCCGGGTTGTCCTCTCTTTTGAGCGTCTTTGAGACAACAATGACGGCTGCCGCGTTGTACACCCTGAGCGGATTCTGGTCGCCCATGAGCTTGAGGTGCTCGTAGGTCTTGCGGCCCATGATGAAAGTGTCGAACTCGGCGTAGAGGGCGGCGAAGTCGATGGAGGGGTCTTCGGCTATCCAGGCCGTGGAGCCATCGTGCGGGTTGATGTAGCCGTCGAGGGAGGTGGCCACGTTGTAGCGGAGGCGGCGCATTGTGTCTAGGCTGACGAGATGGAGATGTTTTTTCGTGGGCGAAATGAATGAAGTGGATTTCTAGAAGGGAATGTATTCAGGCTTTTGAGACCTGGAAATACTGTTGGGTGGATGGCTGGAGCTGTCGTGTTCACAGAGATTCACAACTGGTACAAGATATTGCAGCAGTGAACATATGGACTGCAGAGTAGTAATGTGAACACAGAATCTTCTTCTTGGCGCCAGAACAGGTGCCAAGAAGGGCCCAGGGGGTTTGTCCTTGAATTGGATCGGTCAAACCCCTCAAGACGGACAGACTACATGTCTGATTGTGTACCGCGAGGCATCGAACTGGACGCGACTCTTTGCTCATCAACCCAAACCAATGTCCGACGCGAAGAGAGCCTTTCTTGAACCCCCACACGAAAAGCCCGTAGACCCAGTTTCGTGGGCAATGAAGTCTATAACCCAAGGCAAACTTCCTCTATTAAATACAACACTGCTGCTTCTAATTTTACCAACGATAAGACCGGGGAAATCCATGTGTATCTAATACATATATTACGAAATCAAGAATCCGTCTCCGTCGTCGTCTTCTCCGGGCTTGCCTCCTCGTCCCCCTTCGCCGACTTTCTCGTCCAACTAATCGTCATCTCGCGACCGTAGAATAGGCTCAGAATCAGCGCAATACCCGTGGCGCCGATGGCTATGGAGAGCGCTGTCTTGATGCCCTCCGTGTAGGCGTCGAGGATGAGCGGCACTTCGTCCGGGGAGAAGGTGTCGCGTATGCGGGTGGCGCCGGTCAGGATGACCTCGGCGGGGTCGACACCGGGGGCTATCGAGCTCAGAGTGTTGGTCATCACGTTGACGAAGGCGCACTGCGCTGCGGAGACGAAGGTGGTGCCGCCGAGGTTCATGAAGACTATGCAGGTTAGCAATCTTCCGTGGGTGTGAGGCAAGGGGACGGGGGCGCAAGGCAACTTACAGAGGACCATGGCGGTGACGCAGGACAGGTCTTGCGCATCGACGCTCGCCTGGCTCACGATTATGGGCACCTGGAAGGCGAGGCCCCATCCGAGACCGCCAAGGAGCTGGTACCCGACGATGTGTCCAAGGCTAGAGTCCGTCTCGAACGTGTAGAATAAGGCGGACCCAACCACCGCGATCATGGAGCCGGCAATCATCAAAGGAACAGCCATGTTCCACTTGCCGATCACGATCCCCGACGCGATCATCGACACCGAGACGACGAGGATGAGCGGGAGGTTGTAGACGCCCGACATGGTCGGGCTCGTGCCGTGCACCGACTGGAAGTAGATGGGGAGGTAGTAAATCACGAGGAAGTACGACCCGGAGAAGAACAGCGTGAAGCCCACGCTGAGCCCGATCGCCCGCCTCCCAAACAGCCGGGGAACAACCATCGCGCGCTCCCGCTGCCAGCGCTCCCACAGCCCGAACGCAACGCACAGCACCACGAAGCCCACGAGCAGTCCGATGACGCGGCCCGTGCCCCAGGGGCTGCCCGCCTCGCCTCCGTATTGCAGCGCGAGGAGGTAGCAGAGGATGGCGCCCATCACGAGGCCCACGCCGAGGGGGTCCATCTGCAGGAGCTTCTCGCGCCAGGCGGCGGGGGTGGGCCGCGCGCTGGCGGGCGGCTTGAAGAAGAGGAGGACGGTGAGGGCCGAGAGGCCGCCGATGGGGAGGTTGATCCAGAAGCACCACCGCCAGGTGGCGTGGTCGGAGAAGACGCCGCCGATGAGGGGGCCCAGGACGGAGGCGACGCCGTGGCTGAGGCCCACGAGGCCCGTGTAGGCGGCCCTCTTGCTCGGCTCGGCCGCGAAGCCGATGATGGTGTAGGCCCCCGTGCCGATGCCCGCGGCGCCGACGCCGCATACGGCGCGGCCGGCGATCAGGGCTGGGGCGTTGGGCGCTAGGGCGCAGACCAGGCTGCCGACCTCGAAGACGAGGATGGCGGCCACGTATGTGTATTTGAGCGGGAAGTATTTGTAGGCCTTGCCCCAGGAGGACTGGAAGCCGCCGTTGGTCATGAAGAAGGCGGAGCCGTACCAGGAGACGAGGTCGATGCCGCCGAAGTCGTCGGTGATCTTGGGGATGGCGGTCGCGACGATGGTCTGCGTGGGGGATCGGGGTTAGTGCCTGTGTCGGATGTACAGGGAGGGGACTGGTGACTTACCATGTCGAGGGAGGCGAGGAAGATGCCGAGGATGATGGCCAGGACGGTAAAGAGGAGGGGGAGGCCCGTGGGGTAGTCGTCCGCGCTGGGCTCGTCCCCCCGAGAGGCATCATTGCCGTCCTTCTCCGCAGGTTTTTGAAGGTCCAAAGCCATCAGGTCCTCAGAAGCCTCCTTGCTTGAGCCGGATGATTGTTTTTCGCTGGATGGAAGGTCGGTTGAGGCGCGGGCAGTCGAGGCGGGCGTGTCGTCGGCCGCGGTGCTCTCCGCCCTGTCCGGGTCTCGGTCGGGCCCCATGATTGGGGAGAGGAGGGTTTAAAACTAGCTTTGAACGGTGAAGGGGATGTTTATTCCGAATTGGCTATTTAGAAAGCCTTTTTCTAGCAGCCGACGCGATTGCTTATAACCACGGAAGGAGCAGGTCGCTGCCAAGAGGCATTGTGGGGCGTCCTGCTCCTGCCCCAGCGGCTGGCCTGTGAACAAGCGCTGAGTCGTTATGATTCATCGTGAGCCATGGCCCTCTGCCGCCGCGCTATCCAATCACAAGGCTGCTGGGCAACCAAATTAGCAAGCCAAGTCTGCAAATTGAAGGGAGCTGAATTAGCAATACCTTGGATTACTGGATATTTCTTCCTCGGTGTTCTATTTTCGCTTCTCGCGGTCTCCGAAACGCATCATATGGGAACTCCTGCAACGTGAGGATACTCTTGCCGTCACTATTGCTACGAGACGACAAATTGCATCAGGCCTGTAGGGGCGACTCAAACTACTATGGGGAGATGGACGGGGCCTCGTGCAGGTGTAGCTCGCATCGCACATGACGTAGATGTATCACAGCCGGAATTATACAATGTTAAAGCGTCCACTAAATCAGGACAGTGAATGCCGCGTGGTAGAAATATCTAGCGACTGGGCCCCCTCCTCGACATCCATCGAGGCTGCCAGCCGGTGAGGATTTGCCCCCCTTCCGAACCGATTTCACGCACAGCTACCCGGCACGGCAGACGTCGCCAAGGCAGCCCACGCCTCGTAATCAGCAGCAGCCGCCTGCTCGTTGAACTCCGCCCTCAGAAGCCCCTGGGTATCGTGCTGCGCGACCCCGGCCGTGTCCGCGCACCCCGCCTCGGTGGGGCTGGCCTCAGCGTGGGCCCATCCCAGCATGGTGAACCCGGCGCTGGTGTCTGCCCCGCCCTCGATCTCGCCTTGAGCCCACTGCAGGCAGTTCTGGCAGCGGAAGATGACGGAGTAGTGCGTCGAGTTTATGGCGGAGGACACCTGGGTTAGCTCTGCGTCGCCGGTGTAGACCTCTGGCGGGCCGTACTCCGTCGCCCAGCGGAAGGACGTGAGGACCTCGCCTTCGTTCGGGTAGGCCAGCAGGAGGAGGTTGTTGACCATGGAGCCCGCGAGAGAGATGCCGCACCAGCCTGCTCCCTCGCCTCCGGGGGATGCGCAGGACTGTAGTTTTAAAGGTCAGCCCGTATTCTCCTGCTGAGTATGGGGTAGGGTGGGTGAGCTTACGAGGAGGCCGAGGAACTCTGTTGCGTTGCTCTCGAGCCCGTCGGCCGGCAAGGCCATGCCAAAGGTCATGTCCGCCTGCGGCCATACATTGAATGTGATGCCAGATTCCGGGTCTTCGTAGTTACCCGTCTCTCCCTGGGCATAGGAGAGACTCGACACTTTTTGGGGTCAGCATGGCAACGACGTTGACGTTGAGTAGCCCAGAAGACTAACAAGACGTTGCTGCCAGGAGCAGCGATCCTAGGAACTTCATCGTGACGGGGCGCAAAAGGAATCAGTTGTCAGGGAAGGAAAATGCATCTGTTGCTTGTCCGGGCGTGCTCCTGGCGACTGTGCTCGAGGAAGCAGGCTATTAAATATACCCTCGACCTGCTGGATATATACGTCATCTGCATGATGCTACCGGACGTGAATGGCGGAAATAATGGCCCCAGGGCGATGCCAATTACATGCGTAGTAATGCAACGCGGGTGATTGGCGCAGGCCGAGATCGCCGCCCGGAATAATTTGTTTGACGCAAGTTGGAAGTTACGCATTGGGTGCGGACCGTGTTCCCGCGGCGCGGACCCCATCTTTTTAGATGATGAAGTCATAGCTGCTACCGGACAAGAGTCTCGTAATCCGTCCGTGCCCAGCGATGTATAGACTTGGGTGAACTCCAATGTAATTCAATCCAGCGGGATTTACGGGCAGCCCTGTTTCAATGCCTACACTTGGTATCTGATTCACGGCGTCACTGGCAACTCAGTGCATTGCCACGAACCCCTTGATTACAATACCAAGAGCCATTCCTTCCTCTTCTATTAGCGCCTCCATGAACCATAGCAGTGTTTCAAGTATTCCCAAGTCTATCAGTGCCATATGATATTAGGGACGGTAACCGCGGCCTCAAGAACGGGTTTACTGGATGAAGCGGACGAGGCGAGGCGGACCTCGACGCAGTACGTAGTAGAGCTACTGAAGGGTCCTCCGGGGCCGCATTCCTCATACAGGGCGTGCGAGCTCGATAGGGAGCAGCGGCGGGATTGGAAGACGACCAGCTTCTCCGTAATTCCATCATGCTCCCGCGCGGCTGTGAACCAAATTCACGAGCTGCTTGCACGTTCTCAATATTTGCTACCCGCCTCTATTCGACTCAGAGGACTCGAAATTTACGGGTGCCAGCACCGGGGAAGCGAGGCCGACTTTCTGACAGTAGAGATCCTGACCGCGAGCATTCCCGAGCGGTTTCCTAAGCGGCGTACGGCGAGGTTCGCCTTTAGCGGTATGAATAAGGAAGCAATCAGGTCCATGAGGACGTCGTTCGTCTCCGGGGGTGGCGGTTTCAATTCCTCGTTATAGGCACATCGGTATCTCATTGTGGCGCCTCGGGACGGCATGTGACCAGCATGACCCCGGATACCATGGGATTCGTTAGTGACAGGTTTACCGAGGATCCTGCTTGTAAGAATGGTGTTATTGATTAGCACCCGCCCTGGCAGGCTCGACAGACCTGGATTTGTGTTGTTAACAGGACTTAACAGAGGGCATGTTGGCTAACGAGCATGCCTGGGATGAAGATAAAGAATGCAGCCTCGTACCCAGTAAGTTCGACCCTGGCGTTGTCAAAAAGGCGGAATGTGCACGTCGTGGAAATTAGCCGGGAAAGAGGGATCTGCGGCAGTTTAAATTGCGATGCATGCGCAACTCTCCAGTGTCGTATCTTGCGCTGGGCACGTTGCTAAAATAAAGCGCTGCCGACTCTCGGGCCTTCGCTTACTAAATTCTCCGAGTGACCATTGACGCGCTGCTATCTGGAACGAGGTGGCTCTTACCCGAAACCAGGAACACATTAATTTATGCTGCTGCGTTAGGGTATCTATCCTTGGCTGTGCACGTTCCCTCATGCGTGGGAACGAGTGGCTTTTCTTGTCCGTGTGGTCTTGAGATGGCAAAGGGACCATGCTGATGCCAGTGCTCTGGTATGTTGAGAAGGGAATCCTTCAAGAGACTGCAACCTCAGTTTAAGATGGTAGGCTCACCCTTAATGCGATGATTTCACCGTTTTGTTGAAGGGTGCCTCGAGCCATCCACTACCCAGATACCTCTTGGATTTGAGTTCCGACAAGGCAATCTCTCTCCAGAATGGGTCGTCTTATCGCTAGACATGTCCTCCTTGCCTGCCTGTCCGTCGTGCGGGCGGGCACCTTTCCGGGCCCGGAGCCGCTCTGGTTCCGGAAGGACGGGACCTTTCAGGTCTCCGTATTCCAGGACACTCACGTCGGTGAGAGTAAGTTTAGCCCATTCAACCCGATGTGGAAAACAGGAACAACTACAATTAGAGTGAAAAACAACAAATGACTGCGGTATATCCCACTAACGCTCGGCCCAAGATGCCTGGGACACCTGGGGCCCTGAACATGACACCAAGACCTTCGAAGTCATGGGTGCGATCCTAGACTACGAACATCCGGGTCTCGTCGTCCTGAACGGCGACCTCGTCACAGGCGAGAATCTCTTTCTCGAGAACAGTACTGAGTACATTGATATGCTCGCCGGCCCCATGGAACGACGAAACATCCCCTGGGCCTCCTCCTACGGCAACCACGACTACCAGAATAACATCACGGGCGCCACGATCCTCGAGCGGGAGCGCCGGCACCCCCACGCGCGCTCCAGCCAGATGGTCTTCGCCCCCGACGCCGGCGTCTCCAACTACTACATCCCCGTCTACAGCGAGCGGTGCCTGGCCCGCTGGCTCTGCGCCCCGGAGCTGATCCTCTGGTTCTTCGACAGCCGGGGGGGCTCCAAGTATCAGACCCCGCCGGAGCTCAGCCGGCACAATAACTGGGTCCACCAGAGCGTCGTCGACTGGTACGAGCAGACGACGGCCCACATGACCAGGCGGTACCGGAAGACCATTCCCTCCATGGGCTTCACGCACCACCCGCCCGGCGCGTCGCTGCGGCTGCAGCAGATTGCCGGGGTGCATCCCAACCGCCAGCCCGGCATCAACCACGATGACCCTCTCGCTCCCCAGGCCGAGGGCTATTGCACCGACGGCGCCAATAACGGCACTTGCGACTATGGCGGGCAGGACATCCCCTTCATCAAGGCCCTCGCGAGGACCCCCGGCATGATGGCGCTGTTCTCGGGCCACGACCACGGGAATACATGGTGCCACAAGTGGGATTCTGATATTCTCGATTCCATGAGCGGAGACAGGGGGAATGTCACGATCAAGGGCAGGCGCGGGTGGGGCCACGAGCAGCCGCGCCGCGAGAGCGATCTGCACCTTTGCTTCGGGCAGCACACTGGCTACGGTGGCTACAGCAACTGGATCAGGGGCGCTAGGCAGATCCGTGTCACACGCGAGAATCTCAAGGAGCTGGCATTCGACACGTGGAACCGGCTCGAGGATGGGCGGAGCGTAGGCTCAATATCGCTGAACGGGACATACGGGCAGGATTGGTATCCTGAAGTACCAAGTGACGAGACGTTTTTATAGTTCGACCTCAAAGGGGCAGTTTGTCTCCTTAGGGATATCGATCACCTAGGCGTACTACATACGTATTGCATAATGTCGAATAATGTATAATTAGTATACTAGGTTCTAGAGCATAAAGATCGCTGTAGGGCAGAATATAGGAATACTCACGAAGCAGCCTCAAGCCTACTACTCTCGGGAATAGAAGTTTCGATGCTAGGGCGCTAAGTGTCTTAGTACTGCGTCCTAGATCCGGATCATTGGTGAGTCCTGGGTAACTATGACGACGAAGAGTCTCTGGGCTAACCTTCTCCGCTTGAAAGAAAAGGGAAGCGCCGCGCCAACAGCGGAAGTTGAGTCTAGCTAATATCACGAGAGGGGATCCTTGGGTGACTAGGATTATTCGCGAGTCTGGGATGAAGCGGGGAAGGGTGGCCTGCGCCCCGGCCTTGCGGAATGCTCCGAGCGAATGGATATAACGGGGCTCAGTTCCGCGGCAAGCGTAAAAATGCACGCGCTGTTACCAGCCCTGGTTGGCTTAGGCCAGACCTTGGGCTGGACCAAGTCTGGGACCTGGTTGGCCAGCCGTTGCGGCCAGGCTCCGCACGCCCTGTTCTCGGTCTCAACACTCAAATTGCAAATCCGCTTCGAAGTTTACCCCCGCCTGGGGGTCCTGGCACCGGAACGTGGTATACAAAAGTCTGGAACTAAAGATCACCTGGCCCTCTTCCCGGCACCGCCAGATTATTTTTCTTCCCCGGCCTCTCGACACGGCGGATTCTACGCCCACGCTTCTACGCGCATTGCCGTCCTTGGTCCTCTGAGCCGGGAGATACTCAATATGATTGGGTCCACCAAATGGGGACGAGATTTCGCACAGCAAGGAGAAACATGTATAGCAATAGGCAATCTGATAGTCCCATGATACCGTGTATACAATTAATATGGCCTACTATGCAGCTGCCTGTCAAATAACTTCGAAGGGTTATTTGGACATGAAGAATTATATCAAG
The DNA here is from genome assembly GCA_023628835.1 of Sordariomycetes sp. S4602. Taxonomy (NCBI): domain Eukaryota; kingdom Fungi; phylum Ascomycota; class Sordariomycetes; species Sordariomycetes sp. S4602. The sequence continues at coordinate 629,785 of JAMAJV010000006.1, forward strand.
GTCCTCGCTTTACCAAGGCGTCTGAGGCTGGCCTTACCGGACTCGTTTCTTCGTTACACTTCATGGCTGTGCGCCTCTGCACTCGTAATCCTAATCACGCCCTCGTCGTGCCACCATTCAGGTTATCAGTCGAGCCCTCGCCGTCATCCCCCGCCTCGTCAAAGGTGGTCTCGACGTCAAACCCAGGCTTCGTCCGGCGATTCGAAATCCTCCCAATCGTGATGATTGTGTCCGAGTTCTTCGGCTCGCTGATACCACTACATGTCTTGGACGAGCCAGGCCTCCCCGATATGGTGCGGGCGGCGCGCACGAAGAGCGGCGCGCACGGCGGCAGGCAAGCGCCGATGATGGCCAGGCACGTCTCGATGGCCGAGGCTGAGTGCGGCATGATGTCCGTCTGGCTAAAGTTGTTGCCGTTGTCGCCGCCGCCCGGTTGGAAGATGGAGAAGAGGATGAGGCGCGCGAACGAGGCGAGCACAACGCTGTTTTTTTCCGGTTGTTATTCACGTTATCCTCCCCATGTAACCTCGCGGTCTTTTGAAAGCTGAATGAAGGGGGGGAGGCTAGCTTCGGGCTCTTACCTGCCACCGAGTATGAAGATGCCTGTCGCGGCCAACTTCTTGTCGCGTCCCATCCGCAGCTTCCAGACCTCGCGAATGGGCAGGACCACCGTCATGACGTCGAATATGATGTTGGGAACGGTTATGCCGATGTAGAACTTGGGCGTGTCGATGCAGGAAGTGGGAACAATGGACTTGTCCCAGAAGGCTTCGACGGGCGTGCAGGAGAAGACTGCAATCAGGTTCAGCGGAAGGACGGCGACGGGGAACGGTGCAGCGTTTACTTACTGCTGACGGCCACGACGGCAATGCCCCAGCCCACGAGCATGGCAGATATCACCCACACGCAGTAGCGCAAGACCTTCGACGCCGAGAATATGCGGTAGTACATGGCGAGGACCGATAGCTTTGACAGCGGGCACGAGGTGCCGTATGTGATTTCTATCGCCACGAGACCCTGTTACACCGTCAGGATTTATAATGTTCTGTGTGCGTTGTAGAGCGACCAGAGGCGAGGAATCGGGTGGTGCTCAGGCAAGGGGGGTACTGGCCTTGAGGACGCCCGTGACGCCGGCAGGCAACCTATCGACGGCGTTCATGTTCTGCCCTAGACCGAAATGCGTAGCTGCAAAGAGCCGTTAGTAACCCTTCTCGTTGCGTCCAAGCTGATTCCCCCGGCCGTGGGAACGTACCGACGCCCTCGCTGATAAGCATAGCATGGTTGGCAAACTTCCGGACGGGCTCTTGTTAGTCTAGAATCTACATCGCAGCCCCAAGACAAACAAAATACGGCGCGGCGGCACGGAGAGGTGGGAGGCTCACCAGAGCCACCATGCAGATAATCTCGTCCACGCTCCAGCGCACTCTGGACTTGGTCGACGCCCGCGCCGTGTACAGCCGCAGCCCGACGAAGAAGGTGGCGATGACGCTGAAGATGCCGTGCGGGATCAGCAGGATCCCCGCGATGTTGTCTTCGCTGTAGTAGGTGACATGCTCGGGGTTTGTAGTCATGGTGGGAGAATATAGGCGTCGATAATAGTAACGCTGTCGTCTTGGCGAGAAGGCTGGATTCGGGGGCAAATCGGTCTCCTCGAGGCCGCTTGAGGTGAAACTTCGCGGGCACGGCGGACGCCGGACAGGAGAGCAAGAAGTGAGGCCAAAATAAGGGATTTAGGAAGCCATCTTCAAACGCGACGCTTTACTCAGTATCCACAGGGTACGCACGCCGCGCAGGAGGTGAGTTACCACGTTCGGCTGATCGCCGGGGCTCTTCTCCGGATTTGGAGGCTTGCTGTAATGACGATGGCCGGATGCGGGCAAGCCCGCAGCAGTTCCGGGCTCCCCGGATCCATACGAAGGGGCCCGTGCAAATTGTCGATCCCTCCCGAGGGGCCGGCCCATACAAAACGGCCAATCCCTATCAAGGGTGGTCTCGTGCAAGCTGTCAATCCCTGCGGGGACCGGCCGGCCACCTGAAGTCCCCACATTGACATGCAGGCCCGCTGGATGGACATGTTGGCTCACAGCACCCCTGTCTGCTTACGCTGAACTGCTTACTGGCTCCCCTGCGGGCAATCCTGCCAGGGATGATGCGAAGGTCGATTCCTTCAGTGGCGGTGGGAGGGAGTGAAGAAAACGAGCCGCGCCATGGGGACGGGAGGAAGCACAATGTCTTGTGCTGTCCGCGCAACGCTTCCCAAGCCATACTTTGTGAATTTCCCCCAGAAACAGCGGCTCAGAAACCGGCGGCTCGGCATTCTCCCGCCCGTCCCGTACCGCTCCTTCACGTCTCTTGGCTCGCCCCTCCCGGTTAACCTTATTACTGCTGCTCCACGTCCGTGTCCCAATCATCTTACCCGCTTTGGGCGCGCCGATTAAACCCCTATTTAATTAGCTCCCATCCTGCCTCCTTGGCACATGCTTCCGCCCTCTGGCCCCCTTTTCTCACCACACCACCTGTTCCACGCCCACGCCCACACGCCCCGATATCACGATCGCCAAAAGCCCCCCCGACGTGGCGTTGAACTAGCCCCCCGATCATACCACACCACGCCACACCACACCCACACGGATCGCTATGAAGCCCGCGCTCCTCGTCTCCACCGTTTCCGGTCTCTTCGGCGCGTCCACAATGGCGCAGGAGCAGACCACCGGCCAGGTCCAGACCGGCGACGGCATCAAGCTCAGCTACACCCAGAGCGGTCCCTCCGACGGCCAGCCGATCCTCTTCATACCGGGCTGGCGCCAGGCGGCTGCCGAGTGGCGCAAGCAGGTCGAGCACTTCTCGACCGCTGGCTTCCGCGTCACGACATACGACATGCGCGGCCATGGCGAGTCAGAGAAGCCTGAGTTTGGCTATCGCATCAGCCGCTTTGCTGCTGACCTGAACGACGTCCTGGCCAAGTTAGAGCTTAAGGATGTGGCTATCGTAGGCCACTCGATGGGCTCCTCTATTGTGTGGGCGTGGTGGGATCAGTACCCAGACGCCCATGACGCGCTTGGCGCCCTTGTTGTGGCCGACCAGTCTGCTGTCATGGTGCAGAACCCTGCCTGGACAGAGGAAGAGTCTGCAGGGCTTGCAGCCACCTTCACACCTGTTCAGGTGTACGAAATTGCCAATGACATGGCTGCCCAGACACCTGTCCTCCTCCAGAGCATGTTTACCGAGTCTATCTCAGAGGAAGATTACGAGTGGATCGTTGAGCAGAACGCCAAGATGAGCGACGAGAACGCTGCGGCGCTGCTGCTCGACCATGCCTTTAAAGACTGGCGTGATGTGCTCCCGCGTATCACTGTCCCGAGCCTGGTCCTTGCAGGGAATGCAAGCATCTTCCCGCATGGAGGAATTGAGTGGGTGGCCAGTCAGGTTCCTGACGCAGAGCAGTATACGTTTTCGACCGAGGAGAAGGGAAGCCACTTTGCGTTTTGGGAGAACCCGGAGAAGTTTAACGCCGTGGTTGAGGAGTTCCTCGCTAAATAGAGGTATCGTTAGAGGTTAGGGCGGCTGTCTATCAGCCCATGAAAGTTCGTTCCTTTTCGAGGTAGCCGTGTCCGTTCTAGTACCTATGCTACAACTGAGGCTGGGCATTGGCTAGTATAAATTACAATATCTGCTTTAAACCCGGCCGCCGTATGTTACTTGAGCAGCACGAGCTGTGAGTGCGAGAGCGGCACAAGAAGAGCAAGGAGAGAAAGGCAAGGTGCCGGTCTTGAATCGACGCTCGCCGGCCTGCCACCGGAAAGGACCCGCTGTGGCGTCCATATCCGCCTTCGCAGTCTGCCCTTGGCGTTGGCAACCTGGAAGACGCCGGTCACCCCACTTCGCAGAGCACCCACTCCCGACGCTACGCTTCCCGACTGTCGCCGTCGTGGCAACCAAGCGATCTCAGTGTCCAGGGGTCCGACTATACCAAGCGGGAAAAGTCAGGAGGCCCGTGGAGCGCTTGCATTCGGGATGTCAGACCGAATTCTGGATTTCAGCTGAAGCTCCTTCACCCCTTCCGCATGGCTTCGCTGCGACGTCCCAATGGGATTGGGAAAGACAACTGCTGACTGCTCACACTCCACACCCAGTTTCGACCGCTAGATGAAGGGAGATCCCCGCACAGAGCGGGAGGAGTTGTAGATCAACAGCGGAGATTGGCGAATGGAATTTACGCCCCTTGGAGACATACGGGCTTCAAGGATGCGATTGTTACGGGCGAACGAGACGTGGCTCACGGCTCTCACGGCTGCTTGATCCAGACCGGGACGGGAAGGTTAAAGTTAGCACAATTTGTCCTAACTTTATAATTTGTACTAGGGCGCGAGGAGAAGCAGAATGGGCAGAGAATTGGCAGCGACGTGGAAATAGGGGCGGGGCAGCGCAACACACGGGGTTTTAATCAAGGGTAGATCCTAAACTTGTTCGTGAGAGGCAGAATATTGTGAGGATTGATTGGATCCATGCTCGCAAGTAAACGCCGGCACACGAGGATACATACCTGGCCGACTGGTGCGGCCGAAGCCGGGCACAGCGCGCCCCCTGCCGCAACTCACCACCAAGATATTACATACCTTAACCGACTACTTCGGTCTTCTCCCATCTCACCACCACACTCATGTCGGACCCAAGTTCCTCGGGCATTTGACGGAGGAAGGAAGGGTTATCGGGTTCGTCACCGCTCTTATGGAGAAACACACCCACGCCTCACCAGACGATATCTCCGCTTGTCGGCGGACCCTGGCGAAGCTACATGCGCTAGGGGTTAAGCATGGCGACATCACCAAGCACAATTTTCTCATCCGGGCCGGAAGGGCGAATCTTATCGACTTTGACTGTGCCTCGCAAGTTGGCGTCGGCTCTGACGAGCTGGAGCGTGAGATGGGGCATTTGCAGCTGGGGCTGGAGGATACATCGGGGAGAGGAGGGTATACATTAGAGAGTGTCCGGGGCTGGTCGTTTTCGCAGACTGACATGGGGTCAGGACGGCCTGGCTATTACTATGCTCCGCGGCGGGAGACCTTTGTTTGGTGGATATATTACCAACTCTGTATCATTCCCACGCTTCAAGTCCGAGTCTACCAGCCCGATCCAGCCCTCAGTGTTTGTCCTCCACTCGCGCCCTCGATGCCCGCGAGCTGCTAACCGCATATACCTAGTGTCCCCCAAACTGCACTTTCGAGGTCGATGACCCCGAGAAGGACTGGACGTGGATGAAGCGCTTCGATCTAATTCTCCGCGGAATCATGGCAGTAGCTTCTCTGACTACGAAGACTACGTCAAAAATTCCTATGAGTGAGTGCCTACCTGATGCCTCCCTCCTTCCTATGCAAACACTAATACGCCGCCTCCTGCAGCGCCCTAGAGCCCGGCGGCTACCCTAAAGTTCCAGGACATTCACGCTCCCTTTGCCTGTGATGACGGTTCTATGACTGGCATCAAAACCGACTGCCTGGGAAACCTATTCCTCCAGGCGAGCATCGCGCTCGGGCGGCCCCTGAACGTTGCGTCGACCTACAAGGATACCATGAAGAAGGCTGGGTTCGTGGACATCGTCAAGAGGTAACTGATGTGGCCGCTCGGGATATGGCCGGAGGATAAGCACTTCAAGGAGGTAGGCTGCTGGTATTCAATGAACCTCGAGGTTGGGCTGGAGAAACTTCTCTTGGGACTCTTGACGAGGGGACTTGGCTGGAGGAAGGAGGAAGTGGTGGTGTTCTGCGCAAAGGTTCGGCCGGAGCTGAAGAATCCCAGGATTCACGCCTATCTCCCAATGTGAGTGTCCCGGTCTTGGAACGTCTAAGCTGGGTCTAGAGCTAACTGTATGCAGCCATGTCGTCTACGGCGGGAAACCAGGTGGGGATTAGAGGGCTGAGTAGTCTACAATCAGATTGTTATTAATCGAGCAACGAATTCAATCATATTCCCCTCCCTTCCCCCTTAGCCCAAGAAATCTGGCTCGTCGTATTGCGAACCATGAACAACGACAAAACCTGTCCCATCTTCAGCTTCCTGAAGGGACATGCATCCACCCAAGCTTCCGCACTTGCACGCGTCAACGACTGGGAATCCGCACACGCCCTCACCACCATTAGGGCATGGGGAAGGGATCTCAGTGCCGACAGTCGCGCACATGGGGTAATATCCACAGCAGTTGCCGACATTTCGAATTTCACAATGATCGTCCTTCTGGCATTGGAAGTGTGGCAGGATGTTGGTATCGGATTCATCCCTCTCTGTGAGGCTAGTGCGGTATTAGCTGCGAAGGGCCAGGGGCTGGGAAATAGAGTTACTCACAGGGGTGTGGCGTATGTGTGTGCCACTAGTGAAGCAATAATAGCAGTAATAAAGTGCATCTTTCACAGCCAGAAGAAAATTTCGGTATATCTCTTTCGTTTCTTTGCACAATGTCTGGTTTTCAAGCATTGCCCGAGTGCTATTGATCGTGCCAGGTTGCTATTTATTGTAGTTTGGGTAACTGCTCTGCATTTATTACACATGTGGTAAGAATAAAAATAGTATACCCAACGTAACCCAACCCACAGCAGTTTATACCTTATTCCACCACACACATGGTCGCCCTCCTTCCGCTACGATTTACCCGGATTTGGTTCGGTTGCATTGCAATATGCTGTTGTATTAGCCTCAACTTTAGGAGTGCTTAACACTCAACGATTGGCTGGGATAATATCCCCATTTTGACCGATATCCCGGTGAGACAGCATCCTCCAAACAGAGCACTTCCGAGAATTCTGATCAGAGCTGTATCTCCTTAATTGTCCTAGAGCTTGGGGAGAGTTCGTCTAATGGAGAATAAGACAATACGTATCATCAAGCGAAGAGACGCGGTGTAATCAAGAGCCTAAGGACGGAGGTCCGACTCTTTCCTCCTATTGCAGCTCTTGTAAAGCAGCAGCTCGTATTTATGTAGTACTCGTTGACAGCCCTCCACTCGTCATCTTTAGTGCCATCTTCCAGCTGGAGTGTACGACTTGTTCGATCGAGGTGAGATGGTTTGACGAGTAGTAGATACACGGATGCAACGAGTCGACAACGGCCTAGCCAAACGCTACTCTGGGCTCCTGGGGTTCTTCTTCTAGGACGATGTAGGGAATATCACCTGCATTGCCCTGAAACCTCTGAGAGTTTAACCACTGAGCTACCCTGCACCGAAACGTTGATCGCCTGGATCATATCTGTCGCGAGAGACTGTGACATTGTGATTGCTGCCTGCTCTGTCCCTGTCCTAGTCTTGATTTCGGATTAGTTGAGTTTATGGGGCAGAAAATTCCATTTATAGAAGGCCAAACGCACTATTTGCTCGGCATACAGAGTACATGTATCTACTGTATTTCCCCGCTCTGAATGACAGTCCCAAAGCCGTCCGCGATCTCGTTCAGCACAACCCTCTTCAATTCATCGGCGCTGGAGCCGGGGATGTTCCTCGTGCCGACGGCATCCTCAACGACGATGGGGTCCCATCCCCTCTCCGAAGCCTGGCGAGTAGTGGTGGAGACACATATGTGAGCCTATGGTGTCTGAGTTAGTGGGAATCCACTCTCTTGCGTAGCCGGGGGGATGAGGTGGTCTTCTGCGTACCATGTAACCCGTGATGACAACCTTCTTCCGCCCGGTACCCTCCAGAATCTCCTGCAGCTTCGTCCCCGTGAAGCTCCCAGGATGCTGCTTCTTAACAACAGACTCCCCCTCCTTCGGCGTCAGCTCGTCAAACTCCTTCGCGAGGTCCGTCCCGGGCGTGAAGACGGGTGCGCCCTCGGGGGTGTCGTGGGTGACGTGGACGATGGGCGCCTTGGCCGCGCGGTACTTCTCGAGGACAGACGCGATGGCCTTGCGGGAGGTCTCGACGCCCTCGACGTGGAGCTTGCCGGTGGCGTACTCGTTCTGGGCGTCGATGATGACGAGGGTGCTGTCGCTCGTGGAGGCCGTTGAGGGCGGGATGCCCACGATGGAGCGGAAAGAGGGAGCGGAGGCCATGGTGGTGCGTGGTGTTTTTCTAATGGATCCGGGCAGTTCAGAGTCGGGACGGCGGGATCTGGGTTGATGATTTCAAGTACGAACGGGTTTGAAGTCGGGGTTGTTCAGCGTATTAATACCTGTTCTGCCGTCGCGTCGGATCCGCTCACCGGAGTCATCCGAGGCAGCTCGCGTTTGGGATCCGCGCTTGGATCCTTGCTTCGTGTGGAATCAGCAGGGGACGGGCACGGCCCGCGATGCGCGGTGCGGATCCTTCGCGGCGCCAAGACCGGAGTTCTCCGGGAAGGGCGCACACATACATGTCATCCCAGGCAGCACTGGTTATTATCCCGGAGATACCCAACGGACAGAGCCCGATCGGGGGAGGCCCGGATCTGGTGTCATAGAATCCGCGTCATTTGGACTCCTGCTGCGACCCAGGGCCGGAATGGTAAAGTCGCGGTAGGCGGCATAACGTCTCCCGCGAGGCAAATCCCAGTTCACCTCCATATATCAGCAGCAAGAGGGACACCGCAGTTATTCCAAGTTTTAAATATTATTGCCCCAATCTACCCTTATAAAGGACCGTGTGGGCTGGCCGCTCTAACCCAACCCCTTGCCAGTAATAACTCCAAGCCACAAGTCTAAAAAAGAACCCAAGAAACATCAAAACAAAGTCTATGCAGTCCTCCATGAACCCCAAATCTTGACAGCTTACTCCTCCTGGTTCTGGAACTCGGGGTCGCAGATGATCTGCTTCACCACGGTCTCCTCCTGCAGCGTCCACGCGCCGCCGTCGCCGTCGGCAAAGGTCTGCTTGACGTTCTCGCCGCGGAGGACGGTGATGGGCCCGTCCTCGCCCACGAGCTGGCACCTGAGCGCCGGGTCGACGAGCTCGCCGCTGACGTCCAGCGTGACCGTCTCGATGGCCGTCGGCTCGCTGACGTCGACCGCCTCCCTCAGCACGCCCGAGAGGTCCAGGGTGATGCCGACCTCCGGGTTCTGGCTCTGGATGAGCACGCTAACCTGAAGCCGCTCGTCCTCGGGGTCGATCTTCTCGAAGGCCTGGTCGCACACGACGCGGCTGACGACCGTCGGCTCGCGCAGCGTCCAGGGCCCGTTGCCGCCGTCGGCGAGGGTGACGTCCGTGTTGTTGCCGCGGAGGACGACGATGGGCTGGCGGCGCTGGTCGAGGATCTGGCAGCGGATGTCCTGGTTCTCGACGTCGTCGCCGACGGCGAGCTCGACCTCGGTGATGGGCTCGCGGCCCGAGCGGACGCGCTTGGAGACGGAGTCGCGGGGCTCGCGGAGGGTGATGGGCCGCAGGTCGGTCTCGCCCGCGCGGAGGGTGACGGAGAGGGTCTTGGAGCGGTCGTAGCGCCCGTTGCCCGAGGTGCCCGAGTCGGCGGTGGAGGCGCCACCGGCGGAGGTGTCGGCGGGAACGCTGGCCGCAGTGACGGTGGCCGCAGCAGCGAGGGCGGAGGCGAAGATGGTAGAGAACTGCATTATGATGGACTTCGTAAGGTGTACGTTCTTGAGATTAAGAAGTGAATTTGAGACGAGATAGGAAATATCGACTACAAAGGAAAATCGACAGATAGGAAATGGAAAGTTGGTTTTTTGTGATTATTGTTGACTTGTGGTGGATGAAAAGAAAAAAAGACATTTCATTCTCGAGACTACACTCGCCTTTATACAACTTGATCCCTCAATGGGCTATCCGCGCCTAGTTGGCTGGAGGCCGGTAGAATGGCCGCGATGCTGTTCGCCTAGCGGGCGCGTAAGCTTACCCAGCGTGCTGCGCCGTCCGGCACACCGTCCTTCCGGGCCACGGCCCCACCCCCACAGCCCGGACGCCACGCGCGGGGAGCGCCCTCCCACCCACTTGTTGGGGACCGTAAGCGCGCCAAGGCCCAATCAGTGGCCTCTCCGGTTGGCTTGCAGAAACAGAAATAGGACGGAAACATCAGCAGCCGAGGAAACATGGCTGACCAAACCCCCGGTAGGTCGCCACCGCCGTAAGCAGACTATCTGCCCCCAACACTGTCAGCACCTTTTTGGACTCTCCCACTCGCGACAGCCGACCCGATAAGCGCGTTTACGAGTGGGCCTTGCCGATTGGCTCACTCTCCCTTTCGGCTACCTCCGGATAAATAATTAAGCTTGTTTTTGTTTGTGCAGGATCGCGAAGGATGCGATCTCTGTCAGCTCCGCCACGATCGTTGGGTGTGGGGTTGGGTGGCGAGAGAAGTTGGGCGCGGGTTTGGGCGCAAGCATCCCGACGTCATCTAGGGCGGGGAGTAAGTCGCCGGTTTCCTCTACAGCCACCTCTTTTGTCCAAGGCCAGTGTCGGCGGATTCACAATGATCCAATGAACCACTCTGCCTCCCCCGGACATGGCGCCGGCTGGACCTTGGCGATGCCTCCTAAAGTGATGAGGCCACGCGGCCCACAAGGATGGATCACAATCACAATAGGCGGCCCCCACGACTCTCGCTGACTTCCATGGCTCGCCTTGTCCATAGGTGGGGTAAGCCGCCAGAGTGTTGGGGGTTGGTAAGCATCGTGCAGCTCGGCGTCAGCTAAGGGTAATCCTGGGAACCTGGAATTGACTAGACCATCTCCGGACCACACCGACAGACCGATTTAGACTTGCAATTTAAAGTGTACCCCATCGGGCCCCATACCTTACCTAGAGCAAGAATGTTACCTTCGAAGCATGACCAGCGATGCTATTCAAAAACAGCGGGAGGCATCGCACCGACCCAAGAGGGCTGGAATTGCCCCCAATATCCGACCAACGTCACCCCATTCACGTCCCTTACTCTCTGCCAATGTTAGAATAGCAGAGGCCAATCGGTCCCTACCACCATCCCCCTGTCAGCGTAGATGTCGGAAAAGGGAACGACATCCAGGTCGCACAAGCCCTACGGGGCGATTAATCCCGGGTCCCAAAGGACATAATCCCAAGCCCGGCAGTTGGCCAGATGCACAATGTTCCCCCAATCTATTTTTCTATTGATTGGGCAGCGGGCGCAGGTGTGCGGCTTGTTGTGTCAGATTCTTACGTGGGCACGACGAGAAGGCCATCAAGCATAGGTGCCCTCGCAGACCAGCCGTGCCGCACTTAAACGCAGGATTCCCTTCCACTACGCTTTATTGCACGTAGTATATTCTAGCATGAATCCTCTGACTATTACCCGGTAAGCTGCCTTACGACCGGCTAGTAACGGGTATAACATAACTGTACCCGAAACATCATCCGGCCAGTTATATCCGTAGTGTCAGAGTCAAATCTCACCCGGCTAAAGTGAGCTATATAAGACCAAACGTTTAAGGATAGCGGTGGACACGAGCATAGAGGAGGAATTGGGAGCTCCAAAGGAGAGTTTATCTCTAATTATCACAGGTGAAGAGTAATTTATGTACATGCTAACGTCATACATGTCGTCCCTCGCCAAGAGAGCGGTCCGCCGGTCATTACAGCCCCTCCACCACCTCAGGCAGCAGCTCCTCGTTGTACTTCCACAGCACCGTGCTGAAGCCCGCCGAGAACGCCGCGCCCGTGTACCACGTGGAGCGGCGGCCCTGCAGCGCGACCTGGTCGCTCACGAAGCCGGCGCTCAGCTCATCTGCGCTGACGCGCGGGTGCATCAACCCGTGGTCAGCAAAGGCCATGAACTCCAGCTCACCGTCCGACTCCGGGATGGTACCCGCCTCAATCATGGCGTCGATGGCCTCCTCGATAACGACCTTTATGCTCTCGGGCGTGTCCTCGTCCGTGCCCACGGCCGTAAACTGGAACAGGCCCTCCGTGCCCGCGAGGTGGCCCATGCTGCCGACCTGCGCCGCGAGGGGGAACTCGGTGAAGTTGCCCGGCCCCGTGCCGGGCAGCCTGTTGGAGTAGAGCGTGGCGTCCTGCAGGCTGGGGTGGTGCAGGACGCCGGCGTAGACGGTCGAGAAGCCGATCTTGTCGAAGACGGCGCTCTCGGTGGCGTCGGGGCCGAAGGGCGCCATGTTCTCCGGGGTCGGCTCGATGGCGAGGAGGAGGCGCTTGGCCTCGATGCGGGTTGTCTCGCCCGTCTCGTGGTTCTTCGCTGTCACGACGACGCCCTCATCCTCGGTGCGCTCTGAGGAGGCTACGGTGGTGGAGTAGAGCACGTCGTCGCCCAGGAACTCGGCGACGGCATCGAAGAGGTCGTAGAGGCGGCCCGAGGCCGGGACGGCGGCGGCGCCGATGCCCAGCAGGGCCTTTACCATGGGGATGCCGGAGGCCTGGACCACCCACAATGTCGACACGTCCATGGTGTCCCCGAGGCCCATGCCCGTCGAGTCCCAGATCTGCGGGACCGCGGCGCCGAGGTCGTACTTCTCCACAAAGTCGCGGAAGGGCATGAGGAGGTCGTCCGGGATGGAGCCGGGCTCCGGGAAGTTGGTGAAGCCGGGGAGGACCATGTCCTCGTAGGGGGTGATGGCGTCGAGGTAGCGCTGGAGGGCGGCGAACATGTCGTCCTGGGCGGGCGCCTCGTAGCCGTCGACGGGCAGGCCGGTGGAAAAGTCGACGAAGGCGTTGGCGTTGGGGGCAAATGCCATGGAGCCGCTCGTGCTCACGTTCATGCGCTCCGGGAAGGAGAAGGCGTCGTCGTATTCCATCCACGCCTGCACGCCGATGTTGATCGGGCCGGTGGCCGGGTCCTCGTAGACATCCGTGTGGCCGCCCTAGGGAGCGCAGGTTAGACAAAAGGAGCATTGGAAAAGAAAGGCACAAAGGCGCTTCTTTGAGGCTGGGGGGACTCACGAGTTGGTCAGCCTTCTCGACTACTATCACGGAGTGGTCGTGGTCCCGCAGCCAGACCGCGGCGTGGGCGCCCGCCGCGCCGCCGCCCACCACGACGACATCGCTGGAGATCGTCTCGCTGCGGCACTTCGACCCGGCGACTGCCCCTGTGATGAGCGCGGCGACGAGGCCGGCGCCGCTCCGCAAACTGCCACTGCGCATTGTCGATCGGCGATCGCTGCGCGCTTTTTGGTGGCTGGGAGAGGAAGGGAGTGGGAGAGCAGGGGAGAGAGGGGGCGGTGTTGCGGGATTTCGCCACGCGAGGAGGGGGCCTCGCAGGCTATAAATGGAGGGACTAAAAAGGGACTGGCGTGCTGCAGGATCCAGGTGAAGATGAAGGACGCACGTGGGGAATTACCCCTGCTTGGCAATGCTACCCCGGCGGGAGATCGGCTCAGGGGGCTGGATCGGTCCGAGGGGCGAGGGATTAAGCGCCAAGCCGGGGCCATCGAGCCCCATGGGTCCCGTATAAATGCCCCAGTTCCGTTCCTAATTGTATTGGTATGGAGAACGCGATCCGAGTACCACGTCACCTTGTATATTCAGCCTGTAATCAGTGAGTCTGCTTGGCCCTCTCGAACTCGACGATCACTCTACTCACCTGAGCTCTTGGCTGTTAGGACCTGTCATATAATAGCCTCCAACTAAGGCCAAGGAGGTCAGAGGGGTTTTGTCCCAAGCGGGCAGTGCTCGGTCACCCGTCTGGACAGAACCCACCAAATGGAGGCTTTTTCCCCCACCCAGACTTGTGGGCCGGGTTCTCCGGGTCGGCTAGGCGGGATCGTCCCGAGTGGGACGGAACGTAGCGTCGCCCACCCTCGCCTCAGTCGCGATCGGCTCCGTCCCGAGCGCCTGTTTCACCACCGCGACCCGCCAGACAAGTATCCACGCACGCGGGTGCTCACTCTTATCTCAGCGTCGGGAAACCGAGGCAGTCGGCAACCTGGATGGCAACGCAGGCCCTTCGCAGTCGGCGCTAGCCTGCGACGGTGACGGTGGCGGCCCTGAGGCTCCACCGCAAGCGCATGTGCATGCATTGGTACGTGAACAGCGGCGCCGATCCTTCCCGCTCGGCGGTGCCACCGCAGCGGGCGGTGCGTCCCCACCCACCCCCGAAGGATTCCCATCCTTCTCGCTATTAAAAACTCGCAGTTGGGGATCGCCCTCCGATCGCCCAGCAAGGATGGTCCCATCCTGTGGGGCCGCCTGCCCCAGTCGGGAAGGCGCTTGTGCCGTGCGTGCGAGATAATCCAGTAAGACTAGCGAGGCCGCATGAAGGAGTCCAGCTGGGAAAAGCCAAGATTGTCCACGCTGTGAAGGGAAGGACGCTCTTGGAAATGTTTTAAGAACCCCCGCGGGTGCCCCACAGGAACCGGACGCGGGCGCGGAGTTGTTTGCTCCCCCGAGATGGCCTTTCTTGACTCTGGGTAAGGGCGCCCCGGAAGCAAAGCGAAAATCCGACAGCCATGGAGGAGATCCCCCAGTTCCCTCCGGGGTACGTGGATGAGAGCAATGCGAGCAGGATTGTCGGGGTGGTCGGCGCCTTCCACTTCCTCGCGCTGACGTTCGTCTCTCTCCGCCTCTACGTCCGGGTGTTCATGGTCAGGGCCTTTGGCGTGGACGACGTCCTCATCACCCTAGCGGTTGTAAGTTTCTCTTCTCTTTATCGTTTGCGATTTATGTCTCTGTCTGCTGCCGCTGCGAACATCCCCCGCTAACCGCTACTCGCAGCTCCTCGCGCTCGCGTCATGGATCTGCCTCGTCCTCCAGATACCCTACGGCCTGGGCCGGCACGGGCTCACGATCCCCGTCGAAGACAGGATAAAGTTCGAGCACATCACCTTTTGGAAGACCGTCCTCTCCGACGGGATCGCGCTGGGGCTGCTGAGGATATCCATGGCCATCACTCTGCTGAGGCTGAAGAGGGATAGCAGGTGGTACACGTGGTCGCTCTACGCCGTCATCGGTATTGAATACACCCCTAACCCTCCCCGGCGATTTGCTTCCCGCGACATGGGCTTATAATTTCGCAACCAGGCTTCGTTATAGCATATACGATCCAGTCGGTAGCGTGGCTGTTCGTCTACTGTACCCCCTACTCGGGGTGGTGGGAGTTCCAGTGGATGAACCCGGCTGATCCCCGCTGCCACGACTTTAACCTGTTTCTGAACCTCACATACTGGAATATCTGTAAGCCGTCACCCGTAGATAGGGGTTACCTTCGAAGACTAACACCGCGGCTTTTCCAGCGTGCAACATCTTTACGGACGTTTGCTTGGCAGCACTTCCCGTACCCATTATCTGGACACTCAAGATGAGGCTTCGAGTACGGCTTTACGTGATCGGGATTCTAAACCTGGGATACTTGTGAGTCGCCCGGGATGCAAAGGCTTTACCTGGCAGGGGCTAATCTCTGTACTCCGCAGTGCCGTCGTTATGGGCATACTGAAATTTGTCTTCATGCTTACGACGGCGGCCGACCCAGACAGCACGTTTGACTACTGGGTGCATTTCTGGCAAAAGTGAGTTCTAACCGGGGTGACAAGTTGACCATGTCGAGACCGAAGACCCTCTTCCGTCCTCTCCTCCCAAAACACGCAAACCCGTAACACAGACCCCCATACTAACACGCCGCCTTGACAGCCTCCAGCTCAACATCGGCATCATCGCCGCCTGCGCCTCCTTCCTGAAGCCCCTCCTCGGCCGCCTCCTCAAGCTCAACACCACCGCCGCCTCCTACCCCACCTACCCCAAGTACGCCCGCAGCTACCGCACCACCCCCGTCGGGAGCAAGTACGCATCAGGCAGCCGGAGGACGGGGTCCGCGAGCCCGCACGACGACTTCGAGTCGCAGTACAGGGACAACATCCTCGCGCTGGAGCGCGAGGCCTCGCCGGTGGTGTCCGGCGGCGGCCGGCCGGGGTGCTACAGGCAGCAGCCCCCTGATGTCAATAGTGATAGCATCCAGCTGCTGCCGCTGGAGCCGGCTCGGGGGATTGTGCGGACGAGGGAGTACGAGGTGAAGTACAGCGAACCGTGATCACCTGGGGCCCTTTCTTTTTTGTTACGCGTTGTGTATGAGTAACGAGCTTGGGAATGGGGACTTCTGTGAGGGTACATCATTGTTATGACTTTGCGCTGGGAATAAACTGGGCGGTTGGCCGGCGGTGGCCGCTCACCAGAATAGAACTGACTGCCTTTCCCATCTAACTCGTCCTAGTGCCGCCGTGGAAATTGTGGGATCTTGCATTTCGGTGTGTCTATTTGACTGAGGGTGATAACCCATCAGCCATGCGCGTTGGAAACTTGCGCGAGCAGGCTCCCACGCTTCAAACACAGGCGAGAGCCCGAGACCAAACCATGACATCCAGACGAGAGAAGAGCTAGAGGAAACAGGAAGATTTCTAGTATACCAATTTTCGGAACTCCATGTGCCTGCTAATGTACAGACGCTTGCGTGCCTACTAGGCGTCCAACCAGGGAACCCAGGGGTAAGAAGGAAATACAAAACCGTTCTACGCCGGCCACTTCGTCCCAGTGATGACCCGGCAGCTGTATAAGACCATTACGAAATACAGCATCTACGCCCCCCTGCTCTGCAGTAGATTATTTGGATTGTAGAGTGGCCCGAGTCGCGAGCTCGAGGTCCTCGGAGATGTTCTTGTCGGTCTTGGCCGAGCACACCAGATACCCATAAATTCCGAGTTTCCTAGCGAGTATTTAGCCCTATTGGGTAGAACTGCGTTAGGCTCATTGTGTGGATGCCACGTGTCGCCCCCAATGTAAGAGCCGGTTGTCCTGGCCTCTTTATAGGTATGGACTGGGGGTATTATGCGGAGTATCCTACCTCTTCATGAGAGACAGGTTTCTATTTGGACCTTTCCAGTCTCTCGATTATAGGAGTGTCGTGTCGTAGCTCCTTCTTGCATTCCACGAGAGTTACTGACCTTTTCCGGCAAAGGTGCAGGACCTCGGGGGCCCACTGCACAGACAACGCGTTAGCAGAGACGAGCCAGTTTAGTCGGGGAGTACTGGTTACGACGCATCGTCGTTGCACCTTTTCTTTCACGCTTTGGATGGACCTGGGGGCGCCGATTGAGAAGGTGGTCAGGGCGACTTGGGTGTTGGGGTAAGAAAGGCGTCGGATACGTATTCTTCTGAAGCGAATGTGTCGCACAATTCGAGGCTGACCTGCTTTCCGTCGACCTGGAGAGCGGTGCTACAGCGTCCGAGAACACTCGGGAACTGTACCTAAAACAAGGGTTAGATAGGACCCTATTAGCTGGGCGGTTGGACTGTGGGTAGTTTGCAATGAAAGCAAGTTCTGTGAAGAGCCATGGAGAAGAGGGTTGTTTCCTGTTGGTTGGACTAGTGCAGGGAACAGAGCAGGGGTTAGGGAAAGAAGAACAGCAGAGGCTTACCTCGGGAACAGCGTCCGGGAAAACCCGCCTGGAGAAGTATCAGCATGTCAGGTTTCTCTCCCTCCGTCTCTCTCCCTCTTCTTATTCCTGAGGTAAACATAGAGAGGGAATACCGACGGTTACAACTGAACAATAACACAAGGCAACATAGACAGGCTCATATCAACAACCTGGTTTTGCCGCTCGAGGTATTACCAACTATGACGAGGCGACGGTGGACCTCCTCCATGGTGCATTCAAAGGTTTAGATATTGAGTGGTTAAAGGACAGTGGGAGAAGAGTAGACTAGAGGAAACCCTCTGTTCTTTTAAAACTGCTGTTCATATCACTTAGTCCTAGGTACAGAACATGGCACTGGAGGAAGATCAGCGAACAATGCCTTGTCTTGACGGGCAAAATTTCGAATCTCGGTCCTTTTGGAAGGTGTTGTTTGTAGGGCGTAGTCCTGTTCACAGGGCGAGGCGCAAAGGCATGCTAGAAAGATCAGCAGTGTTTCCTGCGGAGTTTACATGTAGTCCTAGACGTCGGACGTGGCGCAGAAGGGAGATCAGGGAGCACTGCCTCGTGAGGGAGAGTTCGACCCTGTGGCTGAGACGTTGGTGGTGGGCTACATAAGCTGTATGAATTATCTTTCTAGAACGGGTGCTACATCACGCCGACTGAGATGTGTTTGGGAACTCAAAAGACCTGTCTAGCGGTGCGATCACCGACATCCAGACACCGCTAGAGTGATGAGTGGTATTCGGAGACCCCATATCAAACAAGCTCAGCACTGTTCCCTAGCAAAAGACAGAAAGGTAGAATAAATCAACTATTCCCGGCTAGCAACGCCCATGGCCACGGTAGATAGTAGACCTTGGTATTGCGTTCTCCTGCATCTCAGAAGCGCTCCCTGACGCGGACACGAAATGAATTCTTCAACGACCCGCCAGCTCACCAGCTCACCAAGCATCAGCACCCCAATCCTCCAAAAGAAAGGGGAACCGCGGGAAACACGCAGCGGCCACACAGGCGGCCCAAGTTTCGGATTCAGGCAGGAGCGGACCGCCACAATGGGCTGGCAGCGGGCTGTGCTGGCCTAGCACATTGGGCCCATCAATGCCGTGTCACCGACGCCCGCCCGAGTAAAATTGCCCGGGAGCGCCCTGACCAATTGCGCGCATGGGGGCTGACGCACGCGCTGACGGCGCTGCGGCTTGGTCTCGTTCCTGCATTGCCACGGGGTTTCAGCCCGGGCCGCCCAGGGGCCAGGCTGGCAGGGCGGAACCGAGGGCGGAAGGGCCCCGTTGACGGCCCCCTTTCCTCCAGAGGGTGCCGGGCACGGTCAGGGGCCGTCGCATGGATGCTGCGGCGTTCTCATCCGCTGGACCAGGCTTTGCTCAGCTCGTATGGAAATTCGCGGGAGCCACACAATTCATCGTGGAAATATAGCTTGACAGTAAATTTCGGGATCAGTCCCTACTGGTCCTCTCCCCCGGTATCTGCTATATTATTACGTGAGAAGTCGGCAGCGCCGGACTTCCCCTCGCGCCACCTATTTCCACCTCTGATGGAGGGAATTAGTGTAAGCTCGGCAGCTGAGAGCGCATGAGCGGTGGAGTGGCATGCCGAATCTCCTGGATCCCGCGTCACGCCTGTCGGATGGGCTGGGGTCACACATGGCATCCGTCGCAGACCCGCTTGATGAACTCGCAATAGCGGTACCGCACGTGGCTTGAGGGTATGCAGTGTTCCAATGGCGGAGAAGTGGAACCCTCACGTCCTCTTGTCCTCTGGCGGCGGTTGGATTTGAGAGACAGACTCCACTCGCTGGCGCAAAGGTGAAGACTCGTGAGCTTAAACGCAACAGACTCTTACTTGAGCCCTCGATCACAGCCGATTCCCGTTCACTATTAAATAGCTGTTTGGCTGCAGACCCCTCAGGTGGGAGCGCGGGACTCGACGTTGACTAGGAAAAAGCAAATGCTCAGCCTGGTGATGCCCAGCTGAAGATGCCGAAACGGGAAAGGTTACCCCACTCCGCTGCCTGGCTTCTCCAACTCGTCCTATAATTTCGGATCGAATGGTTCCGCGGTCCTTAAACCCCGCAGGAAGCCGCAAGTCGCGACCACCACCACTATGAACACCCCTATCCCGAGGTGACCACCCGCGCCAAGAACAAATGACCTTCCGCTACCTACCCCTGCCCCCCGTCGCGGAGACGGGCACCACGCCCCCGTTCACGCGCATGCTCTGCCTCTTCCCGGGCGCCGCAGAGGATCCCTTCAACGGCGCGCTTGAGACGGTGGACGTCGAGCACTGCCTCCCCTACGAGGCCCTCTCCTACACGTGGGGCCGGGAGGATGCTAGCGACTACCTCTGGGTAGGCGGCGTGCCGCTGGCCCTGAAGCCCAACCTCGTAGCGGCGCTTCGATGCCTGCGCCTACCAAACCAGGTGCGCAGGCTGTGGGTCGACGCCGTGTGCATCGACCAGGCGAACCAGGACGAGCGGTCCAGGCAGGTGCGCTACATGCGCCTGGTGTACAAGCACGCCGCGAGGGTGATCGTGTGGCTGGGCACGCGGACGCCCGGCGTCGAGGGGGCGTTCCGGGCCGCCGAGCGCATCGCCAGGGTGCGCGAGCTGACGCACCCATCCGCGGCGGGCGGCCCGCTCGACGGGAACACGGTGGCGGAGCTGACGCTGAGCATGACGGGCGACCTGCCGCCCGGCTGCCTGGCGGACCTGAGCGAGCTGCTCGCGAGGCCGTACTTCTCGCGGTGCTGGTGCGTGCAGGAGGTGGCGGCCTCGTCGTGGGCCGTCGCCAAGGTGGAGGAGCTCGAGGCGTCCTTCTTCGACGTCCTGTCCACGGTGACGTTCGTGAAGAACTGGAGGGGCGAGCTTCAGGTGGACTCGCCGCTGGCGCTCTGGAGCTTTGTCTCCATGCGGAGGGAGGCGGCGGCGCCGATGGACTTTACAAAGGTTGAGGGCTCCATCGGGCCGTTCCTCTTTCTACTAGGCATGTCGAGGAACATGTCTGCCTCCGACGACAGGGACAAGATCTTCTCGCTTCTGGGTATCTGTGACGAGGGCATACAGCCCATCCTGGCGTCTACGCAGATCATGGGCGGGTCCAACAACGGGTGGCTCCTCCAGACGTTCAGGACGGGCGTCACCCGGTTCCAGGAGTACGCGAACAGCCTCGAGCCGGACAGCAACGTCGGCAGGCCGAGGGCGCTGCGCGTGGACTACTCGCGCGACACGGTCCTCGTGTACGCCGACCTCGCGCGCTTCCTGCTGCGCCAGAGCCCGCGCATGCTGGACGTGCTGAACCACGTGCAGCACCACGGGGACCCGGGCGAGGGCGCGTTCCCCTCGTGGGTGCCCCGGTGGTTCGAGCCCAACTCGACGTCCGTCTTCTCCGGCGCGTTCCTGGCGGGGCTGTGCGACGGGCACTTCCGGTACTTCGCCGAGCTGCACGACTGCCCGCTGCGGGGCGACGCCGCGAGGCCCATGGTGCTCAGCCTGGACGGGTACCAGTTCGACGCGGTGCATATCACGAGCGGGGTCATGGCCTTTGGGCCGGACGCGGAGGAGACGGCGGGGACGGTGCTGGAGACGTGGACGCAGCTGTTCCCGCACGCGCTGTTCCCGCGGGCCGGGGTGAGCTACCGCGACGGGCGGCCGCTGGACGTCGCGTTCTGCAGGGCGCTGCTGGCGGCGCCGCTGGGCGCCCTCATGGGCAACATCGCCACGGACTCGGCGCCCAGCCTCGGGCTGCACATCAACATGGCCGACCTGGAGAGCACCACCGCGGAGAAGCGCGAGGCGCTGACGGCCGGCATGGTGGGCGCCTTCCTCGCGCACGGGGCGAGCATGCCGGAGGGGGCCGAGGGCCCGCCCAGCGAGGCCGAGAGGCTCTACACGGGCTTCATCGCGGGCGCGACGTGGTACTCCAACGGGCGCCGCGCCTTCCGCTCGCTGGAGGGGAGGCTGGGGATCGGCCCGCGGGCGATGCGCGCCGGGGACGAGCTCGTCTCGCTGTTCGGCGGGCGGATGCCGTTCGTGGTGCGGCGGAGGGGGGGCCACCATGTGTTTGTGGGGGCGTGCTACGTCGTGGACGAGGAGCTGATGTGGGGGAAGGTCACGGAGAGGGTGAGGTTCAACAGGGGGGCCCGCCCGTACGGACGTATGAATTCTGGTAGGGGCGTGATATGTCACATCTTGTGCTGGGTAATTTGGTGTCCGGCGTTGACTCGCGATATGTCGGATGTTCCTATCGGAGTTTTCGGAGTGTTATTCTTAGCACGGCAGGGTTAGGCATTTCAACGTCTCTTGGCGTCTGACGCTCCGAGTGAGTCAGCCCAGAAGGTTCATTTCCGCTTCCGTGTTTCTTCAGGCACGCGCCAAGCCTGTCGCCATCCGAAACGCCGCGGAGCCTATCCGAGCTCTGTGCGAGGGACGAGCCTCGCCGTCGAGAGAAAAAGAAATGAAAAACAGGGGGCGGACAGGGGCCTTTTTGTATGGCTAAAATCTCACGTCCAGCCGGCGGCAAACAGCGTTGTCAAAATTATCACACACTCTCTCTCCCCTGGCCACAAAATCAATATTTGCCGTCCGGAGCCCCGATTCCCTGTTCTCCTTTTCCTTGCACGCTATACCCCCTTTAGGAAGTCCCAGGGGCAAATCCGGCCCAACACAGCGCCAAGCGCCGTGTTGGCCCGCGCTCATAGGGCCAAGCGAGCGCGCCCCGCCAAGCCGTGATAGCTGTGCCGGGCTTGCGGCGTGGCAATGGGCGGACAGGGGGGGAAGGGGAGGGGAGGGGCGCAGCCCTGTGTTTTGGTCAGGCATTGGTAACGCGGGCTCGGAACAAACGGATGCAGCCGGGGACACGCGAACCGGGGTTTGGGTTGCGGAGGATGGGGGCCTCGTTTCGGTAGGGCTCAATATTTGGGCTCGCTTTCATTTCGGGACCCGGTTTTCTGGGCGGAATCCTTTCGATAGGGCGGAATTGGGCGGGCGGGGCGGAAGCGAGGCACTAGCGGAAGAAGCCAAGGAAGAAAACCTCCGAACAAAGGAAGACGCCCCGGGGAGCGCCCAGATAAAGAAACGAAAAAGAAAACGAAGATGGATGGTGAAGAAAGAACAGCCTCCTGTCGCAGAGCAAGACCCTCGAGCGCCATCCGACTGTCAAAGAAGCCAAGCCGAATATGCACGTCCTCGTGGCGCATCCTCTCAAGCACGAACGAAACCACCCCCTGGGGACGTGCGGCAGCCTGCATGGCCCGCCGGCCTCTCCCTCCCCTCCCAGTGACATTCCAAGCTGCGGGTCGGGACCCCGTATTGGAAGTATTGGCGCTTGGCGCCCAGGCCCCAGAGCGCAGCGGACTTGCGCCGCGGCCCCTGCGCGCCGCCGCCAGCCAATCGCCTCCCCTCCTGGCGCCGGCGCGGGGGCCCCGAGAGAAAAAGATTGGGTCCGCTCTCCCAGCGGGTTTTCGATAGTTTTCCGCTTTCAGCCCCGTGTAAGTGGGTTGGGGGGCCCACCCCTTGTCCACACCGCAATGCTGCCCATGTCGGGTCCGGGGGTGGGCAGTCTTCCCACGAGGCCTGCGCCCGCCGTATGGGCGCTTCGCTATGAAGGACTAATCGGGCAGAGCGAGAAGATAGGAAGACCGGGGAAGGACGGGGGAACAAAGGGGTATGTAAAGTCGGCCCGCCCACACCTCTCCCTGCGTCCCTTGTGTTTCCTCCCTTTCTCCTCCTGTAAGCCTCGGACTTCGCCGCACCTCCCTCACTATCGTTTCTTAAATCTAATACGCGAAACCACTCGTTTATTTCGCCTATCCTCCCCCCCGTAAACATGAACACTCGCTTGATCACCATCGCCCTCGCGGCGGCGACGGCCGCCGCCTCGCCGCTCGCGCAGCAGAAGAGGGCCGCCGCGCAGGTCATCGTCAGCTGCACGGCGCCCAACACCGTCGCCCTGACGTTCGACGACGGGCCGTTCGAGTACACCGACTCGGTGCTGGACCAGCTGGACGCCGCGGGCATGAAGGGCACGTTCTTCCTCAACGGGCAGAACTGGGGCAGCATCTACGACTACGCCGACACCGTGCAGCGCGCCGACGCCGAGGGCCACCAGATCGGCTCCCACACGTGGGTCTCCCCCCTTGCATGCTTCGGCGTGTAGTCTATGCATGAAATGCAATGCTTACACCGTGTCTCTAGCTGGTCTCACCCCCACATGCCGCTGCTCAGCGCGGAGGAGGTCGTCAGCGAGATGGAGCAGGTCGAGGACGCGCTCCTGGACATCATCGGCAAGTTCCCGACGTACATGCGCCCGCCGTTCTTCGAGTGGGACGATGAGAACCTCGAGGTCCTGGGCGAGCTGGGGTACCTGGTCATCCACGCCGACCTCGACACCAACGACTGGCAGTTCGACATGCCCGCCAGCATCGCCGCCTTCGAGAGCGGCATCGCCAACGGCGGCTCGCTCGTCCTGGCGCACGACGTCCACGAGAGCACCGCCGAGGTCCTCGTGCCCGCCATGATCAGCGCCGTGCAGGAGGCTGGTCTCAGGGGTGAGCCTTGTTCCTGTCCTGGTGGGAGGTGTCGTAAGATAGGTTGCTAATGTATGTGTTGTGCAGCTGTCACTGTTGGTGAGTGTCTTGGCGACGCTCCTAGCAACTGGTACAGGACCTCGCGCGACGGCTCCGAGCCCGAGCCGAGCGAGACGCCTACTCCCAGCGAGCCCGCGGAGCCGAGCGAGACGCCCACGGACCCCAGCGAGCCGAGCGAGACTCCCACCGACCCCAGCGAGCCCTCGGCCACTCCCACCGACCCTAGCGAGCCCTCGGTCACGCCCACTGACCCCAGCGAGCCGTCTGCTACCCCCACCGATGGTGGCGACCCTTCGGACACCGCCTCGGCCACCGGCACTGACAGCGCCGAGCCTACTGACTCTGCCACGCCCACTGACGATGGCACTTACCCTGAGCCGACCGGAACTGACAGCGCCGATCCCACCGGCACCGCCACGCCCACCGACGACGGCACCTATCCTGAGCCTACCGGAACTGATAGCGCTGATCCCACGGGCACTGCCACGCCTACTGACGACGGCACCTACCCGGAGCCCACGCCCACCAAGGGCCCCGGCAAGGGCTGCCGCGCCAAGCGCGCCAAGCGCAACGCCAAGAAGGCGAAGAAGGCCAAGAAGGCGCTGAACTAAGCTTCCGGGGAAGGCCGAGGTTGGACGTAGCGCTTGCTATATAATGGAGTTTCTACTTTTGACGGGTTATGCGCTGTGATGGAAGGGAACGAAGCATGGACTTAATTTTCTGGGAAATGTGCGTGTTTTTGTTCTGATAAGAGTGTTTGAGGAGAAGGGATGTAGACGTGCGGTTAATTTGCATCCGAATGGAGGGCTAATACACACGTATTTTGTGCAACCCTGTGTTCGTTTATACCTGCAGTCTGTTCTACTGGCTGCGCGTGTTTTGATCTGCACCCGAAGCTGAAGGACTTTTACACACGTATTTTGTGCAACTGTGCTTTCGTTTATAAACGAGGTCCGTGCTGATTGTGTTGGCGTTTCTTGATGACCGTGAAACTTTGCGGAACCGGTGTCCTGCGGCTAATACGCCAGCATAAACACACAACTACGACCCGCTGCTTCCATAGCCAGTTCAGACTTGGGCAATTTACCCGTGGTGGACCTGTCGGGGTGGTCGAGTTAAGCTTTTGCGCGACGTGGCACGCTGCGTGGGTCCGGCGCGGGCCCGGGGCGATCACAGCCCGATTCATACTCGTCTTCGCGGGCTCCCGCGTCGCTTCGGGTATTGATCGTCGTGTTTGTATCCCGATCGTGGATTAATCTAAAGGACCCGCACAGACGGGGACAGGGAAATGAGCCCGTTCTGACTCTAGTGCCGACTATTTATGGGCTTAGCTTTGCTGCCCGAAGATTCGCGAGATGCATTCTGGCTTGCAGTGTCATGATTCCCCCAACGGTTGTGCAAGACCATCTAAGCACTGTAGCTCCCCCCTTCGCACTTTTGACCCCTATTATCTCACAGTTTCCCCTGTAGACAAGATCATATACACGCGCCAGGAGGTATACACTCATGATTGAATGAATGTGTTCTCATTATTTACTCTAGGCTCAGACCGTACTATCCAAAACACCCATTGCCCAATAACTCCCGCTACAATTGCCACGCGATGCCTCCCCAACCGCTATGACGCCGTAATACGAACGTCGGAAATCTCCCCCTTGCTCAACGCCTTGATATCATCAAAGGCGTCCCGGATGTCCATTATATAGACCTCATTAACATCCGGCGCCTCCTCGGCGGAGCCAGCCGTTACCATTCCCACCACCTCCCCCCGCTTGTTAAAGACAAACGCCCCGGAATCGCCCCGGAGCGCGAAGGCGCGCAGCCCCTGCGGGGACTTGACGGGACAGGAAATGACGGTGTACCGGTGCGAGCATCCGGCCTTCCCGGGCGCCGCTCCCCCGAAGCACACCTTGCCCGCCCGCACCAGCTCGCACGCCTCCTGCGCGCCCATGAAGATGCCCGCCGTGGCCCCGGTCTTGCTGCCAAACTTGAAGAGCACCTCGCCGCGCCGCATGTCGCGGAGGCCGAGGGAGGGCGGCGGGTGCTTGAGCGGCGCGCCGCACGCGGACGGGTGCGGGACGTGTCGGGCGTAGTAGGACTGCGACCAGGCGCGGCGCTCCGGGATGGCGTTGGGCCCGCGCCGGGCGGGCGGGATGTCGCCGATGAGCGCCCAGTCGAGGATGTGCCCGCTGGGTGTGCAGCGCATGCCGGAGCCCATGAAGGGCCTGCCGAAAACGTGCTTGTTGTCCTCGACGAAGGCGAGGCGGTGCTGGATCTCGGCCTGCAGCATGCCGAGGCCGACCGGGTCCTCGAACGGGCCCCCGCGGGCGAGGATGCCGTCCCGGAGCGACCTCAGCTCGTTCAGCTTGTCGCAGTGCTGGAGGATGTGGGGTACGATGATGGGGGCGTTCAGCACGGCCTCCGCTCCGGCCCTGTGTAGGAAGCCGTGCGCGTCTGCATGCTCCGCGGTGTGGTGTGTGCCCTGGGAGAGCGCCATGATGCGGGATGTTCCCTCACGCCGGGGCGGACCCTCCGAGTGCTGGTACCCCGAGTGCACCATGCGCAGGGAATCCCTGACGACGTGGTAGTTGGTCATACCACAGGTCGTCCACTCCCCCGTGTCGGCCGCCCGGATGTCGACGTAGCCGCCGAGCGTGCCGTTGGAACATTTCACATCGCCGGGGTGGACGGGGCCGGAATCGGGGGCTTCGACGCGTGGGACTCCGATGGCCCTGCCGACGCCGACTTCCACCTCGTACTTCCTCGACTCTTTCAGGGCGTCCTCTCCGGGAACTTCGACCGGGAACTTGTCGGTGCACGGTGGTTTGGTGGTCTGGGGGCCGTTGTCGTCTTTCCTTAGACCGGTGACGGTTTCGCCTTGTGAGAGCGGCTTGTCGCAGCCGTCCATGGTGGAAGAAGGAAGGAAGGAGGCTGGTGATTCCGCGTATGGGTCGTCTAAGAATGCTGGGTATGTAAAAGGACTCGGCGGATGCACGAGGAATATAAGTGCGAAAGCCGTATTGGAAGTATAGGAGCGAAGGGTAGCAGTATATCTTGCAAAGTTGGACGAATCCCACGATGGTGGAGTAGCAGGAGCGCGAGCTCGTAGCGATGCTGTTGCGGGATGGTCGTGCGTGGTCTCGCTTTCCACGCGCTTGTTTACATCAGCGCGGAAACAAAACAACCCTTGGACAGATTTTAGAGTTGTGAGATGCCCCTGGCAACCCGTACTTTGGCGGTGTTATCATACGATGTACATGAGAACCCTTACGGGCCTCGTTTCCATATGGTGACCTGACGACACCTTCGTGCGGGACTCTACACGGTTCATGATGATTCTAGGCTCACTAAGTCAAGGTCTGGGTAGAGCTTGGTCAGCAAACACTTGACCTCTCTCTATCGCCCAGTTAGAGCTCGCGCTCAGTCTCCCACTTCGTCCCACCTCTGTATACTCCATGCGGTGTAAGACTGCCAGGATACGCGGTATGGCATGGAATACGGGAGGTTGGAGAGGATGATAGAGAACACTTGGAACCCGGGGCGAAAATGAGACCGGACCGGGGGGGTATTCCGAGGAGCAGGCCATCTGTCTTGTTCTTCTTGACGGGGAGACACGCGCCTTGAAAGGTATCCACTCGCTTGCCCGTTCCACCAGACTATAATATCTACAGCAGCCAGAGCCTTACGGTCATGCTTTCCGGACTCCTTTTACTTCCCGAGGCCCAGACAGGCAATACCTGTCTTGGTCGGTCATGGTGACTACACTTGGCTGAGTGCAACAAGGTGTACATAAAAATTATATTGATCCTGCTCCTCGAGGTACAGATGCCCCATAGACTCCTCCAGCAGTTACTCTTCAACGCACACGTCCTTTGGCCAAAACAACTTATCCTTGAACCGGAACAGCTGTTTATCGAAGCCACGGCCGCGTTTTAGAACTGCGACCTTCTTGGCGTCATCGCAATGGTAGATCCACCCTGACGGGTAACTCTGTATGCCCGGCTCCCCTTCCCCGGGCGCTTCCCTGTCTACCTGTTTCTTAAGCCTCCAGTCATATGACCGTGGGTCCACACATGTGTAGAACTCATTCGGGCCTAGCGAACGCCTCGAGTCGGGAATGCCGCGGACCTTAATCTCGGACCACTTGCCGTCACCCTTACTGTTCTGGCTGTGCCGGTAGTCCTTGTTATGCTCATCCACAGCGCGGTCAAACGTCAAGTAGTCAGCAAGGCTGACCCGGAAGGCCTCGAAATTGACCATGGACTCCTCCTCAGGCGTGAGGCCCTTGTTGAGCTCCGGGTTGAGGGCAAAGTGCGGCGTCGTGCAGGCCACGCTGAAGTCCACGAGCTTGCCGTCGATGAACTGCGTGGGGTGTACATCGAGGCCCACTATCCCCAGCCGCTGCAGAGACACTATAGACCGGCGCATTTGCTCGAAGTGCTCCTCCGTCAGATCGCACGCCTCCTGGCCGAGCTCTTTGAGAATACCCCGAATGGGCGCGCGCTCGCCGTCCTTGCAGGGGAAGAGGGCGCGCCAGGAGTACGGGTTGTTGTCAGAAATCTCGCCCGTGCCGTCGCCATCGAACGAGAGCTTCAAACTTGCGAAGTTTTTCTCAAAGATATTTCGTTCTCTTTACTGAGGAGGACGTACCCGAAGCACCCGATGGCCAGGTCCTCATTCCCAGTCTCTTTGAGGCGGCCGAAGGCGCGGCACTCGGCGTTGAACGGCTCACAGTACTTCGCGAAGGCGTGGTACGCCGCGTTGAGCGACTCACCGTGCTGCTTGTGGGCGGTCTGGTCTCGGGGACTGGGCGGAGAAGTATCTGCCATGGGCAGCCACCCAGCGCCAACAAATCTGAACTGCAGCCCAAAGGCAGGAGGTTAGACCGTTTTGTCTCGCGCCATCTTCACCCCTTTTTTATACTTATGGTTGACTTACAAGTTTCAATGCGTAGGTCTTCCCCTGGATCTTCACCTGGAAGACGTGGGAGTGTGTGCCCGCTCCTATGTGCTTCCGGAACTCAATCTCTTGCGGGCCGTTGAAGTTAAACGGCTCGAGCTTCGGTCCGTCACAGAGCGGGAGCATTTTCATTTTCAAGTCAGAGTGAGTCTCTGAGTATTTGGGATACATCTCCATGGCCAACAGCTATAGATTATACTTAGAAGTTTGGTGATAGATAGCGAGACGTATGGTGAGTATGACGCATGCAACGGCTGGCCAAAATACAGGAGGAAGTCGCCCTCTTTAAAGGAAGACATTGCGGTACGGCATGATCGCGATAACGCGGGCCGGACTGGCGGGCGTGACGGCACCACGTGATATTCCCTTTTGTCTCCGTTTTGTGTTCACATGCCGGGGAGAACAAAGGGCGACGTTGCCGAATCCAGGAAACGGAGTCGATCCCGCCCGCATCTAATGTCGGAGCGTGACGATAGACAAAGGCATGTCGAGGGCAAATCACGACAAAGGCGGCTCGAGGCCGGCAGGGGCACAAAGAGGCTGACTGCCGTAAGCGCTTTGTTTACTCCACGTGCTTCCCCAGACGTTTCCATCGTTTCTATGCGAAGCACGAAGGTCGCGGAAGAGAGTTACCTTCCATGGCGGGTGTTGCGTATGAGGCAACGAATGGGATTTCGGACGAGTGACGGCTGTTCCTTTATCGGTGTCCCTGTTGCGGACACTCGTCAGGGGCCCGTCAGGCTTCTTCGAACAGCAACTCGGTCTAATCTTCGACCGGACGTGGTCCGGGGTCGTCGGCAGGGCGGGATCGGACTGGAAGCGCGATACCTGGCACGGTGACGGGGAGGGGGGGAAGACTAACACGAAGCGGGTTAGAAGATGCGGAGGCTCTGTATCTCTTTGACAAAACATGCCCTTGACACGATTCATAGGTGGCAGGCGACTTGGACAGAATGCCCATGCAAGAAACCAATGA
The DNA here is from genome assembly GCA_023628835.1 of Sordariomycetes sp. S4602. Lineage (NCBI taxonomy): Eukaryota > Fungi > Ascomycota > Sordariomycetes > Sordariomycetes sp. S4602. Next base: position 659,591 of record JAMAJV010000006.1, read on the forward strand.
CACTATCGAGACGTATCCAAGGAAACGACGCTGGTGCTCTTAAACGTCTACTTAGTCGCTACCAACACCTAATAGCCACGTTTCATTTCATTGGACATGCAGCATTGTGAGTAGTACGGGTATAAACTCGCTCTAGCTCTATATTCAGTTATTTTGTCTATTCCAATGTCTGACAGAAGCTATTTTAAGTCGAGTCCCAGCGCGCAGGCTGGGAACTGCAGTTATAATCACGGGCGCCAGCTGTTTTGCAGAGCACCTTGCGCGCAAGGGCTGTCCGCCGCCGTGGCCGACTTGCCACGACAGCTGACGCCCTCGCCTCCCCCCGCAGGCCATTAGAAGAGCCACTGCACAAACGTCCTGTAGAACCAGCCCCCCCTCGACGGGCCCTTCTCGGCCTCCTTGGCCGCCTTCTGCGCCAGGAACTCCTCCTCCTCCCGGTCGATCTCGTCCTTGCCCGTGTAGAAGTCCAGCTCCTCGGGCTTGACCCTCTTCGTCTTGCGCAGCCACTTGTGGCCGAAGATGAAGATGAGGTACAGCGGGATGCCCAGGTACCCCGTGATGAAGTCGGTGTACTTCTCCTTGCCGAAGCCGCCGCCCACGAACACCTCGTAGTTCTTGGTCAGCGCGACGAGGATGCAGACGGCGAGCGCGCCGTAGGAGCCGTAGATGCCGAGGGGCGCCACGTAGGGCAGGGCGGTGTCCGGGAGGCCTTGGGCCTTCTTGGCGCGGCACCAGCAGATGTGCGTCACCAGCAGCGAGATCCACGACATGAGGCCGAAGATGGTGACCAGGTTGACGAAGTAGCCGAACACCTTGGTGGAGTCGTCGGCCACGTTCATGAAGGCCAGCAGCGCGATCAGCGCCGACATGCCCAGCGCGTAGATGGGCACGCCGCGCTTGTCGGTGCGCTTGAAGATGGCGGGCGCCTCGCCGGCGGAGGCCAGGCCGTAGAGCGTGCGGCTGGCGATGTACAGGTCCGAGTTGGAGGCGGAGAAGACGAAGAGGAGGATGCAGGCGTTGATGATGTGCGGCATGACCTTTACGCCGGCGAGCTCGGCGGCGACGACGAAGGGCGAGGCGGCGGCGCCCGTGTCGGCCTCGGCGGCGAAGGCGAGCCTCTCCGAGTCGTAGGGCACGTTCATGCCGATGAGCAGGCACGACAGGCAGTAGAAGATGAGGATCCGGTAGAAGGTCAGCTTGATGGCCCTCGGGACGGTCTTGCGCGGGTTCTGGGCCTCGGCCACCGTCACGCCGATCAGCTCGGTGCCCAGGTACGCGAAGGTGGCGTTGACCATGCAGGACCAGAAGCCGAGGAAGCGGCCGGGGGAGCCCTCCATGAACTGCTCCTTGAAGGCGCCCGGGTTGCTCCAGTAGCGGAAGCCCTTGCGGTCGTGGTCGGGCCCGCCGCCGAGGGCGAGGCAGAGGGAGAAGATGATGAGGCCGATGACGACGACGACCTTGAAGGAGGACAGCCAGAACTCGAACTCGCCGAAGAAGCGGATGCCGAAGTAGTTGATGGCGACGATGAGGACCAGGAGGATGGCGATGAAAACGCCCGGGTTGACGGTCTCGCGCGGCACCCAGTACTGGATGACCAGGGCGCCGGCCGTGAGCTGGTTGGGCGTGAGGATGATGTACTTGAACCAGTAGCTGCGGTTCATGTTAGTGACCGTCGTGAAGAGCATGGGGGAGTGTTGGGTGTTCTAGAACGTACAGCCAGCCGAGAGAGAAACCCAGGGACGGGTCACAGAAGCGCGCCGCGTAGCCGGTGAAGCCGGCCGAGATGGGCAGCCACGCCGCCATCTCGCCCAGCCCCGCCATAACCAGGAAGACCACGAAGCCGATGATGAGGTACGAGATGAAGACCGAGCCCGGGCCGGACGACGCCAGAGCCTCGCCGGTGCCGATGATGAGACCCGTGCCGATGGCGCCACCGATGGCAATCATGGTGATGTGGCGCGCCTCGAGCCCGCGCGTCAGCTTGGTCTCCTCGCTGGTCTCGATGCCGGTGACCTGGGCGGTGGACTCGCCCGGGTGGGCGTCCTCGACGCCAGTGGACGCGCCTTGGTTGTGGAGCTCGCCATGCTTGCCCGCGCCCGAAGACTTCTCCGGGTCGTCCTCGTGCGACGAGGGCTTCCGCCTCGAGAGGCCGTCGTCGTCCATTGCAGACCGAGGGGTGTGTGACGAAGGACTGAACAAAAAAAGGACGAATACGGTAATGGGGCTCAGGCTGGTGTTTCTCCCCGCGGTGGGAAGAGGGAGAGGGAGGGAGCAGCGGATCTCCTTCGCAATACGGAAAGACGGGGAATAAAAATAAAAGCGAGAAGAGGAGTGGGAAAGGAAATGATCGGCTAGTGGGGAGGGGGAGCGTGAAAAAAAAAGTCGCCGGTTTCACGAAGGTCGCGTGGAGCGTGGGGACCCGGGGAGGGAGAGGGCGATCGCCTCGCGCTAGGTGGTTTGTGGAGGCAAGGCAGTCTGGGAAACGGGGCCTGCGCTCTTGCTTGGGCGCCAGATACGCGGTGGGATACTGCTTCTGGAAGGTCTCTCGGACGGAGGGGGTGATGACGACAAGGGGGGCGACGCGGGGAGCTGGGAGCTGGGGGCGGGCTGCGTCTCCACCGGGCTTCCATACGTGGTCATGATCTGAACGCTATTACGGGACACGAAGAAATCTCGGACGGAAAGGGGTGGACGTGCTAGCCAGCTTACGGGCAGAGGCTGAGATACAGGAACTGTCATGTCAGGGCTGATACACAAAACCTTCCGTGCTAAACTCTAGCCGGGAGCAAAAAAAAAGGATGCTAAAATGTGGTGGGGCGAAAACTCTGTATAAGTGATAAGGGGACATTTCGGTGAGCTCACCAGCAAAGGTAATCGCAAGCAGCCTCCCGCTCGCTCCCCTTCTCCAGAGCAGAGTGGGGAACGCAGCACAGTACGGCGAGCACGGGACAGAGGGATAACCGCGCTAGTGCGGGGTAAGGAAAATGGCCTGTCCGCTTTTGCGCAGAGACTGGATCGGCCTTTGACCAAGGATTTCAGAATTGGGGATTCTTCGGGGTGGAGAAGATATCGGGGTTGCGAGTACCGGGTGACAACCTCCGTGCGGAGGCCCAAGCCCGTCAAGAGGTGTAAGTGGAGCTTGGCAATGTTCCTGTACATACGTATTCCTCGCCACCATGGCCCTTTTTCCTCTTCCGTCCCCAGCCGGGGCGGAAGTGCTTATGTGAAGACCAAGGAAATAAATCCCTCCCACCACATTCCATGCTTACATTTTTTTTTCCTGTCCGTGGGCAGGGCCGACCCCATTCGTGCGGAGAACGCCGACGCTAGCGACGTGCTTCCGAGATGGAAAGTGGGCAGCGCAATGCAGATCCTTGTTTTTTTTGCTCTTTGACAACCAAGCATTGAGATCGCGGGGTACGGGTCTTGTCGGGGGCACGGGAGGGTTGGGGGGATTGGAGAATTTCCGGGAGCCCGTTGGAAGCCGAGGCCGTGGTTGCATTGGGCCCCGTTCATCCTGACGTCGTCCCACTTCGCTCGCCCTGGGAACAGGGCAGGCGGCTTCTGTGCGTCTGGGCCCGCGTGCGCGTCGTCCTGCAGAGTTGCATCGGTATGCCATATGCCGAGCCGGCACTGGCATCCGTTCGTACATAATTGGCATGATGGATGCGGTAATGCGGTGCCTCCAGGGCGGTTTCTGCCGGACCTTCCATTATGTTCTTTTCGAACTCGCGTGGTGCACCCAGACGCCTCCGCCGATCGCCCACATGAATTTCAAAAATGTGCTGGGGCCAAACCATCGCCGAAGCGACTTACCCCGACCTAAGGACGCCCCAGACTTCCACTCATCTCCCTCCTACACCATCCAACCACAAACCGGGCTGACCCCACCTTCGCCCCCCTCTCGGAGCCCAGATCTACCGCGCAAGGTCGAAAAAGAAAGGGAAAATTCGGACCGACACTAACGGCGCTAACGTCCCCCTATCCGCAGGACTCCGTGGCAAGAAAACTATCCGGACTGGGCACGCGCCTCGCCCCCAACTGCAACGTGCCACCAAGGCGGAGTCTTGCCCCCGCTCCTCTTTTTCGCTCCACGGAGAAACACGGCGCTCTTTGCGGGGAACGGGGGCCCGGGGTTGGTGAGGATCTCGCGACGGTGTCTTCTATGCACCGTACCCGGTACAAGTTACCCTCACAAAACCCAAAAGGGGAGATGCTAAACGTAATAGCCAGCGCGGCCCCGGACGCCAGCGGAAAGGGTTTGCGGGGGCCCGGGGGCCCGGGGGTAATGAGGATCTCGCGATAGTGCTTACCCGGTACAAGTTACCACTTCCAAAAAAAAAAAAGAAAAAAAGGGGGTGGGATGCTAAAACGTAATAACCGGCGCGTGCCCCGGACGCCAGCGGGGGAGGTCTTGGTTTTCGTGGTTTCGCGGGGTTGGGGAGGCTCTGCGATTGCCAAGGTTTCTTGGGCTCGCCAAGGTTGAGGACGTTTGTGGTGGAGGGAGGGAGGGTTGGGTGTTGGGCCCCTGCCAAGTTTGCGGCTCTGGTGCGCCAAGGCGGGGGGTGCCTCCCGACACAACCCTGGGTGTGATCCTGCGCCCGTTAATCAGAATCACATCGCGAACTGCCGAGCTGCCGGCGGGGGGCTGCGACGCTCGACGTCGGCGTCAAGAGGCGGGTCGCGGTGACCGTCTTCACGCCAGATCGAGATTTTATTCCTGTTGTCTTTTCTCTGCAGGGTTGAATTGCCAAGACCACTACTAATTTAAGATAGGAGGTGCCTTTGAGATATCCCTTCGCAGTTCGAAATTCAACAGCAACCAGGTTTATGGAAAATGCCTATCAATTCGAACGAGGTAATGCTACGCTGTCTCCGGGAGATAGCCCCTACTTCGGCCCCGACCACGACGATCGACAGGCACATCCGGCAGGGCAACGATACGCCGGGAAGCTTATCTCAGACGAGGCAATGCCAGTGGGTCGGCCTATAGCCCGCGCGCGGGAGGTCTGGGTGCGCCATTAAGCATATCTATGGTTTTACCTCGTACGCACCAAGGACTCGCTCCCGGCGTTACATCGGTGCGGGCCCGGAGTGTCCTGCCTACGTAGTACGCTCGCAAGCATGGAATGTGGGCCGGTTCGCTATCAGTCGTTGACCTTATCAGGGACCGCTATCTGGGCATGCAGGATCTTCATACCTACGCCCTATTGACAGAAATACAGGCATAAAGTGCCCCGTTCACCCGCTAATGTGCAATGTGCAGTACCCACAACGCCAGGAATGTCATCCGCCTGTAGACCACCTCCAGTGCTAATACTACACCGCCACATGCCCACACATATCCGAGTTCCCCTGACACACGACTGGCGCCAATCCTCAGACGAAGAAAGTGCATGAGCACCCACCCGTACGCTTTATGCCTTCATTACACCTACACGTCCCTTACACCCCCTCCGCCACCGCGCCCCTACTTCCAATCCTCCAACCTCCTCAACTCCTGCCGCCTCTTCGTCCGCCTATACATGTAAAACGCCGCCCCCAGCAGCCCCACGATGACCGTCCCCGAGATGGGGCCCATCACCCGCCACACCGCCCCGTGCGCCGTGTTCCCTTCCTCGCCCGTGATCTCCGTGACGTTCATGCCAAAGTACGACGTGAAGAACGATAGCGGCAGCTGTCCGGTTGTTAGAAATTATGAAAGGGGAATGGGAGGGTTTAGTATACGGGGCTCGTACGAATATGATGGTCACGATGGTGAAGAGGAAGAGGATCTGGGACTGCGCGGCCGTCGCGTCCGCTTGCTCCCTCGCGGCGGCGGCCTGCTGGTTGGAGTACTGCGCCTCCCGGAGCGTCTCCTCCTTCTGCTGCAAATCGAGCAATTCCACCAGCTGGTCCCGTTAGCCTATCCCCTCCCATACCAAATCCCACAAAGAGAAAGGGGAAGAAAAACACTCACATTATCCTTCGTCCGCCTCGCATCCGCCATCATCCTCCGCACCTGCTTCCGATACCCGCCGATATCCCTCTCCACAAGATCCTCCACCTTGTCCGCCAGCGACCCGAACACCTCCGGGGCGAGCCGGATGTTGTCCGCCATCGCGGTCAGGGCGTCCGCCTGCGCCTCGAAGAGCTGGTCGATGCTGTTCAGCTCGTCGAGTATGTCGGCGATCTCGAGCGCGAGCCTGACCTCCTCGCGCTTGGTGTCGCGGTCCAGGAGGTCGTTGGGCGTGGAGGACAGCTTCGCCTGGAACTGGCGGAAGTAGGACGACTGGTCCTCGGTCTTGTTGCGTCTGTTAGCGGCGCCGGTATCAAGGGGACGGAGACGTTGCGCAGGCCCCTTTGGCGGGACCCTTGTAGAAAGGGCAGACGGCTCTACTACGATTCCAAGGGGGTAGGGCTACACTCACAGCTTTCCCGATCGCCGCGCGGAAAACGCCCAGAAAGTCGAGCGACTGCTCGTTCCTGACGCCGAGCATGGCGTTGACCGCCTGGTCCAGCACAACCGCCACCAGCTCCCCCGGCTCCGCCACCCACGCCTTTCCCCTCCCGTTAACCTCGTCCATGACCCCCCTCCTCATGTCCGCGATCTCATGAAAGCACTCGCCCCCGCCGCCCTCTTTATCCTCCTCGTGCTTCTGCGGGAAGCACGTCAGCACGGCCGCGCGCCCGCCGCCCGCCGCGAGCACCCACAGCCACAGCTGGTCGACCATGACCATCTTCCCGCCGCCGGGAGAGGCGCGCGTGTTCTTGGTGACCACCTGGTCCCTGTCGCGGGCGGATGTCTCGGGGAGGGTGGAGTAGAAGAACTGGTCCAGCGTGCGGCGCGGATGCAGCGACGAGGTCTTCCTGCAGTCGTCCCGCATGGCCTCGTAGACGGCCCTGGCGTGCGGCGCCAGGCTGTCCGGGATGTCGATGGGAGTTCCCTTGTTGGCGGCGTTTAGGTAGCCAGACCACCTTGAGAAGCACGTAAATGAGTCCCAGTGAATGTATGGGAGCTACGCAAGGGGTTACAACCCACGTCAGTGGGAGTTTTCTCGGATAGGAGGGAGGGGGCGACGTCGTAGGAACTAACGTAGAGAACTAGTTGTGTTGTCGTGGGCGTGTTCTGTATGAAGCTAGACGGGTCAAAGTGGCGCGAGTGGGGCAGATTGTCTCGGCTCCGCCGCTCACGGGAAAGCCAGAACTTGTTCTCCATGATCAAGAGGTCCGTCCCATGGGACGCGGCAATACTCTGCAGGCAGGGCTGTTTCGAAGAACAACAGATTCACCCTCCCCGGTCAGCTTCCCGTGAACATAGAAAGGGCGGCCGAAAAGGAAGGAGAGCGGATTACGGACATTGACCCACACGCTATGGGTGAGCGGGATATGGACCCAATAGAACGGGAACTGCACCTCCGGCGCATTTTCTGCAGTCGTGGCTCCGCCAAGCAGCTCGAATGGCGACTTCTCGTGCAGGTCGGTCACGGAGCGCGACTCCTCCGCCTCGATCCCGCCGCGTCCGATCCCGAACACGTACCCCTGAAAGTCGATCCGCTGGGGTTCCTCCGCGGGAGTGGGCTCGGCTTTCGCAGGTGGCCTCATCGCTGACGGCGGCCGGACAACGGACCACTCACGCGCCCGGCTCTCGATGGTCCTCAGCGCGCTGCAGACGGTCTGGTAGGACGGGTCGTTCCTCCCCCTGAACTTTACCAGGCCCCTGTGGGTCGCCCTGAGCGCGTAGATAATCTCGTTCGGCGTGTTCATAGTCGCCGCCTCCTTGTTCACGGCGATCTACATTGCCGCCGCCACACCGGCTCAGTTAGCAAGAGACCCTTCCGCATAAACCAGGAGGGGGCCACCCGGGCAAAGCTGCACAAGGGCGAAGGAAAGGAGCCTCTTACGGCTCGCACGTTGCTGCCGCGCGCGTGCGTGGGCATGGTCTCGTAGAAGTTGACGACGGTGTACCTGTGCGACACGTGCAGCCAGGACTCGTTGATGATCTGCGTCTCTCGCCGGTCGGTGCCGGCAGGGGATGCCCCCACTTCCTCTTCGGAGGTGCCCCGGAGACCCTCTCCGCGGTGTACGGTGCCTGTTCTCAGCGTCGTTAGAGAGCTTTGGCCGTCATCCTGCTTGCCAGACTTGAACGTCCTCCTTGCGCCCAGCAGAACCGGGCGAACATGTCATGAACTCGGTGCTCACCAAAGAATAGAACCGCTATCGTGTGGCGGTGCACCGTTTGTGCGGGCGAGAGCGTGCTGTGCGTCAGAGCCTGAAAGTCCCATGAGCTACGCGTCCACTAATGGCGTGTCTGCTCGACACACCATTTTCACCAGGTTTCCACCAGGGCCGAACCCAATGAATATAATCGGAGCCGCTGTTTTCGCCTGCCCAATATCCTACTCCCAACCGGTGCCGTTAGCGAGTGGCACTCACAGCAAACCCTTTTGACAAACGCATTCCACGAGAAACCCTGCCGATTGGCCTTGCACTCACCGCGTCGAGGGCGTGGAGGAGTTTTGTCACGGTATCCCTAGCCAGAGAGAGGCCCAGGGTGTTCGGACGGGCGGTCCCCGAATAGCCAAAGGAGAGGACGCGGTGCCGGGGGAAATCCTGCGCCAGCCCGTCTTGGAGCCAGAAGAAGGGCGGGTCGACGTTGACGTTCAACCATGTCCTCACACTACCCCCGCCGGGCTGGTGGACGCAGACGATTCTACGACGGGGACGAAATTGTTAGGATTCGAGCGAGGAGGCGCGGAACGGACTGGGGGCTGAGCTAGATCACGAACGTCGCGAGTGGCGGCCCGGATGGGCTATACACCTCTACAAGGCCCATGGGACCCCTTTCCGCGACCTGTATCGGCCCGAGGGGCGGGGCGGCGATAGTTCCCATCATGTAGGCAGGCGTCGGCGGTGTAATCACGGTGATGTGGGAAATGAGGATGGCGAGAGCGGAATGAGGACCAGGCTGTGTTTATTGCATTTATGTAGGGAAGAGTGATCACTTTCAGCTGGCTGCATATCCGCCTGTGCGCATCACGTGCTCTTAACCAGGACGAACCGTGCCGTTTCCAGCTCCTAATTAGATGCAATATTTCGAGTCACAATTGGTCGAGGCGCCCCTGAGCTATCACATTAAATGCAGCCTCCTCTTTTGGGCCGGAGGGTGTGTGGATTGGATTCTCACCACGGCTGTCGCGGGTGCTAGCGCGCGCTCTATTTCTAGCTTTAAACAGGTAGATCTGTAAATATTTTGTGAACATCAAGGAAGGTTTTGGCGCGGAGTGTACGCGATCACCGACCACCTAGTGTCAGAGTTCGGTGGTGGTGTCGGTCCAGGTCCAGCCGCCCGCTCTAGACCTCCCAACCAAACAGGGATGCCGCCACCCGCTTTAGCGCACCGTCCCAGTTAGACCACTTTACCCCAATAAGGCCCGTCTGATAGAGGGAGCGCCCAAGCACACGACCAAAGGCGCGAAGGAGCAGCCAGTAAGCAACCCACTTAGCCAGCGTACCGATCATACCTAACAATGCTATGGCACAGAACCTCCGCCCCCAGAGCGCAGTCCTCCGGGCTTGTCCACTCCTCGGGGTGGTGGCTTACCCCGTTCCTACTAGGCACAAAGATCATGGACGTAGGGCACCACCGGTTCGTGTACACGCTGTCATGCCCCGCGCCACTCGTCATCTCGCGACACAGCGACGCACCCCCGAGTATGCCCTCCGCGGACGCCTGGACCGCGCTGATGCAGTCGTCGTGGAAGTGCACGGCCGGCGAGTCGGCGTCCATCGTCCAGCTCGTGCTCACCGGCTTCGAGGCGGCGGCGGGCTCGAGGCCGTCATTCGGCCCCTTGCCGTTCGATATGTCCTCAAAATCCTCCTTCAGCTGGGCCACTACAGCTTCGACGGTGGCGTCGGAGGGCGCGCGAACGTCAAGGCTGAAGCGCACGCGGTCGGGGATGGTGTTCGTGCTACCAGGCTCGAGCTTCAAGATGCCCGTGGAGGCCAGGGCTCCGTGCCTCGCGCTGACGAGGTTGGACTGTACTATCATCTTGGCCGCGGCGAGGAGCGCGTCGCTGCGGGCTGAATAGGGCGTGGTGCCAGTATGCGAGCCTGGCAAAAAGTTCCCGCGCGTCAGCACCAGAAAAGTCCACTACGAAACAATCTTATTCCTGGAAAGGGGCTACGCACCTCGGCCTTGCACATCGATGGTGAACCACTTGTACGCCTGCACCCCGCGCACGACGCCGATCTTCTGGCCGCTCCCCTCGAGGATGGGGCCCTGCTCGATGTGCAGCTCAAAGTGCGCGGCCATAGGCGTCGAGGCATGGCTCGCGGGGACGGCGCCGAGGTAGCCGATGCGCTCGAGCTCTGACCTGAGGGTCGCGCCGCCGGGGCGCACCTCTGCGAGAGCGTGCGCCTTTTCCGTGGGGATGGCGCCGGCCCAGACGCCCGAGGAGAGCATGCTGACGGGGAAGCGAGCGCCCTCCTCGCTGTGAAATGGCGTGTTAGTCTTTTTTAATAACCTGCATTGCTCGTGAGCGTCGCTTACTTGGTCCAGTTCACTACGCCAACTGGGTGAGACGTCTCGACTTGGTTCTCCTGCAGCACCCTCAGCATCTCTATGCCGGCCGTGATGCCCAGGATGCCGTCGTATCGGCCCCCGGCCGGCTGCGTGTCGAGGTGCGAGCCCGCGAAGATGGGCTTGAGGTCCGGCGAGCGGCCGGGGCGGACGGCAAAGGTGTTGCCCATCTGGTCGACGGTGACGGCGCACCCTAACGCCTCCGTCGTGCGGACAAACCAATCGCGGGCCTCCTTGTCCGAATCGCTCAGGGACAGGCGGGCCATCCCCGTTTCCGTTTCTGCTCTAGTATCTCATTCCCAGTCAATCGCCGGAGTTGAGCATTTTAGGGTTGGGTTTGAGGAGGGAACGTACGCGCCCCATCGCTGGCCCGTGCCGAACTTGGCCGTGTTGTGGATGTCGGCCATGAGCCTGTCCCGGTTGACCTTGAGGGCTCTCAGGTCCGGCCCGCGCATGTCAGCCGAGCGCTTCGGCCGGGCCGCGGTGGTGGTGAATGGCCGCGCGGCGGGGGTCATGGAGGGCGGCCGTAGTGCCGCGACGCGCCACGCTCCGTTTATTCGGGGCGAAAACATGGCGTTTTGCGGCTTAGCAGGAGCCGAATGGTGTAAGCTTCGACAGCCTGGCGCAGCTCCGAGGTTGGTAGGAATACGCGGCGGCTTTTTGGTCTTGAGCGGGGGTTGTAAACTGCGAGTTGCGGACGGAACTCGCCGATGTGGGGATCTCTCCCCCTCGGAAGCCGGATGCGGGGGCGTGCCAATCGCATGTTACATTATATAATGCTCTTCTACTTGGCACCTCGCTGGGTGGGCACTGTGGAGAAATAACATTCCAACTTGTGAGGCGCATCTATAAGAGAAGACTTACACCATCTTTGTTGAGCAACCGAGAGAAATCCCCGTATGTCACCCACCAGACGAAATGAAAATAACACGACCCGCCTATTACAGAAGAGACACCGCGCCCTTCATCCGGGAGACGAGGGGAGTCTGCCATGGGGAATTTGCGTTCTCACTGGGCTGAAGCGTGCTGTTTACGAACGGGTTCAGATTGCGTCCCTACTCTATTCGAACCGCGGCGGGACTCTGCTCTTGTATAGTTTCACTCAATGCGACCCTACATGTAACGGCCGGGTCATCTGTCCAAAGCCACTATTCCATAGAAACCCCCGCATCCCGCACACACACCGCACGTCCCAGGCATTTCCGAGACGGGTCAGAGCCGCAACCCCGTTTAGCAGGCGTTGTAGCACTCGGGGAACTCGTCGAGGCACTTGTTGTTGCAGCACTTCTCGGCCGACGCGCTGTCATCGCTGTCCTCGAAGCACTTCATGCAGCAGGCCTGTACGGCGGGGCAGTCGCACTCGGCACGCTTGACGAAGGCGAGGTTGCTGCCGGCGACTGTGGTTCTCCTTTAGCTTGGTACACCAGGTGGTGCCCCATCACTAAAGATAAGGGAGGAGACGGGGGATGGGGCTACTTACAGTTGTTCTCCGTTGGAGAGGCGGCTGCGAGGCCGAGGATGGTGAAGGTGGTGGTGAGGAAGGTGGTGAGCTGCATTTTGGCTGGACTTCTTTGATGTGGGCTGGGCCGTTTGGGATTTGATGCTGTGGTGTTGTGGAGGCTTCAGTTTCGGATGAATGTTCGGGTTGGTCTGCTGAGAAGGAATGCCACGGTCTGGTGGAGATCTGGTCTTTTATAGTTGTTTACCTCGCTGCCGGAGGCATCACCCGGGTCACTGCCCCAACATATCCAGGTTGGCCCAGATCTCACGAACATAGCAGGCCAATCAATGACGCCTGTCTTGGAATGTAAAGTAATCAAAAGTACCCCACGTATCACCACTGTCACATAAATATATAATCAGTGCTGCGCGTGCAGATGCGCAGCGGTCTCACTCCGTCGATCCCCATCCCTAAATATGGACGTGGCGGCCGAGAGGTAAGCAGCGGGGTCCTATAAGGAGCAGTGAGCTGGCGGCGCTTGCTGACGGGCTGTGCCTCGGCTGCCGTCATTGGTGTAACGCATGTAAGACGGGTAGGCGCAAGGCCAGCGCCCAGCCAGTCAGGCCGCTTAATGCTATTATGAGCATTGGGGGTGGCGAATGGGAGATCTGCGGTTGCCGATCTGCGTAAGCGGCAGATCTGAGGGATCTGCAGACGTAAGGCTGTCCAGGCCCGCCGGGAGCCACCGCTTGAGAGGGCTGCGGAGAGTAGGAAAAGTGGTGCTTTTAATCCAAGCTGCGTCACCGTCCCATCTTCGGCGTAACAATGGAGGAGGGTCGAGATAGGTTTGGTGGTTGAAGGATTTCTAGATGTGAGACTGGTGGGGCCGGACGACCCGACTTTGTGGCCCGCGACGGTTACATGATACTTGATATCTTCCTTTAGAGTACCCTTCCATCCAATCGAGTTTGTTTACCTATTCCTTCCGTGTTAGTCCTTGGCACAGTCGAGGCGGGCCGGCTGCGCGTCCACTCCGCTCTTACACTCTTGTTGCTTTGGTTGGATAAAACTGGAACACGTTTGGCAAGGATAGAGCCATGGCATGCAAGTATTCAAGAACACCAAGGCGGTGAAGGCCATCCTAAAACCGGCTCGTGGATCCAGTGCCGTCAGACCCGTCACTCAGAAACGTCCCAGTAGAGCCTTCGGAGAACAGGACCTGTATCCAACCTTGGATCAATGCTCGACTCTGACGCAAGTCACGGTCTCTATTCGTGTGCTACTGAGGCTCCAGTAGGTAGGGAAACCCCGGGCCTCAATGGTCTGACCTCCCAAGGCGGTTTCGGTCATGTAGCACAGGGAAAGAATCTTGTTTTATCCTCTTAGCCATGTAAGCTTCCATTTGATCTTTGTGGTTCCTTCTGTGTTCTGCGACCTGCCTATATTAGGCTCGGGGAAATGCCGTTCCCGAGGGGTTGAGACGATGTCGGTTGGAAGCTCGGCCTCGCCAGCCAGTTTTGGTGGGGGGCAGGGAAAAGCCGTGGTGCCCATCTGGGGGCTAGCATCATACTCATCCACGTTCCGGCTTCCCATCCGCCAACATAATAAATGAAAAGTGGTAACAGTTGGTATTGGCTCCTTGTACCGACTTCTGTGCTTGCTACAAATGGATTAGCCCCCGTGCTCACCCTATTTATAGAATGGAAGCGACCTCTACCCGGGTGACTCAACGACGAGTTGCAGCAAGTGTAGTTACGTGTAAATACGTCTCGGACAACGCTGCGCTTAGTGTTCAGAAAGCTGTGCGGCTTGCCGTCGTGGAAGCCCCGGTACTTAAATGGGCTCACGTTCCTTGCTTTTCTGGAACGGTGTGAACCCTGTGGACTTGGCATCGTTTACCCCACGTGGGACGTGAGGCTTGGTGAGCTTGGCGAGGGACGCCTCTTCTTGGCGAGTACGCCATATAGGGCTGGGCGAACCGCTCGCTCCCCACCGGCTCGTATCGGACCCTGTCCCGTTCTTATGTTTCTACACTTCATCCAGACCTGCTTCTCACTCGGTGGCAAGTCGGCGTATTCCGTCAGTTCCAGCCCCACCGCTTCGCCTCCCAAAACCCGGCTCTCAAAAGAACGGCCACGCTAACCCTGGCTCACCAGCCTTCTGGTTCTTTTCTGAGCAGACCCCTTACCGCCAAAATCTCGCTTCATACGCGACGGTGGGTTTTCCCCTCGCTTTCCTCTTTAATTGTCACCGACCCATCCTTCGCGGCGCGAAACCCTGTCCCGGAAAGTCGAAAGTGGGTCGAGTGCTCCGCCGGCAGCGCCATCGAGAACTGCCACCTTCGCGGATCTTGGGGGCTGTGCCAGCCTTTATACTCCACCGATTGCGCGTAACCCGTTATCACCAGCCATGCCAGTTCCAGTCCGGCAACGGAGCCCACGGCCGTGTACGAAGGGGGCCGTGGTGTTGGCGAGGGCTGCAGGCTCGACCCCGTGTCCCGGAATGGGATCGGCGGCTCACCGGCATCGTGGGGGTGAGCGGGTGGGGCATGCAACCGTGTTCACTCGCGGCGAGGGTTCCGTATCGGGGAATTCCCGGGGATATGAGATCGGGATGCGTATTCGGGCGGGGGAAGTCGAGATCGTCGGCCGCGAATTGGGCTCCGGGCGTTTGGTCGCTCTTAGTAATACCTCCGGGTGGACGGTTGGTCGCTGGCTCTGGGGTCTTTTGCACTGCGCGGTTTGTTTGGTTTATTTTGGGAGATCGGCATTATAAAGGGGGACCGACATCCGCGTTGCTGCCGAGTACGGGTAGTATCTGGTGGTGATCGCCTCGGTGCCGTGTTCGGCAAGGGCTCTCGGCCGCGAAGCCAATCCTCTGTGTCTTGGCGGGCGGTGGTGGAGGACGCGCACGCGAGAGGTCCGGGAGTCGTGGGTCCCAGGGTGGTCTCAGTGGGCTGGGAAAAGAGGAAAAGGCCCGAGAAGAAAGAAAAGGGGGGTTGCGGTCAAAGGAATGGGCGTGTCCCGAAGCGGGGGGACGTCACCGAAGAAATTGGATTTAAGCGCATCGATCCTCTCCGCATTTTTTGCAACGGGTTTGCAGAAAGGACATGCGCGACCCCAGCCGCACGTGGCCGTCTGTCCCTTTCGGTGGGTTCGAGAAGAAAGGGAGAGGAGCGAGGGGTTTTCCGTTTCCTGCAGGGCGCCGATCCTGGCCTGTCCTAATCGAGGGGCCTCAGAGCTAGCGACCAAGAAACGAGTGCTCAGCCAGGTTTTTTTCCTTTTTTTTTGGGGCGGGATGAAAGAAAATAAAACCCAGGGCCGGCTTGACACTCGAATCCCTCATCTTTCGTGGCAGGCCGCGCGGCTCGACCGCCCCGCCAGTCGTATTCCCAAGCCCCCGGATCCCGCTCCCTGTGCTTGGCTGTTGCGATAAATACGCGTATAGGGACAGCGCCAAGGCGAGAGAAGCAGATATCTCTGCCGGTGGAAAAGCCAAGTGTTCCGTGTCCCTTGCGCAATTGGAGCGGGGTTGGAGAGGGCCCCACACACGGTGACGCAACGCGCTACTGCACATGCGATACTCGTAACGCCGGCCGTATCGCCAATTACATAAGTGGTCCTGCTTGCGCCGCCCCAAGGTCCCTTCCTTCGTCACCCTCAGTTCGAAGGGGGCATGACGATCTACCCAAAAGGTGGGTTTGTTACCCTTTATCTCCAATCCAAATCCCCGTCTGGAATAGGGGGCCGCGGTGCACGGGCCAGAGAGAGCTTCGCCCCAACTCTGCGCCCGGTTTTTTTTTCTTGGGTTTTAACCGCGCCGCCCTCCCTTGACGTTTTATTTCGTCGTATGCCCCGCGGAGCGCCAAGCATTTTCCCTTTCCTTCTTCCTCGTTTCCGATAAGGAATACGCGTATTTCGAAACACGCACCTTTCTTTTTCTTGCGGCGCACCCCGTCCCGGCCAGACGGGGCTGATACGAACACGATGCCAGCGGACCGGCTGAAGAAGCCGGCCGACGGAGACCGGGCCGGCCGCATGCTGCGCCGGAGCCACAAGAAGTCGCGCAACGGGTGCACAGGCTGCAAGCAGCGCCACATCAAGGTCGGTTCCTCTCCATCCGAGCTGTCCTTTCTTCATCTATGCACCTATAACTCTTGCGAATGGGGAAACCGGGGGTGGCCCCCGCTCGCGATGCAACCGCCAAGCGCTGACGTCAACGGCGCCGGAATAGTGCGACGAGAAGAGGCCGTCGTGCGCGAACTGCACCATCACCGACCGGTCGTGCGCGTACCCGGAGCAGGCCAACACGCCCAGCGGGCCCGACACGCCGCCGCCCGCCCACCTCACCATCCCCACGCTGCTCCCGTCCTTCGCCGCGTCCGTGCAGCCGCTGGCCGACGACGCCGAGCCGCCCGTCAACGCCGCGCACGCCGAGCTGCTCCTCAACTTCTCGCTCGCCATCCCCGTGCCGGACATCACCCGCGAGATGTGCGAGCCCGGCACGCGCATCGCCCTCGACGCCGCGCTCGGCGCCCCCTACCTCCTGCACGAGATCCTGGCCTTCTCCGCGCGCCACCTGGCGGCGAAGCGGCCGGCGGAGGAGGCGGCGGGGCATCTGGCAAGGTCGGTGCGGCTGCAGAACGCGGCCATCGCGCTGTTCAACGCCGCCAGGGCCGAGGTCGACGAGGCGACGTGCGTGCCGATGCTGCTGTTCTCGTCGCTGCTGGGCAGGCACCTGCTGATCGACACGCTGGCGGCGCGCGGGGGCCTGGCGTCGTTCCTGGACAGGTACGTGCAGTACGTGGGGATCCACCGCGGGCTGCGCGCCGTGGCCAGCGCGTCGTGGCCGCTGCTGGTGCGCTCCGAGCTGAGGGAGCTGCTGTCGTGGGGGTCCGGCGCCGTGAGCGCCCTGCCGAGGGGCGAGCAGTGCGCGCAGCTGAAGCAGCTGATCGCCGCGTCGGGGCTGAGCCCCGTCGAGGCCGACGCGTGCCACAAGGCCGTGTACTACCTGCAGTGCGGGTTCGACGAGCTGGACGACGCGGTGGCGGCGGGGCCGGGCGGCGCGGCCAGGTGCCGCATGCCGTTCATGTGGAGCATCGTCGTGCCGAGGGAGTTCACGGAGATGCTGGGCGCGAGGCGCGTGGAGGCCCTGGCGATCTTTGCGTATTACGCTGTGCTGCTGCACCACCCGAGGGGGATGTGGCACATTGGGGACGCGGGGCTGTATCTCTTTGAGCTGGTGGTTGGGTTCCTGGGGCCGGAGTGGGCGGCCTGGATGGCGTGGCCGAGGAGGCTGTTAAGTGTGTGAGGCGCGGGCGTGCATGGGGTAGCGAGGAGTTGGGCGGAGTACTGCGGTGGCTTGTCGTGTATTTTGGAGCGTGCTTGATGTTTTGCATGCCATATGTTTAGTTTATACCCCTTCTCTGAACGTATCATCTCGAACACTGGTCAAACGTGCGTACAGTGAAAGTGTCCTTGGTTTATGTGTCTATCGATCTATCTCTCCCTCCCAGTCCAAATTCGTCTCCTATCCTGGTAATCCCTTCATCAGCGCCCCTCATCTTAGCCATCCTTCTATCACCTTACCCGTGGCGCCTCGAGGGCTTGGGCTTATGTCCATACCCGTAGCTCTGGTCGTACGTGCTCTGCAGGGGGACGCCCTCAGCCTCCACATCCCGCGCCGGCATGGGCCGATACCCGCCCCCATCCCCCTCAATAACCTCCAAGCTCGTCACGCTCCTCAGCGGCGCCTTCTCGCCCCTCACAATCACGCGGCTCGGGTGGAACCAGTTGAACGCCACGGCCGAGACGAGCATCGGCACCGCGTCGAAGACGTACAGGTAGACCTCCTTCTGCAGCAGCTCGCCGTCGGAGCCCATGACGTACTCGATGATGCGGAAGACGGAGCGGACGAGGATGAGGGCGGAGGAGACGTAGAGGACCCAGATGAGCTTCTTCCAGGGGGTGTGCAGGGAGAGGGCGGTCTGGGTGGGGCGGGCGCGGATGCGCGAGTGGAAGATGAGGGTGGCGACGATGAAGGTGCCGAAGAAGAGGATCTGGATGCCGAGGCCGCCGAGGATGATGTTCTCGCCCATGCGCGTGTCGTCCTTGGATTTGGCCGTGGCCAAGAGTCCGCCGCCTGGGAGGGCACTAGTTAGCCATGTCTTCCCTCCTTCGCTCTAGTCGAAGCATTCATGTATGGCGGTTGAGGGGGGGAGAGGGAGAGACATACCTCCGCCCTGCACGCAGAAAGAGAGGACGTCGCCCGTGACGAAGACCTTGGTCATCCACCGCGGCGGGATGGCGGAGTAGGACGCGGCGTCGAGGCGCGCGGCCAGGCGGCCGAGGACCATGTAGATGGAGGCGGCGAAGAGGGCGGGGCCCAGGAGGAGGAGGAGGGACTGGATGATGTACGGATTCTTAGTAAAGTCCGGGTGCTCGGCCCACGAGAGGCACCGTCCTATGTAGCCGACCGCCTCGACTGTGCAGTGTTAGTTTCGGTTCTCACCCTAGGGGGAAGGTGCTAGGGAGGGGACGTACAGAGGCATCCCAGGACAAAGGGGATGAAGTACCACGTCCGGTGCCGGAAGAGCTGGTAGGAGTGCCACCCCGCGGACGCGAAGAAGAGGACGGCGAAGATCACGGCGGCGGGGAGGGAGGGGCGGTAGGCGTAGAAGACGAACTCGCCGCTCTCGGTGGACGACATCTCGGCGGTATTCTTTCTCGAACAAACCCAAAGGAGCGTGAAGAAAAAGGAAAGAGCCTCGGATGAGTTGTTTTTTGGAGTGAATGTGGGATTTGGGATTGGAGAGACTGGGAGAGTGTTATATACAAAGACCCCCGCCGCCCATCCCCTTTCATCGCTAGACGTCGCTTCGATACTAACGATACGGGGCGCAAAGGGGAGGAATACGCGTATGGAGGCGGGCCAATCAGGGAGGTCCCGTTCCGCGTATGCCCCCACCGTGGACTCGGGGGACTCCACCATGGCTTCGGCGCTTGTGGCGCAGCGCGGGAGTCCGGCACCCGGGATACGCGTATATAGTTTCCGCGTATCGTCCCGCCCTTAAGAAAGCCCGGTTTGGATTTTTTTGGGCGGTTTTGTAGAGGGTTTGGCTGTACGCGTATTTATGGTGGTGAAACTCCGAGGCGAGGGAGATTGC
Source organism: Sordariomycetes sp. S4602 (assembly GCA_023628835.1). Taxonomy (NCBI): domain Eukaryota; kingdom Fungi; phylum Ascomycota; class Sordariomycetes; species Sordariomycetes sp. S4602. Next base: position 678,758 of record JAMAJV010000006.1, read on the forward strand.
CGATGGACTCGTCAGCTTCGTTTGGGATACGGGTATACGGGTGGTTGAGGGTCTGCGCGTCGCCTTGCAGTTCGTCCAGACTTTTCTCGTGGTCGTTTTCTCTCTCTTCTTTCACTTTTCTATCTCTACGCGCCTCCATTCCACAGCTGGGGAGGAGGTTAACTTTTCGACGGAATCGTCAGCAATCCCGCCAGCGGTTCGATCCGCCGCGTTAGACCCCCACGCTCTGTCGCAAATCCACGGGCCCGGAACGTGGCGCCCACAAATCTCAACCACGAGAGCGGAATACTCAGCCGGTACGGCTCGTCGCCTTTTGCGGGGTCAGACGTCTCGGTTCGCAGATGGGAGACGGCAATCGTGACCCGGCCCTTCGCGATGGGAGGGGCAGCACGCCGTGGTGCCTGTCGACACGATCATCCGGCCGTAATGTCCAAATATTTGGCTGCGACAAAAATGGGCTGGTCGTCCGTCGACATGAGCGTAGGCAAAAGAGAGTCCCAATCCTCGATGCCAAGCCCTCCTCGGGGGGTTAGCAGCTAGCTGCGCATAACAACAGCTAGAGCACAGGCAATCGAGAGCCTAAACCGGCAGCCAGCTCCTCTTAAGTCTTCAAACTGCCCTTCGCTGCATGTTCTCCGCATGGCGCACCACCTTCCCTCCGACCCTCGGCGGCGCCCCAACCATCCAAAGCCAATATTACCCCACCACACCCTTCCAGAAGCCGCAATGGCCCCTCCGGCCCCACTCCCAAACCCGTCTCCGAGGCCAATACTTACAAGGGTCCCCCCGCCAGCTGTCCAGGGACCCCTCGCGTCGCAGCCAATCACGCCCGTCCGCCCGAGCAGCGGAACCAGCGCGATGGTCCCCCGCCAGCGTGCCGAGCGCGGCGCCCTCAAGCCGGCGGGGAGGCCCGTCTTGGCGCTGCCAATTCCGCGTGATGACGGCCGCGGGGTGCGGTCTGCGGGATGCCGAGAATGCGATCCTACCCTGACGACTGGAGGATGGGTGGGTGCTTCGCTGGCCGGGCTGCATTCAAAAGGTGGGGGAGCTCCCTCTGCCCCCGCAGGCGTGCTCCCTTACCTACATTCCCCTCACCATCATTCCCTTCCCAGAGATCATGGCGTTCCGCTCCGCTCGCGCCAGGGCCGCCGCCCTATCCCTACTCTCCCTCGCACATCGCGCGGCCAGCGCGACGCCCGATGCAGAATACGACTACATCGTGATCGGCTCCGGCCCCGGCGGCGGGCCGCTAGCCAGCGCCCTCGCGCGCGCAGACCACACCGTCCTCCTCCTCGAGGCGGGCTCCGACCAGTCCGCGAACGTCAACTCCGAGATCCCCGCCCTCTTCCCCCTCGCGTACACGGACCCGTCCATGACGTGGGACTTCTTCGTGCGGAACTACGCCGACGAGGAGCGCGTGCTGCGGAACAACCACCTCACGTGGCGCAACGCGGACGGGAGCTACTACGTCGGGAGGGAGCCGCCGGAGGGGGCGGAGCTTCTGGGGCTGTATTATCCGAGGGGCGGGACGCTGGGGGGCAGCTCGGCGATTAATGCTATGGGGCCGGTGCTGCCGAGCGATGGCGACTGGGAGCTGATTGCGGACCTCACGGGGGATGCTTCCTGGAGGTGAGAAGACTCCTAGACTATGAGCGACATGCCGCATACTAACACTCCAAGCCCCGAGAACATGCGCGAGCTCTTCGAGAGGATCGAGAGGAACCACTACCTCCCGCCCGGCACCCCCGGCCACGGCTTCGATGGCTACTTCGACACCAACGCCCCCGACGACTCGGCTTGGGAAGGCTACGACGACCTCCTGGCCGTCTTCGAGATCATCTCCGAGAGCCTCGGCGGGGCGACGAACGTCACGAGCGACGCGAACGCGCTCTCGCCCACCCGGGACCGCGACGAGGGCGTGTACGGCGGCGCGCAGCACGTCGACGAGAACATGCGCCGGTTCAGCAGCCGAGACCTCGTCCTCGAGACGGCCGAGTCGCACCCGCTCACCCTCAAGCTGGACACCCTCGCCACGAAGCTCATCTTCGACGACGAGGAGGAGGACAGGGTCGTGGGGGTGGAGTACCTCGAGGGGCAGAGCGTCTACCGCGCGGACCCGAGGAATGACGGCACGCAAGGGGGGACGCCGGGCAAGGTCTACGCCAAGGAGGTCATCGTCTCGGCCGGCGTGTTCAACTCGCCGCAGATCCTGAAGCTCTCGGGAATCGGGCCGCGGGAGGAGCTGGAGGCGCTGGGGATCGAGGTGCGGGTGGACCTCCCCGACGTGGGCGCGAACCTGCAGGATAACCAGGAGGTCCCCATCGTGGGGCATGCGGCGGCGGACTTCACCGCGCCGGCGCCGGACCCGGAGGACCCGGAGTGCACGTTCGGGGCGCCCGGAGATCCGTGTGTGGAGGCGTGGGAGAATGGAGAAGGGCCGTACACACAGCCCGGGCAGTCGAACTCCGTCTTCAGGGTCAGCGAGTCCTCGGAGGAGGGCGAGAGGGACATGTTCGCGACAGGGGGGTCCTTCGCCATCCGCGGGTTCTGGCCGGCGACGGACTCGGTGCCCGCCGACCCGCCCAACACCTTTGCGCTGTCGACGGTCAAGATCCACCCGCGGAGCGTCAGGGGGAGCGTCCTCCTGCGGAGCGACGACCCGCGGGACCCGCCCGAGATCAACTTCAACCTCTTTGACGGCGAAGAGACGGACACGGACCTGGACGCGTACCTCGACACCGTAAAATGGGCGCGCAGGACCTTTGCGGAGGTGCCCGGCCCGATCGGCCCGATCGAGGTGGTCGAGCCGCCGTGCGATGGGACGCCGGACGAGGAAGGAGGATGTGATGACGAGGTGGACAAGGAATGGGTCATGGACCAGTTCTTTGGGCACCATGCGACGAGCACGTGCGCTTTGGGCAGCGTGCTGGATGGGGAGTTCAGGGTGAAGGGGGTGAAGGGGGTGAGGGTCGTGGATGCGAGTTCGTTTCCGAGGACGCCGGGGGCGTTTCCGGTTCTTCCTGTGTTTATGCTGAGTGAGAAAGTGGCAAAGAGGATACTGGAAGGGCTCGAAAGGTGAAGGTAGGAGGGAACCGCGCGGTCTTTCTCGGAATATAGGGGAGGAGCCTCTGAGTGTGTGTAAATATTGATGAAATAGATGCTGCTGCCTCGTACTCTGTTGTTTTGAAGTATCGTTGTTTCGCGTCCCCGTGGAGATGCCACTAATTATGTCGTCATTTCTTCCAACGGCAGGGTCCGGTACGCAACTGTCCGCATCATCGGTATCGATTTCCCAGCTTGTGGGATCACCCGAACTCGCGTACCGCTGTTGCCCTGGGGGTCGAGGCCGTTGGCCGGGAGGATGACGTGTTGTGATGGAAACATCCTCTGAGAGCGTTCTCCGGGAAGGTCGGGTAGAAGAAGAGATGGAAGTTGTGGGAGGCACAGTCTGTGGTTACCTGGCGATGGTTACCTGGCAATAGGCAGCGCAGCATCGTGTTCTTTAAAGGGGAAAGTCGGCCGGGCTGTTGGTGGCATGTGATAATGGGAGAGTACCTCTGTCGTGATGACGAACATGGGCGATGGGTTGTACCCTCATGGGCTCACCTGCCCTGTCAGTGGAGGGTGCTTGCCGTCCATTGTCTCTATTATTGTGAACACTCCCAAGCTCTTCTGTACTGTGCCTCCATCCGTTGCCGCGCATCTCAATCACCCTGTCCACGAACCGCGGGCAGGCGATGGTCTCCGGCCTGATCTCCCGAGCGACACTATGGATCCCGACCCGGACCTGCCCCTGAACGACACTGTTATCATAAACAATCCCGAGAAAGGAAAACACCCCACTTCGAAAGCTCTACAAAAGATTCCATCCGACTTGATCTCTCGCATCCTCCCTACTATTCCCAGCCCTTTATTCTTCTCACTTCTTCTGGACATCATCGTGTATGACACCAACAAGCATCCGGCCCCCCGCGAGCCTATTCCGATGCTTTCAACGCTGCATCCAGTTCATCTCGGCACGACGGCAAAGACGTGTCTGTCTCTTTGGCATGCTCTTCAACAAAACCGAGAACATCTTGTTGTCTTCCTTGCCTCCCTCCATTCGGAAGCCCTCATGGATCAACAAGCATCCGGCTCTCCGCGGGCCCGGCGTCGACGCTTTAGCGCACCTTTACATCCAGCTCGCCTCAGCCCTACATACGAAGGCTCATCTAACTCTGCGGGATGGCCTCTCGTCCACGCCTTTATCGCTCCTCCTATCCACTCCATCTGGGAGCCTCGTACCAGACGCCGATCCGGCTCACCGCAAGCCCAAGCTCGATTCCACCTGACGCTGCGTCGAGTTCTTTGCAGGTCGACAAACCAGTCTGTCCACATATTCGGGACGGCGTATCCCTCGCATTCATGTCGTTGTCCTTTTATTTTGAAGGCCCCTGCAAAACCACCACAGACGGACTCGCTATCCCGCCATCGACGAGGTCTTCATCGCAGTTGGGCCGCTTTGCAGAGGCGTTCTTGACACAGAAACGTTCGACGCGACTGTCGATCATGAAGGTTCCTATCCCGAATGTATTTCGTCCGGGAGTCGACGCCTACTGAAAGGCGGGTGTCAGTCATCCACACCGACCTTCTACCCCTCTTGTCGACAGGTCATTAAGCCGGTGCCCAAAGCCTCTCCGCGAGTCCGGAATCGATTCCATCCATCAGCCGCATTCAGTTCGGCTTAGGTCGGTCGAGCGAATCGATCGGCAGTCGGGACATGGCCACCGTCTCTTCCGAATCACGCTCCTCGTCTTTTACCTTCCGCGTTCGTCTCGGAAGCATTGTGCATGGCATCGCGCAGGCCCGCCGGCTCTCCGCTAGCGAAGCGGAAGAATCACTCTCGGCAGGTATCTGGTCCCGTCACGGTGTGTTTCTCGCGTTTCGCTGGACTAATACTCGTCTCTGGTATAGGGCCTCACCTTTGAAATTCGAGGTCTCGGCTGCACCACCGTACCGTCGCTGTAGATTACGACCGTGTCGTGGGATCGTCCAGGAAGTACAGGGTGCATCGCCCTGGCGCGGACACCTCATCGCCAAACTACCGGGGGGTCCCGCGCTCCATGTCCATCACTGAAGCTGTCGGAGCGCCTTTACGAGTCTGTGGATCCGTGACGAGCTTCGGAGGACCCGACCCCATGCCATCCGGGCCGGAACCTTGGCGGCGGGGTGGACCGACAAACCCCCGCCCTTCCATTCCTGGAGATGGGGGGATTCCTCGAACAAGGTCTACGACATCATCTGGCGAGGAATCCCCGATATTCAACAAGTAAGTTGATGTCCTTCCCCGCTGCATCACCGAGCACTGCATCCTCTTGCTCATCAGCACCTTGATGCTGGATGCTGGGGTCTGTCATGATGGCACCTCATGAGAGCGGCTGTATACGGAGCTAACCTGCCATGATAGGTCTGACCGCGCATGTTTTCATATGCCCTATTGCTCCATCGGGCAGCCTTCCACCATGTCACCGGTGGCTTGGGTGTGTCCCTCTGAAGGCCGCAAGGGCGGCGATCAAGTTGGTGGCGCCGCGTGGGACCGAGCGCAAGAAGGCCGCTTGTCGGCACGAGGTTGCGCTCGCCCAACATCTGCGCTTTCCAGAACCGGTTTCCCTCCCCCACCACGCCCGGACGAATATTTCCATTCGTCCGTTCGTCCCAAAGGGTACAACGCGATGCAACAGACCCGTTCTCGCGCGCCTGCGGAATACGGGCAGGAAGGGCTGCACGAGCGGCAGAGCGGAGAGGAACCTCGGCGAGAGAAGAGAGCGCCGCACGCGGTGTGCGATAATGAACTTGGGCGTGGAATCCCCGCCACCGTGACTTCGTCATGCGTATGAGAAATACCTTCCTTTCCTATGTCTGTTGCTCACCAGCTAAATATCTAAACAGGTAAGGTGGAAGAGTGGGCGACGTGTGGGATTACGAACTACCACGTCGTCAGGGATTACCTGTGCGTGGTCTGCGCGGATTGGCTGCATTCAGAGCAACCGATACGAGGGAGTGGACGACGTGTGGTATGACAAACTACCACGTCGTCGAGACTTCTTGTGCATGGTCCACGCGGACTAACCACACATGGAGCTGCCGGGCAGGCGTGCGAAGGGGCCCTGCAACCAACAGTACGTACGTCTTACTTACTGAGCAAGATGTCTTCGATGTTCTGCTCTTGGGCTGGTTTAACGATTGGATGCTGACTTAGGCAGATTCTGGCGCGGGAGGACTCTGTTCTGCTTGCCTTTCAGAGATTCCCCCCAAAGCTATGGTGGGAGATGTGCGGGCCCGAACTACAACATACCTCGTGTCGGTTGCGGTCCGCGGCGAGCCTTGGACGCCCTCACCCTGGGGTTGCCATGGACATCCTCATCTCGGGGCCACGCGGGACGGAATCATCCGCTTCGGTGCGGCGACGAGGAAGAGACCGTGGACTTTTCAGTCCGCTCCGAGACGCCACCTCCAGAGGCTCTGCTCCCATCACAACCCCGAGGCCCAGTATCTTGGGAATCCCTAAGCGACCCGCGCCAGTATCACTTCTGGGATCGCCCGCGGGACCCCATATACTCCAGCACACGTGCCGCTTGGAGCTTTCAGGGGAAACTCACTCCCCTCGCCCTTGACTGCGGGGGTTTGTCCTGGTATTGAGAGGTTTGTCTCTGAACAATACTCTCGGTGGAGCGTTCTCCTAACCCTTTTGCAGTATCTGTGCCTGGCGCTTGGCATGCTCTCCTCACTCTGGGAACCGTCTCACCACACCGCGAATGGATCCCTTATTCCCGACCTACACAGCAGACAAAGAGGTCATGCACCGAGGAACAGCATCGCCGTCTGTTTGCCGGTACTCAACATCAGAACCAGCATACTCCGAGCGCCCCTCGCCGCTGCTCCACTGGTTGCACCCATGTCTTCAAGGGTGAGGGGCCTCCACCATGCACCTTTGTGCTTGTGTCCTCCAAGGCACCATCGACACCTGCTCAGCCTGTTGTTAGCAAAGAGCTCACGTACCTGGGACTTCTGGGTCCCGGGTGGCCTGGAGACCCTAATCCGAGGACTTCTGGGTTTTGGGAAGTCTTGAGGGCCCTGTACCCCTGCACGCCTCCCTCTACACGCAGACCGCCCACTGAGGAGCCATACCGGGTCGGTTGCGAAGGAGCCGGAGATCCATTCTCAAGGCGGTCCGTCTCCACAAACATCGTCCACGCTTGCTTCAGCCCCGAACCGGGGTTTCTGGGCTTTTGGACCCCATCTCGGCCTTCTCCAACACCGCTTCCCGCTCCCAGACGCGCGCCCAATCGACGACCCCAACCTAAAGCATTCCGCCTCGCCTCCTATAAACGGCATTGGGTGGGGGAGGTTGGATGACGGATGAGGATGCCAATGAGGATACCGATGAGGAAAGGCTGGGCCACCCGCAACATCATATCCGCGACGGCACCCCGGGAGCCGATACAACCACGTCATCATCAGCGGGAACATCCTTCCGAGTTCGTTCACGCGCCTCACGTGCGTTATTCATCCCTGGGATGGGTTTTCAATCTCACTCTGGACAACGTCGCTATACCCCGGACGCGGTTTTGTTGTTCCAGATCAGGATGACGACCCGTGTTCGCAGAACAGACGATCCAGTTCGGAGACCAGTGTGGTGAGGCTCCGCCGGACCGGGGTAGCTGCTGCTCTGTGACCGTCTCGATACGGCCCTCGCCGAGGTCGTGGGCATGCACGGCGCCAACGCCAAGGACACACTCATAATGCTGCACTACGTCGGCCAGTCGCGCACCGGCGCCGACTCGTTCCGCATCTGCCCGCCGGCGTACGCCCTCTGCCCCGCAGCCGTGGAGGTGGACCTGCACGCCCTACTTTGCGACACTATCCTCACGCCCGAGTTCAACCCGGGCGTGCTGTGCCTGCTCGACTGCGCGTACGCGCTCGAGAACCGCATGTTCTTGGGGATGCAAGGGCGGGCACCACGCCGTCCGTGTCTTGTGAACCGATCGGACAATTACAGAGGCCCCGCCGTATCGCTGGACCCGGGACTCGGTTTCGGGAGGTCGCCAGCTGGACGATGCTGAGGCATGCACGGGTATCATGGGACGGCTCAATGAGGGAAGGCCTGCATGGCGGAGGTGGAACTACACGGACCAGTCGGCAAGGGAAACGGCCAAGGCGTCTTTCCGACTTGCCCAAACCTCAGACCCTACGGGGACCGGGTCGACGCTCTTTGAATCGTGGAATATGCCTCCCGAAAGGATTTGCCCATCACAACCTCGACTATCGGAGGACCTGGAAGGGTCCTGCAAAGGGGGGCGGGGATGTGGGACGGGGAAGTTCATGGTTAAGGACGGGAGCCTCACCCCGGCCACTATCTCGCCGGGGCGGTGGACCCGGAACATAACAACACCTCCCCTTAACGAGGGAGAGAAGGTCAGAACGCCATCGGGACTGGGATGTCCGGTGGAGCGAGGGGGCACATGGCCCCAAACCTCGATCTACTTTCGGCGGTTGCCTCGTATTCAACCGTTTCCACCCCGCTGAGGTTGGGGGGCGTCTGAAGCCGCGTTCCTGTAAGTCTCCGATTCTACGCTGCCGCGAATCCGGCCGTTTCACGGTTCTGACGTTCAGCTAGGTGGTCGTCCTTTTGAGCGCGTCGACATCTCCATTGGCCTCGATACATCCTTGTTCTGCCCGCCGTCGGCGTCGGTGTTCCGGCCACGACCGTACCTCCCGCTGTCATCGTCGCTGTTCCCATCACGGCCTTCATTTCATCTGCGGTCGCCGAAATCATGGACCAACCGAGACGAAGAAAAGCCGCCGTCCCTGGTTTCCCACCCGTTCCTTGTTGACACGCGGCGCTTGGGGGGACTTGGACCGTCGCGTTTCCGGCGGTTGCGAGCGACGAAGAAGGGCCTTTTTGAGGAGAGGGGAGAGGTTGATGGTGTAGTCGGGCTTTTGGGGTGGCCGGGGGTGGGAAACAGCTCCAACACTACGGTCCGGCCTCGCCTGGGGCTTCCATCAACGAAGAGCTGCCGTTTATCGTTCTCTCCGGGTCCTCTGCGCGAATGAGGTCTACATCATGGACATCCGGGACGCATCTGACAATATCAAGGCGTTGAGCAAGGGGGAGATTACTGACGTACGTGTCACGGAGTCAAAGCGGCATTTAGGGACATTTGACAACCCTGTCGGCAGGGATGTGCATGGTGAGTTGGGCAAAACCTGCTCCCCTGCCAAGCTGGACTGTCTAACACTTCACAGATGCGTTTTGTCGCTGATGTCATCCGTCGTCTTCACGCTTTGGGCGCTCCTGTGCCCGACGGCGACATGGCTGTTCTGGAAGCGAGCTCAACACGCCGCACTCGGTACGCCACCTACATCCTCAATACTAGACCGGTGCTGTCGGTGGCGTTTTCAAGCCCCTGTCCCTGGGAAATACACCGGCACGGCGTGTGTGGGACCCTTTGTAGGTCCCGGGGATAACGCTTCGAGGCTGAGTGGGCTACGACGTGGTGAGCGGCGGTTCGGATGAGCGTGGAACGGCGTCCGCCTGCAACTTTGGTCCCTTGTCGCCCTCGACCCCTCCCACTAAATGTGGCTGTTTTCGGGTCGCGTCTCGGTTCCTGAAGTGCTGGAAGGCCTGTGCGAACAAGAGAATCGGTGGAGTCGCCTTGCGCCGAGAACGAGGCTCGTCAACATCGAGCGACGTCACTCGATTTCCGTGCAGGCCACCAGATACGGTCGGGTGCGCGCCCTGGCTCCTGACAAGGGCCGAGACGAGGCGCAGAGGCAAGGGCGGAGGGAGCGGCGGACGAGCCTGACGAGATGCATGTGGTCGGGGGTCGGCGTGGGTGCGAGCGACGTCAAGGATGGCCGGCAGAAAGACGAAGGAAACGGGAGTGGCGCGACAGGGAAGCCCCCACAAGGACCGGAAGCCACCTCAGGAGTAGCATGGGAACGCGTGGAGGTCGCACGGAGTCCGCCCTCGTTCATGCGTCTCTTGGCCCGAGTCAACTTTGCCGTCGCCTTCTGCAACCCCCGACACGCGACACCGGATCGAGTATTCGACGGGGGCAGGTTCTGGTCAGTTTTGGCACTCGAGCCACCAGCGACGACTGGAAGCAACTTTACGCTCTTTTACCTGCCGATACGACCATCTATCCCCCCGGCCCCGGGCGGGACCCGGAGAAGAGAGTCGAGCACTCTCGGTCGCCTTATAGACTCCCGACCAACGCGGCGCGCTCCTAGAGGTGCCCCGTTTTGAAAGGCTGTACGACGGGTCAGTCGTCCAGGTCGTTTCTATTCCCATCAGTCACTTACCCTTTTACAGATACGGCCGACACACTGCGTCCTGGTCGCCAACCGGTCCAAGTAGCTTCTCGTCGAGAGCTGCACCGGCAAAGGTCGAGTGGTGCGCTGTTGATCGGATCGGGGCCGATCTATTTAGGTTCATTCTTTTGTTGCCGAGTTCTTGGTAACAGGGGTTGTTCCCCATTGCGGATGGTGATGGCTGGCTAGTAGGTCTTCCCATTCCGTCTCGGGGCCCGGAGACCGGTTCCGCGCTTACACGAGGCAGGGACGCACCGAGCCCATGGCTCTACCTTAGGGAGGACCCCGAGGCTCCCGGTTCCCGGGTTGACTCCGACTTTGTCGGGGCTTGTCGATGAGTGCACCACGCGTCCTTATCGCCACACCTTCTGGGGCCAGGTGAGAAGGTTGGGGTGGCTGAGCCCTTTGTGTCGTTTTGCTCTGGTGAGCTTCAGTCCCGATGGGTGAGGGAGGCCGTTCGAACCGAGGAGCGCACGCCGCAAATTACCATCCCATTTCGCCCTCCTCTGCCCTTCGAGCCAGCGCTCCATTGTTGCGGCGCCTTGTTGCCCAGGACGTCGGCAGTGGGCCTCCTGGACGTGGCGAGAACACCACTCCACCGATGGAAGATCTGTTGGGTGCATGTAGAGGACCCTGGATCTCTGGAAGCTAGCAACCCACCTGGCGTGGGCGCCTTCTCGCCTTCTCGACAGCTGGTCAGTCCAATCAACGCTTCTACCGGCTGGCGTTAGAGATGATTGGTGGGGAGGAAGAGGGACGACCGGTTATGGATACCTCTTTCATGTTCTGCTGGGGACACACCCCCGGCACACGTCGCGTGGAACACGGAGACTAGCGGCGATGCTATGGGGCGCTTCCCAGTTGGGCTCGGTTGTCGGGTCGTCCCCGCCCTCGCCAATGCCAAGGGGGCTCGGGAGAGGGCTTCGGAGTTGGAGGGGCCGTTCACGCGTGTGACCGAGAAGTACACCGACAATGGGAGCGGCGGTTTTTTGCTTCGGAGAGTTTCAGCTCGGGAGGGGTAGGAGAGATTGGACTGGCCACTACGGGGTAACCACCAGCAAAGCACCGTTCTTTGGACCGTGGGAGGGCCGCGCTGGCCCTCCGGCTGCTCCACCTCGGGCTGACATGACCAACCCGCGGGCACCATGGTCCTTGTCGGGGACCCGACGGCCGCGTCGGTCCTCAGCCGCCCCGGTTCGTGCTGGAATCACAGGGGGACGCGTTATTCCAATCCTGCGTCTCGTTCTCGACATCCCAACGAGAGGGGAACATCGGGACCGGCCCTACCTACGCGGAGAGCGAGGCCCTCTTCTTCGGCAAGATGGATGAGGTCAACTGGCGGCTGGACGCCAGGTATTTCCTGGTCGGCCGACTCCGGGCCGCGAGGCGGTATGGGTTGATACTATCATCAACCCCATCAGCAAGGCCATAGACGGCCGCGATATCCGAGCCTCGTCGGTCAGATGCTCGTAGGGCGGGCTCCCGGTGGACCCCCATGTCCTCATGCTGTCGCCCTCAGGTTTGGACGCGGAAGGAGCACCGTACTGTTCCCGGATTGTCCCCGGCGTTTGACAACGCTATTAGCGGCTCGGAGAACGTCGCCAAGCTACCCGCGGAACCAATGGCGACCGAGGGAGGAGTGAGAGCTGAGAGCGGAGGCGCATTGGTGGCTCTTTGAGTCTGGCGGGTCTCGGGCTGGAGCCTCGGCCTCGGGGTACCGACACAGAGCGTCCTGCGTGTGCGGTGGACGACTGGGTGGTTAGTGCCGCACGAAGACCACCTGCGGTGGCTGTGGCTGCGCGATAAACCCCGGGAACAAGGCGGGTGCGAGAGGGTTAGGGATACGACGGTTCCTTGAGTTTGGCGGGCCTCGGTCAGGAGCCTCGGCCTCGGGGTACCGATCCAACGCATCCTGCGTGTGCGGTGGACGACTGGGTGGTTAGTGCCGCACGAAGACCACCTGCGGTGGCTGTGGCAGCGCGAAAAACACTGCGGGTGCGAGAGGGCCTGGGATATGACGGTTCTTTGGGTTTGGCGGGTCTCGGGCCCGGACCAACCTCAACTTCAACCGTTCAACCGGAGCGAGTGTTGCCGAGCACGCACGGCTATGGCGGTCCTGTGAGTCCAGCGAGCATCGAGCTGAAGCGAAGCTCGGAGAGACCCACACCTCAACCGGATGGACCGCGCCCTACCATCGAGACAACCGGCAATCCGAGCCGAACACCCCAGAGAAGTTGACGAAACAGAGGTGCGGCACGCTTGGCGCACTCTCCACCATCGGGGCCCTGCGGATTTTCTCTCCTCGATACCGCTGTCGGTAGAGGGAAGAGCGGGAAGAGGTTAACCTCGCGATTCACGTCGTTGTCGGACCGGGTTGTCCGGGTTGTTGTCAGAGGAGCTCCTCCCGCTCTATCGCGTTTGGGGGGTGCGTGTTGTGTGGAGACTCGGACTGGATGGGCGGAGTTGAAGAGCTGGCGAGCTGGGGGAGTGTACCGGGGAGCGGCTCCAAAGAGGAGAACATCATAGTGGAGAGATGCTTTGGGACTTGGAGGGTATCCCGAACTGATCAAGTGTGGAGCTTGTGGAGTTTAGTTTAGCAGGCTTGAATATACCGTCTTAGAAGTATTACGCTGCTTGCCCCCTGGACGATGTAGCATGGGGACTATTGCACTGCTGGACCCCATTGGTGATTTAAGATTGGGACCTGAGGCTAGGTCACTCACATCACGAAGCAGGGGAACGAAAGGAACAGATGCCAGACGAAAGTCGTGCTCCCTCATTAGTCTAAGTAACGCCCTCTAGCTCGCTAAATCATGCATCCAAAATCCCAGTGTCCATGTTGCTACACTCCCATGCCAGCACCCCCACGGTCCCACCAGACACATCACCGCCCCGCCGCCCGCACGGCCTTCATCCACCTGTCCTCGGCGCCGGCCCCGCCCACCGCGCCCCGCGTTCTGCTCCTCCCCTCGCCGCTCAGGACGTCCCGCACGGAGGCGCCGTCGGCCGCCGCCATCAGGGCGCCCTCCTCCTCGAGCAGCAGCGCGACGGCCGCGCGCACGAGGACGCCGTCGCCCTCGAGGACGTACACGTCCCACAGGCGGGCGGCCTCGTCGACGGCCAGGCAGCTGGTGAAGAGGGAGGTGAAGACGGGGGAGAGGTAGACGCCCGCGGCGCCCGCGGCCCCCGACGCCCCCGGGTCGGGAAGGGAGGCGAGGTGTCGGTGGAGGACGGGGGCGCACTGCGAGAGGGTCTGCAGGACGAGGTTGGTGGCGGAGGAGATGGCGCCCGCGTCAGAGGCGTGGAAGGAGAGGGGGATGGGCCGGTTGAGGAGGTTGGAGAGGGTGGTGAAGGTCTGCGAGGCGTTGGGGAGGTTTAGGAGGAGGAGCGCGGCGATGGACTGTGCTGTTAGCAATGATGCTCAGGGGCAAGGGAAAAAGGGTGGGACTCACGTTGCAGCCGGGGACGTAGCCTATGTCCCCCCTGTACATGGCGTACGCGGAGAGCACGTCCACGAGGCTCTCGTGCAGCGGGCCGCCCGCCTGGAAGATGCGCAGGTCGGGCCATGTCCGCTCGCCGACGTCGCGCCGTATGGCCGCGAACCACTCCGCGCGCCGCCCGTCCTCCGCGTCCCCCCTGTCCTCCTTCACCCTCGCCTCGGCCTCCCTCGCGCGCTTCAGCGCCGCGGCGTACGACTTGTCCGTCAGGCCGAGGTCGTTCCCGACGGCGCGCGCCCACACGCCGCCGCGGGAGCGGGGCGCCACGCCGCGCCACGCCAGCTCGCGCGTGCGGGGCTCGCGCGCCGCCTCGGCCCAGCGCGGGAGGATCTCGTCCTCCCAGAGCCGCATCAGCGCGTCGGCCTTGACGTCGCGGCGCGAGCTGACGGCCGACCGGGCGGCGTCGCGCCGGCGGTCGGCCTCGGCGCTGTGGGCCATCATCTTCTGGTACTGCCGCAGGTGGCGGCGCTCCTCGGCCGGGTCCTTGGGCGGGAGCCACGACGGCCGCGTGCGGCTGAGGACGGCCTCCTTCTCCTTGGACATGGGGAGCGGGTCGATGGCGACGCTGGTGCGGAGGGGCGGCAGCTCGGGGAGCTGGGCGTGCCTCTTGAGCTGCGGCTCCCAGCCGGACGGGTCGTAGACCTGGCGCGAGGCGTCCCACGTCGCGGGCCGCTTGTCCTGCGGCGGGCCGGCGCCGTCCGAGTGCTCCTCGAGCTTCTCGGTGAGCGCCTGCATCTCGGGGCTCAGGCCCGCCATGGCCACGTTCCAGCTCTTGGCGCGGCCCTTGGCCGGCGGGAACGGGAACTCGCCGCTGCCCGCGTCCGAGAGCGCCGTGTCGGACTTCCAGGTCGGCGAGCGGAGGCTGCCCTGGGCCGTGGCCACGGGCGGCGTGCCGGCGCCGACGCTCCGGCGCTCCTTCAGCGGCAGGTTCTGCGGGGGCAAGCGCGGGGACGGGGGCTGGCTCTTCGGGCGGCTGTGGGAGGGCCTCGGGGAGATGGGCACGTTGTCGAGGATGAGGCCGTCGGGTATGTCGTCGTCCTCGTCGTCGTCGTCATACTGGGACTCGAGGTCTGCTATCGACTTGCGGTCGCGGTTCGACTGCCAGCTTCGTCTCCTGGGCTGGAGCATGGGCTGTGCGCTCCGCGGGCCCGCGGAGTAGGGGCTCGGGCTCCGGAGGGACTCGGGGTACAGAGACGAGGTCGACGACCGCACGGGCGGCCGGTGCAGCGGGCTCCTGGGGGCGTCGGCGGCGCCATTGGGACTGACGCCCCGCGAATTGGGCCGTCTCGGGCTCGACTCCCTCTGGGGAAGGAACTTTTGCGGCACATCCCTCTGGCGCGTCAGGGTGCGGGTCGAGGCGGTGCTCCGGGGCGTCAGCGAGTCGGACGGGTAGGGCGAGGTGTGGGACTTGGGGATGGTGAGGCGCAGGTTGGGGTCGCGGGCGGGGGCGCGGCGGGCGGCGAGCGAGCCGGACGCATCGTCGAGCGAGATGTCCTCGAAGTTGCTCGGGTCGGAGAGCGCGATGGCGTCGTCGAGATGCGAGGTGTGCGAGGAGGATCTCGAGGTCGTCATGGCGCGCGGCGCCCGGGAGAGACAGTGTAACTCTGGGGGAGGGGGGGCTGTTGTGTTTGTAGATAGGGGCGGGATGTTCGGGGGGGACGAAATGGGTGAGGTGGGTGGGTGAGACGGGAGATGAGATTCGTGTATCGGGATTAGCGATATGCCGGCGATGGCACTATTGGGTTAAGCGAATACTCGGGATGCGGTGGTTGTGGCGCCAAGATCCGGGGCAGCTGGGCGAGACCTCGAGGAGAGATGGCTGTCTGAGACGCTCATTTAGGGTGTGCAGGATTTTGAGGTCGATGCAGCGGATTGGGGCACGCGATGGCGACGAAAAAAAAGGAGGTTCCGAGAATGCAGTGAGAGGGCTGATGATGTCACGCTCGGCGTGGCCGGCCGGTCTCGACCTCCAAGCGCGTTCCTGCATCGCGAGCACAGTGACATCGGCGGGGGGGCTTGGCTTGGCTCTTGGCGGGCTGCCTCAGCTCAGGGACGGGGACGAATGGAGGGTTCCGCGCAGTCGGGGCTGGTGGAGCGGATGGCGCCGGGCGGGCCAAGAGCTGGAGCGGGCCAAGAGCTGGAGCGGGAGCGAGGACGAGACATGTCGAATTGGCTTGTTCACATGGATGTTGTCTCGGGGCTGTTGGATGCGGGGTGGCAGCACGAGTTGACAGCGATGGTAGCGGAAATGCAAAGCAACGAACGGCCTGAGACGGCGGGTCGATCGAAGAGTGCTGCCCTTGCTTGCTGCCCCCCGCAAACTACTACTTAGAAGTTCAGGGTCGCTCTTCTGCGCTGATCCTGTGGGTCTCGTCTATTAGTACTTGCTCTCTGCTGTCGTCGTTCCTCCTTCCACGCTGTGCCGACTCGTCAATCCGTTCTCCTGCATGTGCTCCTGTAAGGGCAACTGGACTTTGGGTAGAGTGCTGAGTGAACAGTGCCATTTGCCCTAAGCTCTGCAGCATGTGAAGGGCGGGGTGGAGAGCTTGTCTCCCAAATTCGTGCCCTACGTGGAAGACACATGTACCCTCAACCACCCCGGTTATGCAGCAGGGCGTGTGGCGTAGTGGTATCGCGTTTGCTTCGCATCAGTGATTGTAAAAGGTCTCCGGTTCAATCCCGGACACGTCCAGCCATTCCTTTTTTTTGCCCATGACTTCTTTTTCTTATCCATTTTCTTTTGCCCAATATTGTGGCACGTCTGAATTGAACTATTAGAAGAGAATAGGATCTCCTTTTATGTTTCGGCCCAGTGTAGTGACATTGTGGTCCAAGCAGCGGTGGCTGAGCTGAGCTGCAATGTGAGCGAGCTCGATTTCGCGGGACCTTCGAGCTCCATAATTCTCCGACCGCCACATCCCCTGCTTCGGCCATGCGCAGCACCTGCGAGCGCACGCTTGCTTGCTATCCCAACCATGGAGCAGTTCTCGACCTCTAAAGTGACCGGTGAGCTCCCGAATCCCCTAAACTAATTCCGAGTCCCGTCTCTGACCGACCAACTCCCCCAGTCGAGTGCTACGACCCGCACGACGTCTACAAGCTCATCGGCCCCGGCCTCATCCCGCGACTGCCCCTCCGCCATCTCCACTGGCACTCGCACGCCGGGCCCCTCCGCTCCATCGACACCCTCCACGTCGAGCTCACCCAGGCCGGCAGCGACCCCGCCGCCCCGGACCCTTCCTCGCGCCGCTCCGCCAGCGTCAGCACCAACCACGATGGCACCGCCTCCGCCGACGGCACCGAGGCGTCCGCGCCGCAGGCTAACCCTAAGCGCCGCCACCAGATCCCCGGCCTGAGGCGCACGCCCTACCTCAAGGCCCTGCTCGTGCGATGCGATGACAGCGACTCGTACAAGGGCCGCGTGCGCGCCGAGATCCGCGAGTGGATCAAGACCAACACCGCCCAGACCAAGAAGGGCACGCCCGAGGGCCACGACGCCTTCGAGTGGCTGGTCGTCCACGTCGTGCTGCCCAACACCGCCGCCGCCACCCAGCCGAGGTCCGCCAAGGGCGACGCCGCCGCCGCCGAGCAGAAGGGCACGTCGAGGTGGCGCGGCGGCTCGTCGACGCTGCTGGAGAAGATGAAGGCCGACTTCAACGTCGCGGGCAAGGGCGCCGCCGACAGGGTCGCCCAGGTGCGGGTGGGCATCAACGATGTGCCCTACGACATGCTCCCGCGCGTGGTCCCCGCCGTGCCCTCGGGCTACGTCGAGACCGAGCAGGACGTCGAGGCCGCGTGGCAGGACCTGATCGCCAAGTTCAAGGACCTCATCCTCACGTCGTTCGACATACGCGTGACGCGCTACGAGGAGGACGTCAAGGAGAAGGACGCCCAGCGGAGCCTCCCCGGGTGGAACTTTTGCACCTTCTTCATACTAAAGGAGGGGCTCGCGAGGGGGTTCGAGAGCGTCGGGCTGGTGGAGGACGCGCTGGTGGGCTATGACGAGCTGAGCGCGGGGCTGGACGCGATTATCACGGAGCAGGCCACCGCTTCTGGGGCGCCGGAGAGTCATGGGGGTGCGCTTCTGCCGTATACGAGCGGGTTGAAGGACGCGGTGAATACGGCCTTGGAGGAGTTGGACCGGGATGCCGACGGCGATCCACCGGAAGGGCTACTCAACGCCGACGACATACCCATAATCGCGTCCAAGAAGCCGTACCGCGACATGATCCTCGAAAACAACGTCTCGCTATTCGACTTCAAGTGCTACATCTTTGCGCGGCAGATATCGCTGCTGCTCCGCCTGGGCAACGCGTGGTCCACCCGGGAGGAGCTGCTGGCGAAGCTGAGGGAGCAGCAGGAGGTGGTCATGCACGGGGTCGCGCCGCACACGCCCGCGACGAAGGAGACGGACGAGCCGGAGAACCTGCTGCGGCTGTCCGAGGTGTGCAAGCGCTCGCTGGAGTTCATCCCGCTCGTGTCGCGCGCCATGCAGCAGGACATCTTCGCCGCCGTGGCTGCGGACAAGGACGCCGAGGCGACGCCGAAGCCGCTGCCCGCACCTCTTACCTCCGTCGTCGAGCACATGGTCGCGTCGTTTGCGTTCTCGCTCGCGCAGCAGATCCTGGCGCAGACGTCCACCAAGGCCCTGCCCATCCCGCCCTCCACGCTGGCGACCCCCGACGCGCACGAGCCCAAGCTGTCCGTCCCCGAGCCCAAGACCATGATGCACCCCGCGCGGACCTCGTCGCTGGGCGTGCCGCAGGGGTCGCGGATGCCCCTGAGCCCGAACACCTTCCCCGGCCCGGGGGACACGTCGGGCCCCTCGGAGAAGGATACGGCCGTCCACTCGCAGTTCCTCAAGGCGGGGCTGGAGGAGCTGGCGGCGCGGCGTGCGGAGCTGTACAGCGTGTGCCGGAATATACTCGAGAAACTGGGCAAGAGGAGGGGCTGGGGGGACGGGTGGGCGGACGTGCCGGTCCTGCCCGACTCGGTCGACTACGCGGACATGGAGGACGTGAGCCTGGACGACGACGCCCCCGCCTCGCCCAGCGGGGACGGGTCGCGGGGCGGCGCGGGCGCGGCCACCCGCATCGTGTCGAACCCCCTGCTCTGCGCGGCCTTTAAGAGCGAGGGCGACTTCTACCGGCTCTACGAGACGCTCACGGACAAGGCGCTGCGCCACTACACGGTCGCCAACCACGACAATTCCATCCAGGCCAACCTCGCGGACCTCGCGGTGCTCAAGTACAAGGTCGGCGAGTACGGCGCCTCGGCCTCGTACTTCCACCGCTCGACGCCCTTCTTCGGCGAGAGCGGGTGGAGCCTGCTCGAGCTGTCCATGCTGGTCATGTACGCGCGGTGTCTGAGGGAGCTGGACAGGCAGGAGAGCTTCGTGCAGGTCGTGCTGAAGATGCTCATGAAGGCGGCCGCCGCGAAGGCGGAGTACGCGGGCCGCGCCTCGTTTGCGAAGGTGGGCGGGAAGAGGGGGGACTTTTCGGCTGTGAAGGGCTTTGTGGGGGAGCTGTTGGAGGCGGCGAGGGGGCTGGAGAGGGAGGTGGTTGTGCCGCTTAGCAGCTTCTTCCTGGGCATTGATATTTGTGGGGCGCCCAGGTATACCGAGGGGTCGGACCGGGTGGAGGTGGACATTGAGGTGGACAGCCTGTTGGAGGAGGAGCTGCCGATTGAGAAGGCGGGGCTGAGGCTGGCGTGTGTGGATGGGGGGGCTATGAAGGAGATCAAGCTGGAGTGCGAGGGGGAGCAGACGATCAAGCCGGGCAAGGGGCGTCTTACGTTCGTGGGCAAGGTAGGTTCTTCTCATGGGGCATTCGACTATGGAACCGGGCTAACTGTTACAGGTCGTCACTACGGGCCGCTACAAGGTGGACCGGCTCTTCCTCGAAAACGGGCACCTCGTGCTCAGCTACGAGCGCGACGTCGACCAGATCACGCCCCGTGACGACACCGTCTTCCGCGGCGCCCCCGTGCTCATCTTCCAGCAGGTGCACTCCTTTGACATGCAGCTCACGGCCGCTAGGCACACGCGCCTCGACCACAACAACGCGCTCGAGCTCGAGGTGTCCGCCGGCTGGAACGAGATCGAATCATGTGAAGTCTCGGTGCGGCCCGCGACGGGCGGGCTGAGGACCATCACGGCGGAGGCCAAGATCGTGTCGGGCGAGGAGTTTTCCAAGCCCCAGGAGGGGGGCATGCTCT
This sequence comes from Sordariomycetes sp. S4602, assembly GCA_023628835.1. NCBI lineage: Eukaryota > Fungi > Ascomycota > Sordariomycetes > Sordariomycetes sp. S4602. The sequence continues at coordinate 698,824 of JAMAJV010000006.1, forward strand.
TCTTCGGGGGTGTTGGGAAGGGGGATAAGCTGGTGGCGAGGTTCCCATTCTCGATGGAGCAGGACATACCCACGATCTCGGTGCGGCTTGAGGCGAGCTACGTCACGCGGGAGGGGACGTTCCGGTGCGCCAAGATGGTGAGCGTGCCGATCGCGCTGGCGCTGGGGGTGAACGTGCAGGACGTGTTCAAGCACCGGGCGCTGTACTCGCGCTTCACGGTGTCGACGGCCAGCGTGTCGCCGCTGAGGGTGCTCGGGAGCGAGCTGGCCGGGTCGGACGTGTTCGACACGCACTTTGGGGTGGGGGCAGGGGCGACGCTCGTGTTCCCCAAGCAGCCGGGCACGCTGCTGTACAAGGTGACGAGGAAGGAGGGGAAAGGGGGGAAGAATACCATGTTTCTGAGGCTGGAGTACAGCGTGCTCAGGGACGAGGTGGAGGAGCTGCTGAGGGAGAGGGTGCTGGCTGGGCTGGAGGAGGCGGGGCTGGGGAGGTTTGGGAGGGTTCTTGTGCCGGTGCTCTGGAGGCACGCGCAGAAGAGGGTGTCGGCGGCGGACCTGGAGAAGGCGGCGTTGACGGGGGCTGTGGAGACGGCGTTCCTGGGGGGCATCGACTGGGCGGTTGAGCTGAGGGGGCTGGACCACCCGGCGAGCGAGCCCGCGATCCCGCGGATCCAGGCCTTCTTCGAGGAGTGGATCGGGGGGAACAAGAGGCTCGAGCTGGGGGCCGAGGGGGGCAGGCGGTCGATCGTCATCCCCGTGGACGTTCCCAGCGTGCCGGTGCTGGTCACGGCGGACATAAAGCTGGGGGCGGAGACGGAGGTGCTAGGAGACGACGGGGTGACCACCGTCTGCGTCAACCAGATGGTGCCCGGGCGGCTGGAGCTGCGGTGGACGAGGCGGTGGGACACCTCTGGCGAGAAGGCCAAGGCGCGGAGGCTTTGCTTCGAGGTTCTGGCGCCGGGGGATACGTGGCTGCTCTCCGGCCGGCGGAGGGGCCACATCGTCGTCCCCGCGCCCTCCTCTCCCCCCACCGAGGAAGAGGAGGAGGAGCAGAGGATGGAGGTGCCCCTGATGATGGCGCCGCTGAGGGAGGGCTACCTGGCCTTCCCGGGCGTGGAGGTGAGGGAGGTGAGGGAGGGGGGCGAGAGGGCGCACTGCGAGGTGGACTGGAGGAACGTCGGGGAGGTGGTGAGGGTCGTGGAGGGGAGGGGGGAGGTCACGGTCAGCCTTGACGAGGGGGGGAGCGGCGGCGGGCCGTTGGTTGTTGAGAGGGGGAGGGAGGGGGTGAGGCTTCTTGTCTAGGGTGAGGCCCGCGGGGCAGGGGGCTGTGGCGGTCATGAGACTAGACTACGATTCTAATAGATATCTTGTGTTTTTTGAGAGCTGGACTCTCTGGGCGGATGAAAGTGAGGCCTTTGCGGAGGGACGGAGGCCTGGGCGGCTCCGGATGCGGTAAGGTGAGGCTTGGGATATTGAGGCGGCGGTGCTGGGAGGGAGCATCAGGGTGTTGAGGGCTACGTTGCATCGGCCCTTTTGAGTTGCATGGTAGGGCTGGTTTTTTTATATTCCGCGGGGGCGAAGATGGGGAGGCGGGACGGCCGGGGGCAGTGGTCTCGGCGCCGTGCCCGCGATGTGAGACCGAGGGGGCGGGACGAGATATAGGGCCCCAATAAATAAGTGAGAACCGAGATCCTTCCGCCAGGTGTTTTTATATTGGACTTCGCAGTGGACGCCCGTTTTGGTGGCCTTGAGGCATCCGGGCTGCAGCCAACACTGCCAGTGACATTGTCCCGTGTTGACACCGGGCTGGAAATAATAGCACTCTATTCACAAAACATACGATCCCAATCTATTCTCTGTCTCAGTTGGGGTCTGCGAACCGAGGGCCTTTCCAACACCCGGTAAGGCGGGGTGATTAGGCTCGGAGCAGTGCAACCTGGGAGGCCAAGCGCCCAAAGCGTGCCGCCGAGCCGGGATTGCAACCCGCCACGGAAGGATTCACGATATACGAGGTATTAGCCGGCCGGCCAAGAGTCGAGCGGCGAAAAATGCCACACCGCGTTTGGAGTCATCCCCGGGCTTCCCAGACTGCCCTCGCCCTCCCGCGGCTGTCCCGGCTTATTTTCCGGGTTGGCGTCCGGTCGGTCCCGTCCTAAGAGGGCTGGATTGGGGATAGCGGACGGAATCGAGGGTCTGAAGGATCTTGGGGTAGCGGCGCCAAGAGGGGGTGAAATTGGCCGCTGCCTGCCGTGCCGGAAACCGAATAACATTAAGATCACGACGAGGGACCGTGTATAAAAGGAGCGAGTTGCCCCCCCCTCCATCTTTAGGATGTTTGCAAGGACACCGACTCCCGCACATATCGCAGCACTTACACGATAAACTCACGATGAAGTACCTCGGTCTCCTCACCGCCCTGGCCGGCTCGGCGCTGGCCATCCCCGAGTCCTACGAGGCGCAGCTCCAGAGGGGGACGTGCGACGCGTTCGGGCGCACGATGCAGACGGGGACGGGGTGGGGGATGGTGCCGGACCTGGTCATCTCGCCCTCGCACACGGGGACGGACGTGGACGGGATGAAGCCCACCACGAACACGCACACGCAGCGGATGATGTCCCCCTACGACTACGTAAGTCCCTTAGTTCCCCTTTCCCCCCGTAAGAGAGAGATAAAAGGAGGGGAAGGGCTAACCCGGGAGGTGCAGTTCGTGTTCAAGAACGAGACGGGGGCGTTCTACCGCATCGCGTGCTCGGACGAGGAGGCGCTGCACTTCGCGAGCTCGGAGAACGTGCCGCTGCGGGTGTTCAACAGCGTCACCGGCGACGGGAGGCTGGTGCCCGGGCTAGGGCTGACGCCCGAGGGGTACGAGGTGCTCGTGGACGGGGAGAGCATCGGGGGCGGGTTCCTGGGCATGGCGGGCGTTGTGCGGTGGGGGTTCAGCGACGAGGAGGAGGGGAAGGAGGGGGTTGTGGCCAGGCTGATGCTGCCCGGGGTTGAGGAGAGGGAGGGCGAGGTTTATGGGTTTTTGGAGGTGAAGGAGAGGTGAAGGAGAGGGGCGCTTGAGGAGGGTTTGTGGGTGATGATGGGCGCTGTTGCTCCTGGGCGGATGAGGTGTGAAGGATGTTGGGCAGCCGGATATCAAAGAGGGTAGGCGATATAGGTCGTAATAATAACTCGTTGTCCCCCGAGAAGCGGCAGTCGGATGCCCGTGTCGAAGCTAGGTGCAGATCCGGTTTATGCCTCGGCGCGTGGCTCGTCCCGCGTCGGTGGCGACAATGCGCGCGGAATCCTGCTTTGGGCACGCTCGAGGACGTCATCGTCAGGGGAAGGTCTGTTTTGCTTCCTTGCGGATATCGCGTCTTTCCGGGAAGCAGATGTGGATGATGTGGATGATGCGGACGGAGCGTGGTGATGCAAGGGAAAATGCCCGATGCGTTTGTCAGAATACCTCCGACAAGTCCAGAACGTCTGCTCTTGGAGGCAAGGATTCACGGCCAGGGATAGGCAGATCCCCGGCCACACCCCGAGGCAACAGTGCGCAGCCTGAGACGCAGACCTCCGCGGCGGGTGGCAGCGCGCGCCGGAGGGACTTGTCACCCCGCCGTGGCGCCCGCCTGGGCCCAAGTAGCGCGGCCCAGTGCGCTCCCGCGCGGATCACGGTAGGAACGCCGTCCGCTGGGGACCAGCGCGCACGGCCCGCCTGACGCAGGGTCCAGGAGGGCTCCCCAGCGCCTCTGCCTCCCCTCTCGCCCCCCAGCGTCGCAGCCAACGGGGCATCTCGAAAATTAACCTTGGTTTCCCGAACGAGAAAGGGAAACGTTAATTTCCGCCCTCTTCCCGTCGAACGTTGGTTTTTTATTTTTTTTTCTTTCTGCACCCCTGCTGCTGCTCCACGATCCGTACGGATAGAGTGATCGAAACACTGATAGACTGGACGCGAGGCAGATAATCGAAAGGCGGTGGGCATACATTGCTCGGCACTGAAGACGCTAGGGAGAGATTACACACCGACGAGACGTGGAGAACGGGGAGCCTTGGCGGGTTCGCGTTGCTGTCACCGCAGAGAACGACGGACTAGCCCATCTGCTGTTGGCCCGATCTTCGACCCTCAGGATAGCGACTGCGAGCTTACGACCTTTGCATGACGCCGATTTCCCGAGCCTCGACTCTCCGATCCCTCGAACCGACGACGCCCCGACGGAGACGCGGTCGCCGAACGAGAACGAAGGCGAGGACACGACCCGAGCGTCGCGCGCAGATAGCGAGGGAGGCAGCGCGGGGATGCAGGCCGCAAGGGGGAGACAGGACGCCGGGCGCAGGGCAAAGGTTGGTGCGATGACGCCGCGCTACGAGGACGAAGCTGACCCCGTCCGAAGCTTGCGAACTCCTACCAGGAGCTCCTCGAGTATGTTTTCGTCCCCCGTCCTGCACGAGCGGGAAGGATGGTTGCTGACGGGCGCAGTGAATTCTCGACGAAGGACCTCAAGTCGGTGGGGAACTACACGCTCGGCCGCCTGATAGGGAAGGGCTCGTTCGGGAAGGTCTACCTCGCGACGCACAAGCTCACCAATGGCTCCAAGGTGCGTCCCGTTTCGGGAGCGGTGCGGAGGATGGGGAGACGGGCATCTGCTGACGGCTACAGGTCGTACTCAAGTCCGCTGACAAGGCGGACCCGAACCTGGCGAGGGAGATACACCACCACCGCCAGTTCGTGCACCCGCACATCGCCCGGCTGTACGAGGTCATCGTGACCGAGTCGATGGTGTGGCTTGTGCTGGAGTACTGCGCCGGTGAGCCTCCCGACATCACCCCCCTTCCATCCTCGACGCCTACTAACCCCTCCTAGGCGACGAGCTCTACAACTACCTCCTCAAGCACGGGCCCCTCCCCGTCGCCAAGGTCCAGCGCATCTTCGCCCAGCTCGTCGGCGCCGTCTCCTACGTGCACGCCCAGTCGTGCGTCCACCGCGACCTCAAGCTCGAGAACATCCTCTTCGACCGCAGCGAGAACGTCAAGCTCGTCGACTTTGGCTTCACCCGCGAGTACGAGGGCAAGGCGAGCCACCTGCAGACCTTCTGCGGCACCATATGCTACTCGGCGCCCGAGATGCTCAAGGGGGAGAGGTACGCAGGGGAAAAGGTGGACGTGTGGAGCCTGGGCGTGATACTGTACGCGCTGCTGTGCGGGGAGCTACCGTTCGACGACGACGACGATAACGTTACGCGGAAAAAGATCCTCACGGAGGACCCCAAGTTCCCGGAGCACCTCCCGCAGGACGCCGTGGCGCTGATTAAGCTGCTGCTCTCGAAGAGGCCAATCCTGAGGCCGTCGCTGTCGGAGATACTGGGCCACGCGTTCCTATCGGAGCACGCGGCCGCGCAGCAGGCCATCCTGGACATACAGCCGGCGGCGCCGTTCTCGCGGCCCATCGACAAGGACACGCTGCAGCGGATGCGGTCGGCGGGCGTGGACATCGACGCCGTGATCGAGAGCGTCATCTCGCAGCGGTGCGACGCGCTGGCCGGGTGGTGGACGCTGCTGCTGGAGAAGGAGGTGCGCAAGGCCAAGCGCAGGGAGAGGAAGAGGAAGGAGAAGGAGGCGGAGCTGCGGAACATCCGGAGGCTGTCGGCGGCGAGCAGCCGGCTGGAGAGGATGACGCCCACGCTGCAGGACGTGAGGGAGGAGGGCTCGGCGGCGGAGTTCAGGATCGGCGACCCGCCGAAGACGAGGGGCCGCAGCGAGAGGCGGAGCGCGCACTATTACGACTTTAGGGCGCCGCCCGACCTGCCCCAGCTGTCCGAGGGCGGCAGCCCCGTGTCCGCGGAGGGCGAGAGCAACCCGCCGCCGCCGGTCGACAAGGACTCGCTGCGCTCGGCCAGCACGTCGCGGACGAGGCGGCCCATCCCGCCGCCCAAGGAGGGTATCATCCGCAGCGCGCGGTCCAGGGGCTCGACGCTGCACCTCGTCACGACGCCGGACGCGCTGGGCCAGGAGGGGCAGGGCGAGGGGCAGCAGGGGCAGCAGAAGGTGCGGAAGAAGCCGTCGCAGGCGATCATGGCGCGGTGGAAGGACTGGACGCACTGGATCTTCGAGACGACGAGAAGGGGGAGGGTGCACAACCGGAAGGGGTCGCAGTCGACGCCGGACCTGAGGAAGAAGGGGAAGGACGCGGGGGTCGCGGAGGGGGCGGGCCCGCGGCCGGCGACGGGGAGGGTCGGCGAGCAGGCGGCGGGCGCGGCGGGGAACGGGGCGGCCAAGCTGCCGATCGCGAGCCAGATGACGGCGGGGCCCGAGGGCGGGCTGAGCGCGAGCCACATCCCGCCGCGGGTCAGCAGCTCGCAGTACAAGCGGCAGAGCCTCAGCCCCGGGGCGCCCATGACGCCGCGGAGCATGCGGCGGCGGTCGAGCGGGCTGCGGGGCCGCAAGTCGACCAGCTCGAGCGTGTCGAGCGTGCGGAGCATCCACCGGCACCGGCACTCGCACTCCAAGGCGTCGAGCACGAGCTCGAACGGGTCGGTCAGCACGGCCATGTCGAAGGGGACGCTGCGCGGCGCGAGCCCGCACCACTCGGTCAAGGTGCTGCCCGCGACGCCGACGCCGTCCATCCCCAGCAACATCCGGCTGGTGCGCGGGTCGGGGTCGCCCGCGCCGCTGAAGATCTTCAACGAGGGCATGCCCGCGTCCGGGGGCGGGCGGCCGCCTGGGAGCCCGAACCCGTTCGCCGGCGGTGGAGGAGGTGGGGGCGGCGGGGTGGTGTTCGCGAAGAGGAAGAGGAGCTTGTTCAAGGGGCCGAGGGGGCATGTGAGGAGCGGGAGCGGGAGCGCGGGGAGGGGGAGCGGGGAGATGGCGATTGAGGAGGTGGATGAGAGTGAGGGGGTCAGCCCGACGGATGAGAGGTTTGAGGAGCGGTAGCTGGGGGTTGGTGGGTGAGAGAGGGAGGGGTTAGAAGGAAAAGGGGTTTGTACGTTATAGATGGATTGTGGATTGTTAGGTTAGGGGGTTCGCTAGAGTTGGCTAATGATACGATACCATTGCTGGTGCTTCTGAGCTGTGAGGCTGTTGCTTCTTTCAGTGGATTTGTAAACGCGATGCTTGCTATCTATGCTACACGAATCCACCACCTGCTCAAGGGAGCACCCAAGCTACACCCGTGCGTTCCCCGGCCGCTCCAGGCTATATATACCCCTCCGCCTAGCTATATACAATGCCTCCCCTCTACCAAAGCAGCACGGTACTCCCGCCGGATACGACGGACACCGGCTCACCCCCCCTTAACCAACCTCGCCCTCGACGCCTCGATCCTCGTGACAACCCCCTCGGGCGCGCACAGCGCGGCGTCGAACCCGCCCAGCTCGGCGTCGCCGAGCGTGGCCAGCGCCGCGAGCCCGAGGTACGAGTGGTAGGCGTCGGGCGGGCTGCCCGGGTGCTTGCCGAAGCCGCCGACGATATGCTGTGTCTTGTCGAGGAGGAAGGCGCGGGAGGGGGCTTCGTTGATTAGGTTTTCGTGGCCGAGGATCTGGGGACTCTGTCAGCTCCTGGGGATGGTATGGGGGCCTGGTTTTGTAAGGGGCGGGAGAGGGTAGAGGGGGAAGGGGGTTGAGAGAAGGGGGGGACGCACCTTTAGGGTTCCGCCTACCCACCAGCAGTAGCACGTGTCCACGCGCTTGTTCCACCGCCCGTTGAAGCCGACGTGCTCACACCCCGCGCCCAGCTCCTCGCACCCCGCCATCTCGTCGTCCTCCTCGTCGTCCTCGTCGCCGTCTTCCGACTCGGGGGGGTCCACGTAGGCGAGCTGGCGGCCGGCGAGGAAGCGCAGGAGGGCGGGCAGGGAGGGGACGCCCCTCTCCAGGACGGGCGGCGGGCGCTCCGCGGACTCGGCGAGGGGGCGCTCGAGGAGGGAGAGGGCTGCTATCGCGCAGTAGGCGTAGCCGGCTGGCCGTGTGAGTATAGACCCAAAGGGGAAGGGGGAGGGAGGGGCGTACCGTGGGATTCGTGCTGGGAGCTCTCGCCCATGCCGCCGTCGTATGTCTAAGTCGTCAGGAGAGCTCAAGGGGCAGGGTGGGCGCGGGAGAGGGGGGGTACCTGCGCGCGCCGGATGTGCCCCACCAGCGCGTCGACGTCAATGTCCTCCACCCACGCCTCGTCCCCCTCCCTCACGTCCCCGCGCAGACACCACCGGATGCACGCCGCCAGGTAGCAGTACCGCATATCCCGCCCCCCACTCGCCCGCCCGCCCTCCACCACCTCCCCGAAGCTCCCATCGCCCCTCTGGAGCCCCCTCAGCCACCCCAGCGTAAGCCTCCGGTCCACGCCCGCGAACGCGCACCCGCCCTCGTCCGCCACGGCGAGGAGCAGCAGCGCGAAGTACGTGGCCGCCAGGTTGGCGTCCGAGGCGGCGGTGGAGAGATAGTTCTCGCGCGGGAGGAGGTGGGTGGGCGAGCCGGCGAAGCCGCCGTTGGGGTGCTGCAGGGAGAGGACCCAGGCGCGGATGGCGGCCTTGGAGGGGGGGGAGAGAAGCGGGTCGGAGGGCGTGGAGAGGAGGGTTAGGGACGAGGTGATGAAGAAGGCGAGGGTCATGCGGGTCGAGTCGTGCGGGGTGTAGTGCGGGGGGAGGAGGGCGCTGTGGCAGCGCTGCCAGTAGCGGATGTGGCGGGCCTTCTCGAGGGGCATGGCGGCGGTGGTGAGTGGGTGAGTGAGTGAGGTGGGCTCGAGATGGAAGCTTGGAGCTTGGAGCGGAGCTTGGAGCTTTGGTGGGGGTGAGGTGGGATGGGTGGGCACTGCTGGCAGCTGGCGGTAGGGGTCTTGTGCTGGACAAAGGGTCCAGTCACCTGTGACGCAAGGTCGCGGGCGCAGCTGAGTCGAGCTTGAAACAGCCCCACAGCTAAAAAGGTACAAGTACGCGCCCTGAAAGCCTCAGTCACCGAGGCTACGCGCCACGTATCACCGGTTTCAGGTACCATTACTTTTTCCTTTATCTCCCTCCCCAACCCGGAATCCCAGCTTCTGCATTCCGACATCGCGTCTTCCCCAACACTTGGCACGAGGAACCCTCTCCCAAAAAACCCTGCGCAAAAAGCCAGCAACGACACAGACCACTCGACCCCCGCGAACCTGCCGTCCTGAGAAACGCCTTCCCGAACCCCGAACGAGACTACGAGACTACGAGCAAAAAGGCAGCGGGCCCCCGGCGTCCGGACGAAAATAAGAACACCATGGCGCTCATCTCGGCGCGCACGATTTTGACCTCCATCTCGCTGTTCCACCTCACGCTGGCCTTCTTCTTCCTGACGAGCCCGGGCACGATCGCGGACCAGGCGATCGTCTACGTGATCGGGGAGGCGATGGGCATGGTGAGTTTCTAGGCCCCCAGCTTTGGTGTTGTGGAGGCTTGGATACGGTGGTGTTGGGTTGTTGAGGGCGTTGGTGGTTGTGGAGGTTTTTGGAAGGATGTGTGTTTGCTGACCGACGGGCAGCCGTATGCTAGGAGCTTCGAGACGCAGTCCCCCGCCCTGGCCTTCCTGGCGGTTGTCCTGGCCACGATGGGCGTGTCGGACCTCGTCAGCCTGAGCCTCCCCGAGGAGGTCTCCCTCTTCCACCACTGGGCCATGCAAGGTATGTCCTCCCCCTTCCCCTTCTCCTTCCCCTCCCCTTCCTATCCCCCCTCTCAATAAAAGCAAAGCTAACACCCCCACCAGCCCCCATAAGACTAACCCTCTCCCTCACCTCCCTCGTCTACACCTTCCTGGCCTCCGCCTCCTCCCCGCTCTACACCCCGGCCGCGCGCCTCGCCCACCCCTCGCCGCACGCCCACAGCCCGCACTACAGCCCCTCCGCCTGGGGCGGCGACGCCCTCAAGAACCGCGTCTTCTTCGCCTTCGCCTTCGTCGAGACCTTCAGCTGGTTCTGGGTGTGGGTCACCCTCCGGGAGGAGAGGAGCGCGTGGGAGGCGGGGAGGGCGAGGGGGCATATGCATGTTGAGTAAAGCGGGTTGCTGCTGTTGCTGTGGTGGTGGTAATGAGGAGGTGGGTTTTTGGAGTTTGGGTTTTGGGTCTGGGTATTTGGGTGTTATTTTCGGGTCTTGGAAGCGCGTTGATTTGGTCCTTGAACAGGGCTTTTTATAGCTGGATCTAAGATACGGCCGCCGGCCATCTACTCCCCCTCACCGACTCCACCAGCAAAGGCTACGCTAGCATGTGGTTTCTCTTGTCAACACACACCGAGTCTAATGCACCCGTCTACTCCCACCTCACCTGCCCCCACCCCTCCACATTCGTCCTCCACCCATCAACAACCCTCTTCCCCCAGGCACCAACCTCCGCCTCGCCAATGACCCCCCACACCGCCCCCTCAAGCTCCTCATCCTCTTCTCCCTCCCCCTCCCTCACAAACGCCGTGACCCGCTGCATAAACGCCGGTTTCGAGACCACCTCCTTGGCGACCGAAACCCACCCAGCCCCCTCCTTGGCCGCCTCCTTCGCGGACGCCTCTAGGCCCTTCACCCCCGCGAGGACCTCCTTGCGGAGCGAGCTCCCGCCGGAGCGGTCGCGCGAGAGCTGCCGGTCGTTGTGGGACGAGATGTAGGCCGCCGCGGCGAGGACGGCGGAGGCCGCGTCGCGGACGTACGAGACGGGCACGAGGGACGAGAGCAGCAGGAGCGAGCGCCGCGGCTCGTCGTCGGCGGAGAGCTGGCCCGCCGTCAGGTCCAGCAGGAGCTCCAGCGCGTCGGACGCGGAGGACACCAGCGAGGGGAACGTCTCGCTCGCGGGGCTCGCGCGCGTGGAGGACACGGCCTCGAGGGTCAGCGAGGCGAGGAGGGCGAGGAGGTTGTAGTAGATGCGCTCGTGCTGCGTTAGCGGCGTGGTGGAGCGGAGGAAGCGCGCGAAGGAGTTGCCCAGGCGGGAGAGGGTCTCGAGGACGTGCGCGTGGTCGGCGGCCGAGGTCTGCGCGGCCGAGGCGGGCTTGTAGGTGGTTGGCGGCTTGAAGGTTAGGAGGGAGAAGTACCGCTCTGCGAGGATGGTGAGGTGCGAGCGGGCGTTCTGAGTTGTTAGTTAAAGTTGGGAGAGCAGTGACGCTGGGGTTTGGAACTTACCGAGACGCCGGGACCGGGGGCGAGGATCTCGTGGAGTGGGGCCTGGAGCGTGCTCTCCAGGTTGGGGAACGAGCCGTAGTCGACCTTGCTGGAGAGCTCCGTCTCGTCCGTGATTTCGGCTACGACATTAGCAGAGTTCACCCTATATCCGGGGCCAACTTACCGATCATCGGGGCGGCGAGGTTGTCCCCCCGCTTCACCCGCATCATCCTCTGCGCGCGCGTCTCCTCCATGAACCCCATGACCATCGTGCAGCTGCTCCTCAGCGCGTCCGTGTGCCGCGGGATCTGCAGGATGCTGGTGTACGCCCCCGCGTCGAACGCGTCCGCCAGCTTCCGGGGCATGCGGAGCCGCAGCGAGTTCTGGTAGTGCGACTGCACGTTGCTCGCCAGCAGCGGTCCGGAGGAAAGGTCCGGCGCCACCCCGCTCAGACGGTCGATGAAGAGCGGCGAGTGCGACTCGACGATCGTGCGCTTGACCTCGACGGTGTCAAAGGTCGCCATCGCGCGCTTGGATGCGCCGAGGTTGAGGTACAGCCGGGTGAGGAGGAGGTTGATGCCGCTGTTCTTGGGCGTCTTGAGGAGCTGGTGCTCGAGGATGAGGACGGCGAGGAGGACGGGGCGGAAGGCGGTGGAGTGGGGGGCGAAGCCTGGGGCGCGTACGCCGGCGGTTTTGAGGAGGGCGCTGGCGGACAGGACGGCGAGGTCGGGGAGGAAGTCGGCCTGCGCGCGCGCGTCGTCCGCGCCGGAGGTTTCGAGGGTCCGGTATAAGCGGAGGGATTCGGCGGCGATCTTGGCCTCGTCGGTTGCTGCCTCTCCATCTTGACCTGTGCTGGCGAGGCGCCCCTGAGGGGTTGTGAGAATGAAGTAGCGCATTTTCAAGGTCAGGACCTGGAAGGCTATCTTCTTGTAGCCGCTGGATTCCTCTGCTACCCGGGGGAGGACGTCGAAGGCCAGGTGCCGCTGCTCGGCGGTCCCCAGCTGCTCAACGAAGCGCTTGATGTCCTGGAAGCAGGATGGGCTGTCGTGCTGGCTCTCGATGAAGGAGACGATCTGGGAGACGCGCGCGGAGTCGGCGGGCTTGAGGGTTGTTCCCGGCTGGCCGATGGTTCCCAGCTCGAAGGAGGTGAGAACCTTGGCGAGCATGAGGGTTCTCGCGTAGATCGGGCGGAGGCCCTCCACTGATAGGTGCGACTCTAGCATTCCCGCTACTTCTTGGATAACCCTGTTGGGGTTAGCTAGGTCATGGAGAGACAGCAACGGAACTTACTCTGGATCCGTGGAGAGGACGTTCGTCGCGGCCTCCACCAGGCTCTTCCAGATGCTCCAGTCCGAGGCAAGGAGAGACGGGCGGCCCTGATCGTCTTTCTCTGATAGGCAGTCCCTGATGAGGGAGTATACTAACTGCCACTCCTTGCCCTTAGAAAGCACCCTCACGGCCCTGAGGAAAATCTCCTTGCGCCCGAGGCGGAATTGTTTCAGGGGGTTGAGCAGTGGCCCCTGCAGCGCTTCCTTCAGTTGGGCAAAGTCGCCGCGCGACTCTAGCATGTCGAAGTACAGCAGTATTTCCTCCTCCGAGTGGATCCCTCGAACGGGCATGCTCTCGCCAGCTTTGATCGCCTAGGCTTGTGAGTCTCATCGCAACGGAAGATCCAGGGCGCAGACGTACCTGCTCGCTCATCTGCGCAGCCTTTTGGATCTGCTTAACCGAAAGCTCCCTGAGAAGCCTCTGCTTGTCCGCGGGGCATTGATCACTGGACTACGCCCATTAACACCGGCCGCTTAAACCAGCTGAAACGCACTCACCGAGTAGAGGTAGGTCGTGACGATATTCCAGAACAGGAACTGGTGCTCCTGCGGGAAGCTCCGATCCATAAGCGCAGCTATCTACACCCCGGCACACCCCGCGTTAGATCATTTTGAAACCAAATGATAGCTCGTATATTGACCTACTTGTTGCGCGCTACTCAGATCCCAATGCAGAAGACACGACTCGAGGCAGTCCACCGCCGTGACCCTGTCCTTCGGGTTCCCCTTCACAAGCTTCACCCTCAGCGGACCAATGGCCTCGGCGAAGAAGGCCTCGCCGGCGAGGTCGGACGACGCCCACTCCAGCAGCTCGAGGCTCTCGACGTCGCGCGCGGCGCCATCCTTGAGGAGCTTCTGGGTGTAGGAGGCTACGGCGGCCTTTTCCGAGGGGGCGCCGAGCTGGGCCTCTGCCGCTAGTTTGAGGATCTGCGCTCCATGTCAGCCCGGAATGAGCGAAGGGACATGGGGGCGAAGCGGGTGAGTGGGAGCGAGGTGAGAGGGAGTACCTCGTAGTAAGGGTCCTTCAGCGCGCGGAAGCGCTTGTCGGAGAGGCGCGAGACGGCGGACCAGTTGCACTCGGCAAAGGCGGACTGCAGCTGGAGGTCGACGCCGGCCTTGAGCTGGGGGTGGTAGGCGGCCATTGTGGATGCTGCTCGCGGGCGTGGAATGGCTTCCCTCGGCCGCTGAGTGGTGTTTCGTGCCTGAAGCTTCGTCGATGGTGGGGTTGTGTGGTGGGGGTTGTGCTTACGTAATGAGTGTGGAGGGGCCAGGAATGCCGTTGCCTTTTTGAGTACGGACCCCACAGGGCCATAGGTTGGCCGGTGCGTGGGCGGTACAACAGAGAGATCGATCCACCACGAACCTCGCCAAGTGAATTGATGCTAATAAACATACAAGGCCTTCGAAGACACGGAGCTGTCCATGTCGACAGCTTTATTACGAAATAGAAAACTCTACCTCTGGTAATTTCCCATGAGCATAGCAGATTTAGTACGCTTCGTCCACAGAGAGTCTTGAGCTAACCAGTCTCAGAAGCAGTCCCGGTTTCCGCGCGCTCACAGGCGGGACCGCAGACGCCAACATGCTGTCAAGTAGACACAAGTTCTCCCGAGAAATTCGGTGCTTCTGGGAGGTGTAAGCGGATGGGATATGTGGATGATCCGGACTATTTGTGTCGGACCAGAGGCCGCCTACTCAGTTATCATACCAGCAGTGTCCTCACCTTCCCCAGAGGAGAGTACCCAGCCCCCTTGGGCAAAAAGCCACCAGGCGGAGGAAGAACCAACCTGCCATTCAGAGAGCGCAAACCTCCTGGTTGGATGAGCCCCAGTCTTCTTGAGATGCCTCCCTCTTAGTGAGCCAATCGACATAGCCTTCGATATGCGGGAGGCCCTCGAGGCGGCCGTGGCGTGGGGATCCTGTGCGACCAACAGCCCATCAGGCTCCCATGCCGAAGCAAACACCATGCCTTCTCGCCGCGGGGTTTTCAACGCAGACCATATACGCTTCCTCACCCTTGTTCCTAGCTCTAAGCATATATTTCTTTCACCAGAATTCGTGTTGTTACTTGCATTTACAACTTCACATAGCCCTTCTTGGATTCAGCAAGTCTCCTCCGCCTTCACCGTGTTGTCCCCACGATCCGTTTCGTCTTATAACCATGTCCTGGCGGCGTGGTCGAGGCTCTACCATCCAACCCGGCAGGGGAAGAGGTAGAGGGGGCACGGGCACGCGCAAGGGCGGCGAGATCTGCCGCCACTTCCAACGCGGCACCTGTAGATTCCCTACGTCCTGTCGCTTTTCCCACGACACGGCCGTCGTCAGGGAGAGTCTACCTTCCAAGCCTCCTCCATGCGACGATTTTGCCGACTTCAAACGGCTTCTCCGGGGCAGTCCTGGCTCCACTCTCCACGAGCAGGCCGCCAGGCTCTGGGAGAGCACCTTGCTGGTGCTGGAGGGAGACAACCAAAACTCACAGCAGTTCGTCGCAAAGGACCTCGCCAGCGACGAGTTCTCGGGTCTCCATCTCATCAGGGAGACAATGGGGCTGGACGGCGTAAGCGAGGAGAGGACCATGAGCTGCGCCTATAACTTCCTCCGCGTCATCACCCACCCGTCGCTTCTCGACCCGCTCTCCGTCGACTCGTTCGTCAGCACCATCTACACCTTCTTTGGCGGCGCGGGCGGGAACAGGGCGGTCCCCTTCTTTCTCGGGCTGTGCGGGAAGCTCGCGGCGTACCACGAGAAGTACGGGAGGGTCCCTGCCGCAACGGTTACGGAGCTGGCCGTCTGCATCCTCAAGGCGCTCACCGAGCTCCTCAACCGCGAGGCCCGCTCTCGGTTCAACGAAGACCTGACGACCCTCCTCGACAATATCCAGGTTCTCGCCGTTCTGGAACAGCCGCAAGGAACTACGGACCCCGTCGCTCCGCGGCTCGACCGACTACGGAGGCTGGTGGCACGAGAGACAGCCCGCCTCTCGAGCGCAGAGGATGGGACCCGCGAGCTTCACGATAAGACTTTCGTCCGGTCCACGTTCCCGGCAGAGGTGGACCTCCCCGGCGGCCGACACGACAACGACTTTCCCGATATATCGCAGATCCAGATCCTCCCGACCCGTGGAGAGATCGACTGCGATGGCTCTGAATGTCTGCCTCCTACCGACTTCTCCCGGCCACACTTCCACGACGACCCCGTCCAGAGGCACATCGACAGCGCATTCCGGCTCCTCCGCCACGACATATTCGGCCCCGTCAAGGACGTGCTCAGGGACCTGCTGGCACAGGAACCTTCTGGTTCAGGATACAACCCGCGGGTCAGCGGCAACACGATGGCGCGGGTGTACACGGGCGCGAACGTTCAGCATGTGCTCGTGGATAATAAGAACGGGTTGGAGGCGGTGGTGTCTTTCGAGAGCCCCCGCCAGCTGCGCGGCAAGTCTGCCAGCGAGCGGCGGCGGTGGTGGCAGGAGTCCTCGAGGCTGGAAGAGGGCTCGCTCATCGCGTTTCTGTCGTCGCGGGGTGGGGAGAAGCTCCTCCTGTTCCTCGAGGTCGTCAAGAAGAACACAGGCGCCGAGAAAGAGGACGGACGGGAAGCTTGCCTGGTCTCCGGCGGCAACCTCGCGAGGCTGGGCGTCAAGCTGGCGACGCTCTCGTCTCACACCCTGGGCGTGCTGACAAGGCTCCACGGCGAGAGGATCACCAGCGTTCTGGTCGAGTTCCACGGCCTGATCCCCGCGACGTTCGTGCCCATCCTGTCGAACCTCCAGAAGATGATGCGGAAGGGGGAGCTCGCCTTCCAGGAGTGGGTTCTGCCGACCGGGGACTCCGGCAACGCCGTGTGCGACATCCCGCCGCCGGAGTACGCCCGCGGCTCCGGCTTCGCCTTCAATCTCGGCCCGGTCATGCAGGGTGGTGGTAGCCTTTTCGTTTCGGAGGCGAGACGGGATGCTCTGGCTATGCTCGAGACGCGCACGACGCTTGACCGGGGCCAGTGTGAGGCGCTCTACGCGGCACTGACGAGGGAGTACGCGCTGATCCAGGGGCCTCCGGGGACGGGAAAGTCGTACGTTGGTGTCCAGATCGTGCGGGCCTTGCTAGAGAACAAGAGAAAGGCTAGGTTGGGCCCGATTCTAATCATGTGAGTGCTTCCCACCAGTTCCCCTTGTCTGTCACACACGCCAAGGTGGCCTAGAAAGCACACGGGCCGTTCCTCTTGAATCTAACTTGCTGTTAGCTGCTATACCAACCACGCCCTGGACCAGTTCCTCGAGCACCTGCTCTCTGTCGGTGTCTCGAAGATTCTTCGAATCGGCGGCCGCAGCCAGTCCAAGGGGCTCGAGGGCAAGAATCTCCGCGTCGTGCGGGGAGAGGTTCAGAAAACGACGGTGGAGCGCCAGACCCTCGGAAAGGCGTTCAATGAGCTCGAGAAGTCCCAGAACATGGCGGGCGCAGCGCTGAAGCCCCTGCACCAGACCAAAAAGGGTCTTACTTGGGACGGACTCGGGGGCTTCCTGCTCCGAGAGAACTTTAGGATCTACATGCAGCTAGATCCCGTGGACGACAAAGGGTTCGAGGTGGTTGGCGGGGATTATCTGACAGTGTGGCTCGGGCAGAGGCCAAGGGGATCCGATGCGCAGATTGCCGCGTTGAAAGGCGCCGACAGTCTCCAGGACCTAACAGTCCGGGCCGAAGCGGACGTCAATAGCCTCTCGCGTCTAGAACGATGGGCCTTGGCAGAGACCTGGCTTGTCCGGGCTCGTGAGGAGCAGACCGAGCGTCTTTTCGAGAGGCTGAACGAGGCGAACGAGCACCGGCAGGATATCAACAACGTCCACGACGACATCAACCGCCGCACCCTCGTCCAGGCGGACGTCGTCGGGGTGACCACCACGGGGCTGGCGCGCCACATCGCCATGCTCCGCCACGTGCGCCCCAAGGTGGTGATCTGCGAGGAGGCGGCCGAGGTCATGGAGGCGCACCTCATCTCGGCGCTGATGCCGGGGGTCGAGCACTTCATCCAGATCGGCGACCACCGGCAGCTGCGCCCGCAGATCATGAACTACTCGCTCAGCCTGGAGACGAGCACGGGGCGCGCGTGGCAGCTCGACCGGAGCCAGTTCGAGCGGCGCGCCGCCGGCGAGCCGGGGATGCGGCCCGCGCCCGTCGCCCAGCTGGACGTCCAGCGGCGGATGAGGCCCGAGGTCTCGCGCCTCATCCGGAGCGTGTACCCGGGCCTGCGCGACCACCAGAGCGTGACGGACTTGCCCGACGTGGTCGGCATGGGGAAGAACCTCTACTGGCTGGACCACAGCCACCCCGAGGCCTCGAAGGACGATGGGGCGCGGGTCAAGTCGCACAGCAACGACTGGGAGGTGGGCATGGCCACGGCCCTCGTGCGGCACCTTGTCCGGCAGGGGACGTACACGGCCTCGGACATTGCGCTTCTCACGCCCTACACCGGCCAGATGAGGAAGCTCCGTGCCGCGCTGAGCCAGGAGTTTGAGATCTTCCTCGGCGAGCGCGACCGCGAAGTCCTCGCCTTCGAGGACGATGGAGAGGGGGAGAGAGAGGCGCCCGAGGCGGAAGAGAGCCGTAAACCTCTGCAAAAGAAACAGCTAACCCAGACTCTGCGCCTAGCCACCGTCGACAACTTCCAGGGCGAGGAGGCCAAGGTGATCGTGGTCTCCCTGGTCCGCAGCAACCAGCAGCGCAAGGTCGGCTTCCTCCGGACCGAGAACCGCATCAACGTGCTGCTCAGCCGGGCCCAGCACGGCATGTACCTTATCGGCAACGCGGAGACCTACCTGCACGTGGCCATGTGGTCGGACGTCCACGCGCAGCTCGCCCAGGCGGGTGCGGTCGGCGACGCCCTGCCGCTCTGCTGCCCGCGGCATGCCGACAAGCCCATCCTCTGCTTCGAGCCGGAGGACTTCGCCCGGAAGAGCCCGGAGGGCGGGTGCGAGCTGCCGTGCGACGAGCGGCTCGAACCGTGCGGGCACCGGTGCCGCGCCAGGTGCCACTCGACGGCCATGCATGACGCGTTCTCGTGCCCGCGCGAGTGCCCCCGCGTGCGGTCGACCTGCCAGCACGCCTGCAGGAGGCTCTGCGGGGAGGCGTGCGGGCCGTGCCTCGAGGAGGTGCGCGACGTAGAGCTGCCGTGCGGGCATGTTAGGCGGTCGGTGAGATGCCACGAGAGGCAGGACTTGTCGAAGATCCAGTGCACGGCCAAGGTGGAGAAGGTGGTTCCGGCCTGCGGGCATACTGTGAAGGTGGAGTGCTGCAAGAACGTCGAGTCGCTGCTCTACTCCTGTCCCGTTCCGTGCGACGAGGTCCTCGCCTGTGGCCACAAGTGCCCCGGCTCGTGTGGCAAGTGCGGGGGGGATGAGGGCCACCGTCGATGTACGAGAGTCTGCGGCCGGCTGTACGGGACTTGCAGCCACACCTGCTCGAAGCCGTGCCACGAGGGAGAAGGTTGCGGTACTTGCGAGAAGCCGTGCGAGGTAAGTTTTCTTCCACGCCGAGAGCGAGGAGGAAACGGGCGCGACTAACATATTCCAGGTCCGGTGTCCTCACTCCCGCTGCGCCGCGTCCTGCAGCCAGCCCTGCGCGCCGTGCATCGAGGAGTGCACCTGGGCCTGCGCCCACCGCGGCGCCTGCGCGATGCCCTGCGCCGCGCCCTGCGACAGGCTGCCCTGCGACGAGAGGTGCCCTGAGACTCTCAGCTGCGGGCACCGATGCCCCGGCCTATGCGGCGAGGCGTGCCCAGGGCGGGAGTTCTGCCAGGTGTGCGGCGAGCACGCGGAGGCGCGGGTCGACTTTATGGAGTTCAAGGAGTACGCGCAGGTCGACGTTGGCGAGACCCCGGTTGTGTTTCTGGCGTGCGGCCACTTCTTTACCTGCGAGAGCTTGGACCTGCTCGTTGGGATGGGCGACGTGTACGCCGTTGGCCCAACGGGTGAGTACGACGGCCTGAAGGATGTGTCCGCCGCCCTCGCGCGGACCATGCCGGTGTGCCCTGATTGCAGGTGTCCGATCCGGCAGTTCTCGACGAGGCGGTACAACAGGGTGATCAACAAGGCGGTCATGGACGAGGCGGCCAAGCGCTTCCTCTCCAGCGGGAACCAGAGCCTCGAGGAGCTGGAAGGGCGGCTTAGGTCGCTGCGCCTGGATCTCGCGGGGGTGGAGCGGTACAAAGCTGCCAACAAGCTCGCCCGCGACGCTGACGAGCTCTGCAAGAGGATGGACACCGAGCACCAGCCGGCAAAGAAGCTCCATGATGCCATTGTCACTCGGGAGAGGAATAATGGGGCCTGCTCACTTGAAGAGGGAATGCAGGGGCTAGCGATTGGGTCTTCTCCGGACCGGCGGGACACCGTCTCGGCGTTGGACAAGCAGGTCACCCTCAAGGCACGCCTGCTACGCATAAAAGCCCTCGACACAACCCTCTGCGACAAGCTCGAAGGGAAGGGAACAAACGCGCCGCCGCCAACCCGGAAGGCCACCACCCGGCTCCTCGAGAGCTGCACGGGTCTATTCGCCGACGCGAGCGAAGCCAGCCTGCCACGCGTCTCGATCGAGGCTGTCCTGGCCTACGCTGGCATATACCAGCTACTAAGCCGTCTAGATACGGACCCCGGCGAGAGCGCGCCGTCCCCGCCGTGGGACCGCGCGGCCGTCCGCGAGAAGATATCCGACGCCGCCGCCCTCTGCGACGGGCTCCCGGACAGCGAGGCGCTGCGGGAGGCGGTGGACGCCATGGGGCGGCTCTTTATAGGCACGCGGTACGAGGAGGTGACGGCGCAGGAGATCGAGGCGATCAGGGCGGCGGTGCTGGGCGGCAGCCGCGGCATCGCGACGCACTCTGGGCACTGGTATAACTGCGCCAACGGGCACCCGGTAAGCGGACGACATACTGCTCACCCTAGAGATGTGAAGGTTGCTGACCTTGGTAGTTTGTTATTGGCGAGTGCGGTATGCCTATGGAGCTTGCGAGGTGTCCGGAGTGCGGAGCTGCGATAGGGGGCCGGAATCACGAGCTTGTTGAGGGGGCGACGCGGGCTACGGCTATGGAGTGAGGGCGCGGAGGAGGAGGTGAAGTGGGTGGGTGGGCTTAGACACTGGGGTGTCTCCTGGTTTTGTTAAACGGCTTGGTCTTTTGTCTTTCTTCGCGTGTAGCTATCTGTGTTGTCAAGAGCTAGATATAAGTAGATAAGTAGAGACGGCTACAGGTTAGGATTGCGGCAATAACTGACTCAAAGGTCAAATGTTGTTTAGACTATTTTATTACCTTTAAGGTCGCCAACGGTACAAAGCTTCGCCTAGGGGATCATTACAGGTCTAGACGGCCCCAGCCGGCGGCCATGAGTGATGAGCAGGAAGGCGGGAAAACTAAACCATGCAAGCAACCAAAGGCAGGAAGCCGCCGACGTCGACGGAGCTGATTGGGTCGCGATCACACAAAACGGCAAGGACAAAGCGGGTCCCAAAAGCCAGGCCCAAGTGAGCGAACCTCGCATGAACACAAAGATTCGGTTTTCTGGTTCCTCGTTTTCCGCCAAGGGCCGCGATATGGCTTCCGCCGAGCTGGAGGACGCGCTCCGGCCGACTGACGGCGCGTTCCGGGCCTTTTACGAGCGGGGCTACCTGACGTGGCACGCGCTGTGGGCGGGCGCCGCTGGCGATTGCACCCTCCCCCCAGCATGTCTGGAGTGGGAGAATCATTTCACAGGGCACCCCCGTTTCCCCGTTGGTCTGGAGCCGGACGAGTCCGGGCTTGTGATCGCAAAGTCCACCTGGTTGTCTTCTGAGGGGGAGTGCACGGATCCGCTGTTCGAGCAGACCTTCATGATGCCGGCGACGATCGGGAGGGCGACATCCGTGGTTCTTTCGGATAGCACGGACCTGTCGCTCTCTGAATGGTTTGGCGAGGATAGCGGGCATCTAGTGGTTCTGGTCTTCGCCTGGGCTTATGCCCTATCTGCGCGGTGGGCAGAGATCATCTCCCGGGCGTCTCCGGTGGAATACACCGCAGACCAGGCACCTTGGGCAGATCGTGCCAGCTCCAGTGGAGGTGCTGATGGCGAGCCTATGGTGGTTACTCTGGGAGAAGTGAGCGACGAGGCGGCTCGATGGTGGGCGGCCGTCCTTGCGCCGGGGCAGGGCTGGAAAGCAGCCATACCTCACGAGCGATGGCGACTTCTTTCACCTTGGAGCGTCACAAAGGATCTCAGCAGTGTCAGTGTGGTCCTATCCGGTTCCCCAAGCCCTGTGGGTTCCCACTCGCCTGGCCCTCCGTCTTTCGAAACGGCGCTGAAGTATATCGAGGATTACACCGTCCTCCACAACGCCGACAGGGCGAGCCGCGCGGCGCTGGCTGCTGCGCTGCTTCTACCCTTGGCCAAGCTGGACAACAGAAAGATAACGCTCCACGCACCCCGCGGGCGCTTCAGAAAATCAGAAGACACGAGGGAGCGTGGACCTTCACTTCTGGAGGAACGCTGCCGCGTCCAGCTCGACAGGCTCCTAGCCCTAAGCGCCAACGCCCGCGGTATGAAGGCCGTCCTAGGGAGCATCTTCTACGAGCCTGGCGTACCAGCCAACGCGTGCGGCGCGTGGCTGCAAGGCACCATGGCCGTCCTGAAATCGAAGGGAGCCGGGGACCTACACGTCCTCGCTCGTATGTTCTTCGATCGGAGCCCTCACATCACGTTCCTCTGGCTCGGGGGGATTATCACAGGCGCGCACAAGGATTTACTGCGCGGGACGTCGGGCCTCCTCGGCCTTAACAATATTGATCTCCACGCGGGGGCCTGGACCGGGACGCTCGTGTCTTTTATACAGGAGCCGGTGTCTAACGGTTGTCGAGATTCAAGTTCGATCTCGCGGGCGGATGAGTGCCGGCTGATGTTCCTGAGCCAGGAGCCGCCGCGGGAGTTTCCCCCGATATACCCGTATCCTCCCCTTGGGGACACGGATGTCAGGGACACGGACCTTGGCGTCCAGATCCACTCGCGGTGTCCGGGTGGTCACGGCCTCCGATTCTTGTCTATTGCGTGGAACTGCGTTGGTGGCAGGAAGGACATCCAAACAGCAGAGTCCCCATCCGTAGTGACCCGGGACCACACTAGCAGCAATCTTCAGGATGAGGACGGAATAGATGAGGTGGACTATGGCTGGTTGGACCGAGAGAGGGATCTTTCCGAGGGGGTCACGAGAAATTTGTTTTTGTGGATGCGGGACATGGACGGGTTCACTGTTGCGGAGCGAGATGTCTGTCGCCACGAGTGGGTTGACGCTTTCGACTCGGACAGCGACGAGAGTGTCCATCCGGAGGGGGATGGTTGTTCGACAGCGGGTCTGAGGAATGATGCGACGATAGGACGTTGGATGGCGGGAACCACGACCAGACGTTGCGATTCGATATAGGTGGAGAGACGGGTTAGTCGGCATGAGCGGTAACTCCTCACAGGCCCAGCATAGGAACAGAGCTGGCAGAGGCTGTATCGCGTTGAACGCTAAGCCCTGTTGTAGACAAGGACAGCAAAGTCTGCAGCTAAAATACCAAGACATTCCTAATCTAACTCGCCCCAACTAACCTGCAATCTATTCCAGCGCGGAATGGCCCAAAAATAAATTCAAAAAGTGATCTAAATCAGGTTAACCCCGAGGTCCCTCTCGGGATCTCGGGGGTGTCTCCTATCAAGGTGGCTTCGAATCGGTGCCCTTGCCCTTTTCAGGGATCGAACCGCGGACCTCAGGTCGAGATGCTCTGGAAAGCGTGAGCCATTCAGGTCCGTTACCGACTGGGCCATTTTGGTGCCAGTGGTGTTGGGAGGCGGGGTTGGTAGGTGGTATATGAGGTGTGGTGGTTCGATGTGAATAGGATGGCACAGAGGGTGGCTTGGGGCACCTGTGTTCGTCGGGGTAGCCAATGCTCGCCTGTGAGGGAAGTGTCACTTGGCCAAACAGGACCACTACTACAGACTGTCGCGCTTAAAGTCGACCTCGTACCTCGCTGGAATGTGGCAGACGTTGATATCTCCCTCGAGTAGAGTGAGTTGCAGCCAAGGCGCGAAATGTACAATTTCATATATCTTACATCCTACTGGTACACCCGCAGTCCCGCACATCTATCCCACGGCCATTGTGAAACATAGACCAACGTGTCCAATGCAGGTGCTCTCAGGCCCACGCGTCCCGGCCATCTCATGGGCAGGTCGCCGGCCCAATGCCAGCCCCAGGCAAGTCCATGTTCCAAGAGTCAGGACGAGTCCCTTCCGTCCGTCGAACCAAAAGGATATGCACAAAGGATTGGTTTATAGCGCAGAACATCCGCCTATCGTGGTCACGTCCCGTGCCCGCCCAGTCGGGTATCAAAAGCGCAGTCGCTGTATTCGTGGAGATTCGTCTATCGCTCGCCCGCCGCGGTTTAGAACCACCCGTTCTTCCTACGCTCCTCCCTCCGCTTCTCGACCTGTGCAATCATTAGCCACGGCCCAAAAGAACCACAGTAAGCCCCTAGGGAGGGTCCGACACGACATACCCATAGCTTCTTGCAGTCGCGATACGCCCTGTGGGGGAAAGAAAAACACCAGTCAGTTCTCGCACACTCGGCACCGACACGTCGGGTTCGCGCAGGCTCACTGGAAGTAGTCGCCGCACATGGACCGGTCGCCGCCGTTCCTGTGCAGGCACTTTATGCTCTTCGAGGCCGCCTCCTGGCACGGGTCGAAGTACTCGCTGCGGCTCTTCCTGGAGCGCCAGGCGCATTAGCAACAGTGTCGGTCCGAGGTCGTGGGGGGGAGCGGAGAGTGACGTACGCCTCGAACTTGCTCTTCGATTCGTCGTTCCAGGGGTCCTGGCCCGCGGGTTCGCTGTTCGACGCCATGGTGGGAGTGTTCGTGGAGATGTTGGTGGTGGTGGAGGACGTCGGTTTCCCGCGGGCCGAAGTTGAGGTATGAATGTTCTGATTAGTAAGCACTCGAGCTGCACCCCTGTGAAGATGGGCTTAGCGCCCCACCCCCACTGTCACCTCGTGCACCGATCCTGCACCTGAATACGATCGGATCGGGGCCGAGCCTCCCGTCTGACGCTTACCCCGTACATACTGCCGGGGTTCGAATGTCAGATATCCACCGCAGACGTCCAATTCATCTGCCGGAGAGTCTTTCTTTATCATTGCCGCCACGGGAATGGAGTCCAAAGGGAACGACATCCGATTTGGGGGAATGCAGTACCGACTGTCTCTGTACAGCCTGCTCAATTGGCAATGACGAGTCAACGCGATGGCTGGCGAGAGTCCGACGGTTCCGAGACAGCGCAGAAAGGGTCCAGGGACCCAAAAGCTCCAAGCTGAGCCCGGCTCCACGTGGGAAAGACAGGCTTCGCCGGGATGGAGAGCTTGGGCGTCGATCCCGCTTGGCGGCTGGATGTCCCACAGCATGACGAGAAGGCGCAGGACCGGGCCCGCTAAGCTCCCCAATTTATCCCGCCGGGAGAATCCACCACTCCAGCAACGTGTATCACTTTGCAGTCCTACTCAGCAAGCCCCGATCACCGGACCGGGCCGTCTCTTAACGCCCGTCTTCGAGCCTCTTTTCTCACAGTCATTATCTCGAGGCGAATTTCGGCACAATGCGACGGTTTTGCAGAGGGCACACGGTGTTCACCGTCGGCTTCTTGTGCCTGTTCTTCTGGCTGCTGAGCCAGCTGGGCGGCTCGGGCGACGTCGACGACGATGCCCTCCGCCAGACGCACACGGCGGGCGAGCACGCCGGCCGCTGCCCGCCCGAGCTGGACCACCTGCGCTCGCTGCGCTTGACCGACAAGGTGGTCTACTCGCGCCGGTGCATCAAGCCCGTGATCTCCAGCGCCGTCGACCGCGACGAGGTCGCCAACATCTCGGAGCCTCTATTCAAAGGGAAGCAGACGATCGACCTATCCTCGTGCGCCGACGCAGCCGTGGAGCCGTGCGATCCCCTGACCCTCGAGGTCCCGCCGCCGTACCCGGAGAGGACCTACCCCGAGCTCACCTTCGGCATCGTCACATCCGCGAGCCGCCTCCGCGACTCCCTGGGCGCCATCTCGCACTGGCTCTCCGGCTCCTCCGCCAAGCTGGTCGTCCTCGTCTCTGACCGCCAGCCGGCCTCGGACGAGGAGCTGCGCGACCTGCAGGCCCTCTTCGCCGGCCGCGCCATCGACGCCACGGTCATGAACCCGCCGCTCGCCTCCCTCACCACCTCGCAGAACCACTTCGCCGTCGTGCGCGACCTCCTGCGCCTGTCCACGCCCCAGACGGAGTGGCTCGGCCTCCTCGACGACGACACCTTCTTCCCCTCGCTGCACGTCCTCTCGGAGGAGCTGGCGCGCCACGACGCGTCGAGGCCGCAGTACGTCGGCGCGCTGTCGGAGGACTTCAGGGCCGTGAAGAACTGGGGCTACATGGCCTTTGGCGGCGCCGGCGTCTTCCTGTCCGTCCCCGCAGCGCGGGCGCTGGACGCGCACCTGGACGAGTGCCTGGCCGGGACGGAGAAGGAGCAGGGCGACGGGATCATACGGGACTGCGTGCACCGGTTCACGCACGCCAAGCTGTCGCACGTGCACGGGCTGCACCAGCAGGACATGCGCGGGGACGTGTCGGGCTTCTTCGAGGCCGGGCTGCTGCCGGTCAGCCTGCACCACTGGAAGAGCTGGTACCACCACCCCGTGGACAGGATGGCGCTGGTCGCGCGGTTCTGCGGGGGGTGCTTCCTGCAGAGGTGGAGGGTCGGCGGAGACACGGTGCTCTCGAACGGGTATTCCGTGAGCGTGTACCCGGGGGGCCTGGAGGGGCTTGAGCTTGGGAGGGTGGAGGAGACGTGGCCGGATTCAGAGGGCGCGTTCGAGTTTAGCCTCGGGCCTCTGAGGCCGAGGCTTCCTAAGGGGGCGAAGCGGAGTCACCAGCTCGTTCACGCGGAGGAGGTCGCGCCGCGGGTTGTGAGGCAGGTCTACGTCCTCAAGGGCAACTCGCGGAACCACGAGCCGGATGAGGTGGCGGAGTTCCTCTGGGATTTCAACTCCTGAACCCCGCCCGTTCCCATTCACGAAGGGATATTATGCTCAGGACCGAAGGTACTCGCACACGTCTTTCCCCCAGCGGTCCGCCCCCTTGTACCCCCACATTCCCGGCGCGTTACCCTTCTTCAGGCCCTCGATGGCGTCGGCGAAGCGCGGACCGAGGCCTTCGGCTTTTATGTCGCGGAGGGGGTAGAGGTGGGTTTTGAAGGAGAAGAGGATTGCGAGGGTGCGCGGGAGGCGGGTGAGGGTTTGGAGCTCCATGCGGACTTTGGCCTGGGGGCGTCAGCGTGCGTATTTCACGCGGCTGGGGTTGTCCTTACCGCCTCGATGTCGACGTCAGCGGGGTCCCAGCCCGGTTTGAAGAGGTCCTCCCCCTTGTGACGAACCACTGGGCAATCAGGTCGCCGTCCCAAGAACCGCGCCGCCGAAGATCTTCATCATGAGGGGATAGAGGGTCGGTATGCAGGCTCCAATTAGAACGCAGTTTGCTTCGATGCTGCAGACCCCACGTGTTAGAGGAACACATTGCGAGGGGCTGTTTAGAGAGAGGCCTGCAACTTACCTGATCCAGAGTATTTCCCGACACCCGCGAAGTTCCCTAGTACGCTGTTAGCAAAGATAAAGGCTGCGCCGGAAGGCCGGGCCGAGGGCGCGTACTGGTCAAGTCTTCGCCCTCTCCGAGACCCGTTAAGGTCGTGCACTTGTAGACAGTGATAGCCCCGGCACTGGACCCGCTAGCCCTGCACAGCGCGAGCATCCAGCGACATGGTACTCACCAGTACCCGAAGCCAAGAGCAGAGGCGAGCCCCAGCTTCTTCTTCCAGCCCATGTTAAGTCCGCAGAAAGCAACGCTGGGGTATATCACGAGGTAGAATCAAGCATGGCCGAATAAACTGCCACCAACGAGAAACGCCTTTAGCCGGAAAGAGGCAGACGACAGGGCAGAGGGGAGAAGGAAAAGCACCTACCATGAGAGAATACGCAAAGGTATTCATCTTCGGCCAGCACGTTCCCTCCGCGCCCCTCCACTGCTTCGCCGCCCATTATCCTTCCTGTTTCCCTCCTCGTGTCCCTCTATTCCCTCTCCCGCAGTGAATGATGAAACCAGCAGGCCATCAACACAAGAGGCTGCCAACCCCTCGTTTCATTCAATAAGCGCTCATGTACCTTGGCTGCGACCCGGGCATTCATTGCGGGCTAGAGCTGTCCCTTGGGCCGAGGAGGAGAAAAAAGGACGCATCAGGAGAACAAAAACTTTATTCACGCTCAAAACTGCCAACGCTATTCAGTTGCCCGACGGAGAACGAGGACCCCCCAGCTCTGACGTTACTATATCTGCAAGCGGTCCTGGGTGCAGGTAATATAGGCGATGGCGGATTCGACCACCTCCAGCTTCGTCCTCAGTCGGCCCGGGGACCACTCGTCGCAGCACGGTATTAACATGCGGGTTGTGAGCTTTTCAAGGGAGTCCCTGAACTTGTCCCTGCGCGTCTTCTCCGCATTCTGCTGAAGAAGTCGTTTGGCTCTCCAGTATTTGGTCGCTATTTGAGAAAGAAACGTTACTTTACTTGGCCTTGACTGACTCCATCCTTCCAGGGCAGAAACGCTTACTGTGTTCCTGGAGATAATTCGGCACGTCGAGGTTCGAGGTATCCGGCCCGAGAGGCTGGGGAGCGGCCTTCTCCACTGCTCCAGTCGCAGCATCAATAGGGAGACAGTCCGTCATCTCCCGCTTTTGTCTCGGTTCGTGTACCACTGGGCTCTGTTTCGTCGAAGACCCGCTTATGACCACGCCAGCTTCTGCATGGTCGGCGTTTGATTGAGAGTGAATCGAGGTCTCACTGGCTGAGGACATGGTCACGACGGACGCTCTGGGCTGTTGGTCGTATATGTCACTAGTAGATGGTGATGCCTCTCAACGGACAGTGACACTTTCAACGGCCTTTTGAGTAGAGCCGAAGGAATATATGATGTCGCCAAGCATCCAGAGTAAGCACAGTCGAAAATCTATCTGTCACTTCCCCGTCCTGATTGGCCCACGCGATGATCACCCTTGAACCACTCAACGGCCACCTCACCGTCACGCCCCGGACCCCTCGATGGATAGCACGGCTGTCTCTCGACGTGGGAGGCATTTTGAGCACACGAGTACCGTGGAAAGTAGATCCTTCACTTGAGACTGCCTCCATGTCCAGGCTTTACGCCTTTCCTTCCTCGATTTTAAGCCTGCGCTCCTCCCGCTCACTGTACCGATCGCCAAACAGAGCAAAGTGGGGCCGCATGACAACAGTGTACTTGACCAGCTCTTCCATGCAGTCTACGATCCTGTCACGGTTGGAGCTCGGCATCATGCGACTGCCCTCGTCCTCGGGTGTGAACTGTGTGTATGCCTTCGGCACGGAACTCTGGTTGGGGATGACAAACATACGCATCCACCTCCCTAGAATGCGAAGCGAGTTCACAGCGTTAAAGGACTGCGAGCCCCCGCTCACTTGTGTGATGGCGAGAGTCCGGCCCTGTGTCGGGCGGACTGAGCCGGTCGATAGCGGAATCCAATCGATCTGCTGCTTGAAGATGCCAGTCTGGAATGGTTTTGTTAGCATGCGTGATTCCCCTCTCAAAGTCCCAGCCGCTTAGGCGATTGTCTGTTTCCTCACCAGGTTCCCGTGTTGTTCCGGGCTAATCCACACATGGCCGTCACTCCATTTACTTAATTCCCGAAGCTCTTGAACTTTGGGGTGGGAGTGTTGCACATCGTCCTTCTGGGGTAGGCCGCTAGGGTCGTAAACTCGGACGTCGCAACCGAGACGAAAGAGGATACGTGAAGCCTCGTACGCCAGTAAGCGCGAGTAAGATCTATCCAGGAAATTCAGAAACGCTCGTCAGTTGCTGTCAAATTGAGCAAGCCTCCAGTCCGTGAGGCTTGTTGAGATACTTACCGGTGCCGGAGACTCCCGTACAAAACGAGGATGCGCAGCCTCTCTTGCTTCTTTTCCAGGATTTCAGATTCCACCATTTTCAGCGCCGTACTAAGTTCGAGAGACGCAATCCAGTCGTCAGTAGCGTGGGAATCGCTGAGCAAGAACGGACGGTATTGCTTCCGGACGACAGGGTCGTCCTCGTTTGCTGGGATGGCGAGCGAGACCCGGTGGTACTCTGGATCTGATTCGATTGTGACAACCTCTCGCCGCGCATGCTCATTGTTCAAGTCGCCATGGCCATTCATGGCTACACGCTGCTGGGAGTAAGGTCTTACAGAGGGACGTGGTCTGAAGATCGGACGGTAAAGAACGCTTTGGACGGCAGGGCACTCTTCCGCAGACAATGAAAGCTGCCCAGCTGAACGTTGCAAGCAGGGCCGAGATCCGCTAATGGACCTTGGATAGCGTGGGAGAAACTCGGCTCTGGAGGCTGTTAAGAGGCGCCGCATTTGGGGAGTCTTTAAAAGAAGTAAAATAGGGTGGCATCGCCTAGAGTGTAGAATACAGGAAGTGCAGCGGCTTTATATTGATCTGGCGGGAGGTGTGGGGGTCTCTGGGCATATGTAGACTGGGACACCGAAGGGGAAATCTCTTGCGCTCTCCACCAACCCACCACTCGTAGTGGAGCTGTGGGGCGGGCCCACCTACTGTACGGACAAGAGAAGCAGTCGCGAGCAAAGCTTGTGAAGTTTGATAGTGTGCTAGCACAAGGTCTTGGTCCCAGTTCAGCAGCCAAATGCAACTTTGCAGCGCTGTTTATGGTGACAGGCGTTAAATTTACCCTCAGACAAATGGCTAACCCCCTTCTGAATGTGTCGAGCAAGACTATTTCTCAACCCATGCCTCCCCGTTATACTCGTCCATCCGTTCCACGAATTCCTCACCAGCATTTGCCCACCCTTTGATTCCCCCAGACAACACTAGGCTCTGCATGTTGTTATCTGCCCGGTCTGCAATGTGGTCGCCAAACCACCCAGCAGCTCTAGTACCACGCCCGCGGGAGGAAGCTATGTACATATAAGTAAGGCTTTTCTCTTGGAGTAACCCAGACTGCACGTAAGGGACTTACAACAATACCAGATAACTGTGCGCAAGCCGGCTGATCTGAACATGCTATAAAGGGTGGGAATTGTTGGGTATAGACTTTGCGCGGGAAGGTTGACAGAGCCGCGTATCGTACCGCCCTAATAAACAAAAACATAGGCAGTATTAGAGACCCCTCCTATACGATATTGTTCTACGATGATCCTCCCCCATGGAAACAGCTAGTAGTTATACAATCTAAGAAGTCCAAGGAGAGGGGGGACAAGAAGGTGGGAAAGTCCTTACCTCATGATCCGTTCGCCGTAAATCGACGAGAATGAAGTCTCGCCCAGCTTCCTCACCATTCTTCATCATGTCCAGTACTTCTTCTCGCGTGATCGTTTCGGGCTTCGAGTTTCTCGGCGCAGGGTACGCCGCGTGCCATGGGGCCGGGGTTTCAGATGTGGAGGCCATTGTTGAAAGGACGAAGTTTCGCGCGATGTGGCGTGCTGGCGATTGGAACGATGACTGCGAAGCCAATTTACGTTTCGTGGAGCTTGAGAAGGAGGAGAGGGCACGTGGTAGCTGGCCTCCCAACATCACAAAGGCGATTACAAGTGCTCCTAGGGTCCCCGAGAGGATACCAAAGCACATTGCTTGGGTAATATGTGCAGGTGAGCTTTTCAAGGGCAACGTTGCCAGTATAAGCCAAACGGGGCAGCACCAGGCTGACTCGGTCACAAAAACAGGGCATGCAAAAGGGACCTGTCACTCCTTGGATGTGATTGGACATAAAACGCCGCCGCAAAAACTTCAATGGAAGCACAACTGGTCCCCCACACTCCCAGACAGGCCTAAAAAAAAAAAAAAACTCTAAAAAAAAAAGGAGAAAAAGAAGGTTCCACCGACGTTGCTGCAGGGGTTCGGTCACTCCTTTGATGTAATTGGCCATTTACAACAAACGCCAGTTCGCCACTGCCACCAACGCGAAGACGGGGCTTGGTCACCAAATCTGGGTCACCAAGTCTGTGGTACCAGAAACAAAAGACGCCATTGCCCGGACTGAGAATGCAGAATCCTTCACGGATCTCTTGACAGCCTAACTATAGGAAGCGCAATTATAACACCTGTCCCAACAATACCTGCCCTGACGACACCAAATTCACGATGGTCTCTGAGCAGAAACTAGACCGTGGTAGCTCTGCAATCGCCACTGGAATCGCCAAAGAAGATGCCGAATCTCCATCAATACCCTCTTCCCAGCGAGTCAATGGCTTGACAGATCTAGAAAACCGAGCCGTGTTAGATCCCCAGGAACCAGAGAACGTTTCGGCATTCAAGGCACTCGGCTGGCTCGATCGCTTCCTGGCTGTCTGGATCCTGCTTGCGATGGCACTTGGCATCATCCTAGGAAACTTCGTCCCCTCGACTGGGCCAGCTTTACAGAGGGGCAAGTTTGTTGGCGTGTCTGTGCCGATAGGTATATCATCCCTGCTCTCCTACCCCGTCTCCGTGTACGCGGCTTCTCACTGCCTTCCTACTAACGCACCCGACGGCCTCCAGCTGTTGGCCTCCTCGTCATGATGTACCCGATCTTGTGCAAGGTGCGCTACGAGTCTATACATAAGCTGCTCGCCCACCGTTCGATGTGGAAGCAGATCGCCTTTAGCGTGTGCGTTAATTGGATACTCGCACCCTTCCTCATGGTAAGCACCCATCCACAGCGTGTCTTCCAGTCTGCGGAACCTGCATCGCTGACTGCCAATGTCAACAGCTCGGTCTTGCCTGGGCTTTTCTGCCTGATGAGAGTGAACTGCGAACCGGCCTTATCCTTGTAGGACTAGGAAGATGCATTGCCATGGTATGTACGAGGATCTTCCGATCGTATGTAAATGGATTGAGCGCTGACGTAGTGTCATCCTAGGTGCTAATCTGGAACGGGCTCGCTGCCGGAGACAACGAATACTGCGCCATACTTGTCGCTATCAACTCAATGCTCCAGATGGTCCTCTTCGCACCGCTTGCTATCTTCTTTATCCGTATCATCAGCCACGAGACTGATACTGTCAACGTATCCTACGAGGTTGTTGCCACAAGTGTTGCTGTCTTTCTAGGAATCCCACTGGGAGCTGCCGTTTTGACGCGGTTTATACTTCGCGCGACTGCCGGACCAGACTGGTACGAGCGTGTTTTTCTGAAGTGGGCAGCGCCTTGGTCCCTTGTTGGGCTGCTATACACCATCATCGTCCTATTCGCATCCCAGGGCCACCAGGTAGTACACCAGATCGTCTCTGTTGTCCGAGTTGCCGCACCTCTAGTCGTCTACTTTATTTCCATCTTCTTTATAACCCTCCTACTCGCCCACAGACTCGGCTTCAAATATCCTCTAGCCGTGACACAGAGCTTCACCGCTGCCAGCAATAATTTCGAGCTGGCCATTGCTGTTGCCGTTGCCACATTTGGTGCCGACAGCGACCAGGCGCTTGCGTCTACGGTTGGCCCACTTATCGAAGTCCCAGTGTTGATTGCTCTGGTGTACATGGTGCGCTGGGCGAGGAAGCGATGGGCGTGGGAAGCATAACCCTGCGGCGTGAATATTCTTTTCGCACATCTGGAAGTGTGTTAGGACCCCGGGGGGGTCAAAGGACGTGAGTTATGGCATCATAGTTAGTTAGTATACATTCGCAAGCGGACATTAGAAGTGATGATAAATAGTACCTGCTGCCTTTTGACAAATTATTAATGAAGACCTGGATTGTCTGTGTTATAGCAAAGGTAGTCCCAGTGAGACTGGCGGGCTTTTGGATGCAGGAGGGGTAGTTCTCGTCTATTGCTATCAGCTCGCAAGGCGCGGTGGATTCCAGGACTGTTTGGGAATCGAATCTGTGTGTTAGTCTGCTTGATCGCTGTGGTACCGTCTGTGGGGGGGCAGGCGTGCCCATCGTGAAGTGATAGATTGGGTTGAACGGGCGGAACTTGTTTGGCTTGGTGGCCGCCCAATTGAAAGAAGCCAGGGGCTCTATGGTCTGGGCGTCGTGTGCTGCCTTGGAACTGTCGTGGTGCTTGGCGGGCTGCTGTTTCGTGGTCAGTTGGAAGCCAGTGGCAAGGACGGATGTGCTCGTGGACGGATGATGCGTCTCTGGGAGGTGTAGTTGATTATGCCGAGGGCTACGCCCAGGCAGACGAGGAAAATGGAGTACATGTTCAATGTAGATGTGAGTATAAAATGAGGCTTAGATGAGGAACACGATATTCAATCTTGAACGTGGAGGATCACGGCAAAGGCGAAGTTTAATCTACGAGATCTAGGACGCTGGGCTGTCTTTACACTCCATAAACCCCACATCCAACCCTGCAACATCGCCCATCCGCACGTGCACCTTCTAGCAGCTCATCCCTTCCCTCCACGCTCACGAACAGGCCCCGATGGGGTCGCGGACCCCGCATGCGCGCACATGCAGAGGGCGCCCGGCGCATTCCGCTTCGGGACGGCGGAGCGCCGCCCGTGCATTGGGCCGGCAGCTGGTTGGTTCTGTGAGGTCGGGTAGCGGACGGGTTGTATCCGACGGTCTTGACCAACGCTACGGACTCTGGCCCTGAGTAGGACAAAGGAGTCAAAGAACGGAATGGGCTATCAAAGCGGCGAGTTTGACGTATTTGCTCAGCTGATGGGGAGGACAAAGGGTTCGGGGACAGGGGGACAAGGGACAAAGGAAGGGGAGAAACAACTTTAATGGCGGGGGGTTTTTGGCGTTTCGGTTCGTTGGTGATCGGGGTTTTGTGACGGGGGCGAAACGGATGGGGCTGGGACGGGACAAAGATGGGATGTTTTGAGAGGTGGCTCGGGTGGCATGGGATATGCGACGGGTCTCTTGTTTTGCTGGTAGATTAGACGCCATGCTATGGATGGAGCTCGTGTGTAGTCATTGGTGTCTACAGGCAGCGAGCGGTCAATCGCTGCCATCAATTGATGGCTCTGTTGTGCTGCACGCTGCATGCACGGCCGGTGCTGCATCTCAGCGATGTCACCCGCTGGGATCCCCCTGAGACGGCCCTGCCAGCGCCCCTTCCCCGGATTCTCAGTCCCTGGGCGCCCCACCGCCAGGTCCCTCCCACTGGTAGCGCCTCCCTGCCGGCAGCACCAGATCGGCGTGACACGTTCCCTTCCTTCCCCACCTCCGCAGACCGGCTCCGAACAAAGAAGCGACAACCTTCCAACCGCTCGTCATCGCTCGTCACCAGGGCATGCTACATCATTCCATCGTCCCATATCTCGGAATAGAGCGAAACGGCCCTTGTTTAGAGGGCATCTCACGGACAGCGACCTCTTCAGACGCATTTAAAGCCGACCGGCTGGCGCGAAACAGCCCGAGGCCCGGCGGCGCTTTGCTTTAGCCTCACAGGGACATCCCCGTCCCTCCATCTCGGCTCCGACCCTGACCAATCCACAAATCTACACACTGTCTTCTATTTGACTTTTTCGAACTTTCTTTTTTTATTATCTTCCTTTTTCTAAAGCGCCAAAAGCCAGAAGGTTCAGTCACAAGGTCGAAGCCTCGCGTTTGTGTGCTGCGCTGTGCCCTCGGCTTTAAGTGGCACGGAGAATTTCCAGACGGGCCTTCCTTCCAACGCTGCTGCTCTCGCTTTTGCCTGCCCCCACTTTCGCCGCGGGAAGGAACGTCACCCGCCCATTGGACACAATTCCCGGGCCACGAGCACTCTGCCCACAACACACCCGGCCGCCGAATCGCCGAACCACTCACCACACACTCCACCGCAAACCTCCCCTCCCCTCCCCCAACCGCGCGCCCACCGACCCAAGAAGCTGGAAACCCCGTCGAGATCGCCCCCATTTTTTCCGTTCCGTCATGCTTTGACGCTGGCAGGAGCTTGCTACCCAGTTTTAAAACACTTCAGCCTCGTTGGCCAGCCTCGCCCACCTCTTGCCGTTCGCTGCCCCGAAAACGCACTGCCCATTGTCCCGAGGATAGGGATAGGGATAGGAAGAGATAGCTTCGCGCGTGCGCTGCGGACGCTTGCTTGGCCGAGATTCCGAGTTTTCGCTGCGCCCCGGTTGACCTGGCGCCTCCGCGCTTGCCGCGACAACTGCGATCCTCCGCTGCCGAGCGCGTGATACCGCGATTCGCCCACCATGTCGGCTCCACGTAGGTCGTTCCCGGGGAGGTCTGGGCGGTGGTGCCCTGGGATGCACGGTGCTAACGGACTCTCTGGCTAGTTAACCCCGATGAGAAGTCGCGCTACACGGCCATCATCGACAACATCCTCCAGACGGCCGACCTCAACACCGTCACGCGCAAGAAGATCCGCATCGGCCTGGAGAAGGCCCTCGATGGGAAAGACCTGAGCGATCAGAAGGTACGACACGCAAGTCCCCGCCCTGTGCCTCCACCTGTGCAACGGCCCCCATCTGCCCAACAATGCCTCTCCCCGCAGCCCCCCCAAGCCACCATGCTAACCCCCCTCCCAGGATGCGATCAAGCGCCTAATCGAGGCCCGCTTCGACGCCATCTCGGGCGCCGACGATGACCCCATCCCCCCGTCCTCGGCCCCGACCCCCAAGCGCCAGGCCAACGGCCACCCCGCCGCCTCGGCCTCCCCCTCGGACGACGACGAGGGGGGCGAGGGCGACGAGATCGAGGTGTCGACGAGCGTCGAGCCGGCGCGCAAGAAGCAGAAGCGGAGCGAGTCGCTGGATGCGGACGCCAAGCTGGCTGCCGAGCTGCAGGCGCAGGAGAACCAGCTGGCGCGCGCGCGGTCGACCCGCGGCGGCGGCGGCGCCAAGGTGGTGAAGAAGAAGAAGAAGACGGCGACGAGGAAGAAGAGCGCGAAGAGGGTCAGGGGCAGCGATGAGAGCGGGGCCGAGAGTGATGGGGGGGAGGTGAAGAAGAAGAGGGGGGGCGGGTTCCAGAAGCCGTTCAATCTGAGCGCGCAGCTCACGGACCTGGTTGGCGAGACGCAGGTGAGTTTGCTTTCCCTTCTGTGGGGGACTCGGTGGTATGGGGGTCGTACTGGACGTTGCTAACGCTTGCTTCAAAGCTCTCGCGCCCGCAGGTCGTCAAGAAGCTGTGGGAGCACATCAAGGGCCACGAGCTGCAGGACCCCAAGGACAAGAGGCAGATCATCTGCGACGACAAGATGCAGGCCGTGTTCAAGCAGAGCAGGGTCGACATGTTCCAGATGAACAAGATCATTGGGAATCACCTGTACCCGATAGACGAGGAGTAGTCCCCGCTTCTGTGGCACTGGGAGGGGGGAGAAGGCATATTCGGCGTACGAGGCATATGCTTTTGCCGACAGTTTTTGTTGTCTGTTTTTTTTTTTCTTTGGAATGTTTTGGCTGGGCGGCGGCGTATCCCGGTTATATGATGGCCTTTTTTGCTTGTTTCCTTTGGTTTCGCGGGGTTGGTCATTTACATTGGTGCATAGTCGTTCTGCTTGGTTTCCTTTGCGTTTGGCTCTGGGAGTGTAGGGGGACTTGCGAGGCTTATGAGCAGTGGGAAGGACTTGGGAGACTAGGCTTGTCTACGGAGAGGGAGAGGAGCGGGGGATGCTTGGGTTGGCCGTGGATGTTGGCATCTGGTGCCTGGGGAGGAAGAGGTGTGGAGATGCGAGGCAAAGTCGGGGTTGCTTGGCTTTGGCTTGCTTTGGCTGGGAGCGGGGGTAGATAATGGTGATAGCTTAAAATATCGGTACCATAACCCAGCGGTCCCAAGTGCTTCGTGTGGTCCGGGGTGAGATTGCTGAAGCCTCACGATGTGATACCGGGTTTGGGTTTCAAAGTCTGCCTGTGCCGGCATCCCCGTCCTCCAGGAACGTAAACATCTTGAGCAGGCTGGTCCTGTGTTACATCCGCCCATTCATCTGTCCCAATCGCTGCCTCGTCCGCCATTGACTCATTCCCCTGGCGAACCAGTCCCCTTCATCGCTCAGAGACAGTCGAAGCCCTGCGCCACGCCGGGGCTTGCCGGATGACACAGCTGTGGCACGCCACCAAGCAATAAGCGGCGGCACCGCCCCACACTCCCGCCCAATGACGAATTATGAGTTGACCCCGCCCTCCGCCCACACATTGCAGCAGAGGCAGGCAATTGGCAACCTGCTGGCCAAAGTGCGAGGAGCCGACAGATTTGAATTTAAGATTTTCCGCCAGCTCCCGGAGCTCTCTCGATCCCTCCGCCCTCCCGCTCCAGACAACATACGGCATACCCCGCGGGTCTCTACGGGCATTATTTTTTCTGCATCCGCGACAGCATTCAGCGTACACCACACAGCTTAAGCGACCGGATCTCCGACACCACCGCTAAAATTCCACATCGAGAAGGGCAGGCAGACACCGCCATGGCTGACCAGGCGGGCTCCGCGCAGCGAAATGAGCCGAGGGGCAGGGGCGGCCGTGGGCGAGGGAGAGGCAAGGGGAGGGGACGTGGACGAGGCGGAGGCGGCCAGGACGGCGCCGGGCGAGGTCGCGGACGTGGGGAAGCCGAGCAGGAGCCGGCGAGCACGAACCCGCCGGCTGCCGCCGCAAAGGCCGACGACGCGCAGTCGGTGGCCACGGACCCGGACGTCGAGGTGTGCTTCATCTGCGCGAACCCCGTGGTCCACTACGCCGTGGCGCCCTGCAACCACAAGACGTGCCACATCTGCGCCTTGCGCATGAGGGCCCTCTACAAGACCAAGGACTGCGCGCACTGCAGGGTATGCCCCCCTCCGCCCACCTGGGATCTGGGATATGAAGTATATGCTAACATGGACCGCAGACGCCCGCGCCGTTCGTCATCTTCACGGACAACCCCGAGAAGCGCTTCGACGAGTACCCCCGCTCCGAGATCTCGTCCGCCGACGAGAACATCGGCGTGCGCTACACCAACGAGGACATCGTCGGCGACACGGTGCTCCTGCTGCGCTACAACTGCCCGGACGCCTCGTGCGACTTCGCCGGCCTGGGCTGGCCCGACCTGCACCGCCACGTCAAGGGCTCGCACCACAAGCGCATGTGCGACCTGTGCACGCGCAACAAGCGCGTCTTCACCCACGAGCACGAGCTGTTCCAGGACCGCGAGCTGGAGAGGCACATGCGCCACGGGGACGACAGGCCCGGGGCGGTGGACCAGACGGGCTTCAAGGGCCACCCGCTCTGCGGGTTCTGCGGGGAGAGGTTCTACGACGACGACAAGCTGTTCGAGCACTGCCGGAGCAAGCACGAGCGGTGCTTCATCTGCGACAGGCGGAACTCGAGGGAGCCGCACTACTACCTCAACTACGACGCGCTGGAGAAGCACTTCAAGAAGGACCACTTCATCTGCCTGGACCGGGAGTGCCTGGAGAAGAAGTTCGTGGTGTTCGAGTCCGAGATGGACCTGAAGGCGCACCAGCTGAGCGAGCACGCGGGCACGCTGTCCAAGGACGTGAGGAGGGACGCGAGGGTCGTGGACCTGG
Organism: Sordariomycetes sp. S4602; assembly: GCA_023628835.1. Taxonomy (NCBI): domain Eukaryota; kingdom Fungi; phylum Ascomycota; class Sordariomycetes; species Sordariomycetes sp. S4602. The sequence goes on from JAMAJV010000006.1 coordinate 737,737, forward strand.
CGGGCTTCGACTACCGGCAGAGCTACCAGCCGGAGCGCGGCGGGAGGAGGGGCGGCAGGGGCGAGAGGGGCGAGAGGGGTGGCGGCAGGGGCAGGGGGCGGGATCCGAACGCGGAGCCGCTGCCGGCGAGCTCGGCGCAGCCGCTCAGGAGGGACGAGCTCGCGTTCCAGCGGCAGATGGCCATCCACTCCACCCAGAACGTGTCGAACCGCAACTTCGGCAGCCAGCTCAGCGGGGCGCCGGATCCCACCCCGGCGGCTGCTTCCCGCCGGGCCGCCCCCTCCACACCATCCTCCTCCGCCGCCGCCCAGCCGCCCGCGTCCGCGACCGCCTTCTCCGAGGCCGACGCCACCGTCGACATCGCCTCGCTGCCCCCGCAGGAGCGCGCGCGCGTGGCGCGGCACCGCGGGGTGATCGAGCGCGCGCAGACCTTCCTGGGCAACGACGCGGCCAAGATGACGCGCTTCCGCGAGGCCGTCTCGGCGTACCAGCGCAACAAGCTCGCGGCGCCGGCCTTCCTCGACGCGCTGTTCATGCTCTTCTCCGAGACGAGCTCGAACTCGCTGGGCGTGCTGGTCAGGGAACTGGCCGAGCTGTTCGAGGACGAGAAGAAGGCGGAGGGACTCAGAAAGGCGTGGGGGGACTGGAGGGCGATCAATGAGGACTACCCGAGCCTGCCGGGGCTGGGGGGCATGAGCGGGGAGACGACGGCGAGGAGCGGGTGGGCGGCGGCGGCGAGCGCGTCGCCCGCGCAGCCCGGGGGTGGCGCGAGCGAGGGGCAGAAGCACTCGACGCGCGTGCTGAAGCTGAAGAGCGCGACGAGGCAGGGGAGCGTGTCGGGCCCGTCGGTGCCGGGGGCGGCGAGGGCGTCGTCGGGCGCGGGCGCGGGTTCCGCGGCGAGCTCGTGGACGGCGCCGGCCAGGGGCGCGGAGAGGCCGGCGCCCGCGTCGGCGTTCCCCGCGCTGCCGAACAGGGCCAAGGCCGCGGCGCCGCGGCCGAGCTGGGTGGCGTCCGCGGGGGGCGGGCAGCAGAGCGCGCCGAGGCGGGTGCCGGGGGGCGACGCGTTCCCCGCGCTGCCGGCGGCGCCGAAGCCCGTCACCAGCCTGTACGGGTACGGGAGGGGCAGCGTGAGGAGGGACTGGGGGCAGGGGGGGGACACGGGGTTCTCGTGGGGGGAGGGGGGCGGGGGTGGGGAGGTGGAGAGGGAGGAGGAGGAGGCCGGGGGGAAGAAGAAGAAGGGGAAGGGGAAGAAGGTGCTTGTTCAGTGGGGTTGAGGCGGCTCCGGTGTCTCTTCGCCGGCTGGTCGGGGATTGGCCTGTTTTTCCTTGACTGGTTTCGGGGCTTTTGCTTTGGATTGGCTTGGGATTTATGAGGCAGCAGGGTGTTTAGTGAGGGAGCAGGGTGGTTTGCTTGGAGGGTTGTTTGTGTTTGTTACGTGCATTTAGCAAGCATGGCTGTTTGGAGGATGTGATAGATTGTCAATGAATACGCGTTGACCCTACCCTGTGCCATCCATGAGCTTCACGGCAGGGTGGCTGCTTTGTGAGGAAGGTGTGAGGCCTGGAGAGGGTGAGGTATATCGGCTACATTATGCAGGACTTGGGAAGGGTGACGTATATCAGCTACATTATGCGAGTTGCTGTCCTGGCAAGCTCTACAAGGCTGGGTTAGGCGCATACATCCTACATGCCGCTACAAGCGAAGGGCTGCATCAAGGCGAGCTAGTTCCCTCCAGGATATACAAGCGTTACGAAAGAGGAGACATCATGAAGAGTAAGTACGGGGTAATGTTACACGTCCTCTGGAGGGTATTTAACTATCTTCGCCCAGACCATTAGTGGTATTCTTCAGGTCCTTAACCCCCACTGACACCAACCAGTTCGCGCGCGTGAAAAGAGAAAAATAAAACAGATTAGGTGACCCTTAGGTTGTGCCCTCTAGGTGAGGAGCGGGTGGCCGTGGCCGTGGCCTAGACGCGGCAGGTGAGGACGCCGTAGCCGTTGAAGACGCGATCACCTTTTGGTTTGCATGTGTTAGTGGGAGGTCGGCGGGGTGTAGTGGGACTTCCAGACTTACTTAGACGGATCGCGGTTTGCTGGGTCCCCTTGCCGGGGACGGTGCAGGTGGCGGCCAGGATGGGCTTGGGCGAGTTGTCGTCGGCCACGTAGGCGTCCGAGCACGAGCTTAAGGCGTTGCCACTGCATATTCTTGTCAGCTACGTTCTTTCGTCCCCAGGACGAGTAGGTCTTGTGTCCGCGGTGGGTGTCTTTCCGCAGAGGGGTGGATTTGCAACTCACTCCTTGCGCCAGGCGAGCTCGCCGTTGTCGTTGGCGATGCACTCGTTGAGGTTGAGCCAGCTGGTGATGACCACCTCCTTGCCCTCGCCGTTGATCTGCGGGCACTGGGCGGTGATGACGCCCGCCTCGGCCTCGTCGTCGAGGCGCATGTGCTTGCAGTTGTAGATCTCCTCCTCGGGGGCGGGGGAGGGGTCCTGGGCTGGGGCGGCGGCGGCCAGGGCCAGGGCGGCCTGGAGGACCATCAAGACGCGCATGTTGGATGTATTTGGGTGTTGTTCTTTGTTAGGGGTTGGAAGGGTTGGAAAGTTGGAGGTGTTTGAGGGTGGAAGTGTGGTGAATGTTAGAAGGAGTGTGGATGTAAGGGTGGAGGGTGGGTGCGAGGATGGGAGGAGATGGAGTCCAAGGGAGATACGTGCTGTTTAAGTAGTTGTTCGAAAGCAGAAAGCACAGGGGTGATCAGGGACTGGAGCTCACGTTCGTGTCGTGAACATTGGTGCTGGTTGGGGGCCCTTGCTGCTCCAGCTAGAAGCTCCAGCTTCGTGAATCACCAACTGGCTGCTTCCCCAGAAAGCGCATGTCTAAAAAGGCAGACATATTCCACTTTAGGCAGATATCGTCCACTTCAGAAGGATATTATTCACTATGTTCTAGACGCATTTTCCCTATACAAGTGCTGGTTTTCCCCTTTTGCTCTGCAGGCGGGTGTTGATGGTTCACGAACTGGGCGGTCTAGGGGCTAGTTGGTGATATCGAGAGGGTCTAACACAGAGGGGGGTCGTCAAAGCTCCACCAGCTAGCTCCCTTACTTCTGTGTGCTCTGCTCTAGTATTTCATTGGAGAACAGGAGGAGAAGAATGGGCTCGAGTGGCTGCCCCTTGCTCTGGGGTATGGGGGCAACATTCCATGGCTGGCTCTCTCGTGGAGGAGCCCTTGCAGTTCCATTCCTGAAGATCCCATTTCTATATGATGACTTAACGACTCGGTTTACATCTTACATCCCGAACATCCTTCAGAGCTCACTCGGACATTTAGTCTATCCTGTTTGGAGCATGCCACGGTAGAGGATGGACAAAAGAGCGGTGATGGGATGTAGGGACGGTGTTAAAGTCACAAACAGCCATCATTTACTGGGTGGGAGAATCCTACGAAGATAAGTTGGACATCTCTAGGTTCTCCCTTCTTAGCTGCCACCGAGTAGTAGTTGTACATATCAGCCTTTGGCGTGAATCTCAATGAGGCCTCCCCTGTGCTTCCAAGGAGAGCACTCGCCAAGTGGAGGACTTCAAAGTAAGCAGGCGGACTGGGACAAGATCTTTCCACAGCCAGGAGACCTCATGGAGCAGCAACACCAGACCACGGCCGCTACCTTATATGGAGTCGTCAAAATCGTTCAGGTGCGTGGAAGTCGCGCTTCACATGCCGAGTTTCCCAGGACAGTGCCGCAAGGATTGACACCTTGCTTCGACGCATCTTGGCAAAGTACACTTCCCACTTCTCAAGTAATGCAAGGCTATACACGTAAAATCAAGAACACGAGCATGACTTGGATCTCAGGGCCATCCTTCTTCTTTCGAGAGCTGAGAAACACACTTCTGGGCTGTCGTTAGGGCGAGATGTCGTTGGAGTCTCCACTTTCCCCGGAGCTAGCAGAGCCGCCGGGTCTTGGCTCAGACGGACCCCTGCTAGTTTCGGGGCGACGAGGCACCTCCCGCTGCGGCACCAAGCGAAGAAGGCGGCTTGCTCTCGGGCATGGCCTTGATACAGGTAGGGTTATCTTATTTTCTTCAAATCCGCAGCCCTTCAATGCGATCCCGAGAGCGCCGCGGTGAAACCCGGGAAGCGTCCGGCACCAGGCCGCCAGACACGGATAGGACGAGTGTGCTACGGATACCATCCGATGAGTCCATAAACTAGCTTGCCGAACATTCGAGGACCCGCGTGCATCCGCAGGGAGCGTGATGGTCTTCCGGATGCGGAAGTCCGGAGCTTGGGGATCGTGAAGCTACCCCGCGTCTCAGCTTGGGCCAAGAGCGGACTTGGGCCCTTGCGTTAGAGATCATGATGTGTGGCTTTGGCGAGTTAACAAACGAGCGGCTCCACAAGCTGCAGAGTGCAATAAGGAAAGCTCGCGAGTTGGAGGAAAACCTCGACGCCACGGCGTCAGCACCCCGCTCCGCATAACCATAGACAGTAGCAAACGGAGTCTCAACAATCCATCAATCCATCCCTTGGGCAGAGAGCGTCCGAACCCCCGCTTGCTTACGACCCCTCCCTCAAATGGAGCAATGATGCGTAGGATCGGCGTGGGGAGCGGGAGGCCCATTGGGGCAAGACGCCTGGCTCTCCTGCAGCGGTGGAGCTCGCCTTGTCTCAGGTTTCGATAGCCATCGAATCCTGGAGTTGCACGGTGAAGGTTGGATCGGGACTTCGGGGGCCGCGGTTGGACATGGCTGAGGTCCGTCCGAGGGCAAGAGGCCCAACTGCGCTATCTGCTAAAATCCGTTCGGGCGCGGAACCAATGGGACTGACCGGCTTCGGGGCGGGTTGGGGGACGACGCATCCACACGGAGCGGGCGTGGTACAGCAGCAAGGGGACCGAAGATCCTCGCCACCTCGTCTATCTCAAGCTCCCTCGCCGCCGATCAGAACCGCTATAACACGCGATGAAAATAAGGGATAAGACATCCTAGCGAGACTGACTCCGCCAACGGCTTTGATGCCAAGGAAGAGGGAGCCGCAGAAGCAAGGACTCTGCAGCAGCAGCAGCCGAGACCCGCATTCGCCCCTAGCAACGGCGCTCTGTGCCGTCAATTACGGCACTTGCGAAGCTTGGGAGAAACACTTTAATATCGGGCCGTTCGTATTGCAACCCGGGTGTGGCCCGAGTCGAGAACGCATTTCACCCGTTGGCCGTTCATCCTGATCTGATGCCTGCCATGGGGAGAAAAAAAACTTGGAGAAAACATGGACTGATGGACACGCTCGGTCCGCGGAGTTGCCTGGGCGATGGGGCCACCGCCGCGCGGCCGAGCGCCCGCAGACGCTGACCCCGAGGGCGGTTGGATCGCCAAGGGGCTCGGCGACGGTACCGAGCGAGAAGCACGTGCCGTCCTTGCAGCCGTCAGCCCGTTGGGCGCCCCGCCTAGACCCAAGACACATTAATAAAAGAAAACCGACACCGAAAACAAGCAATGAGACGTGGGACGTCGAGTTTGAGGACTGTTGTGCTGGGCATGTCAGGGTGGAGCGGCCGCTAAGACAAGGTTTCGGGTGCTCTCGTTTTAGAGCGCTTTCTGGCCGGCGCCCAGCGGAAGAGGGGCTGAGCGGGGAGAGCTGACACGGTGCTGGGGCAGAAGCCCTTCCCCGTATGACGGAGCCTGTGTGGGATTGGCAGGAAAGCTGCTGCCTGCTGGAATGTGAAGCGCCAAAAGGAGCCCGAACTGCTTGAATAAGATGGAGCAAACGTGGTGATATCACGGATCGAGTATCTCTGCTTGGGACACATCGCTAGATCTAAAGCAAGGGGACTTGGGATCCTTTTGGGCCAACGCCAGCACACCCTCAGCCTGCAGAACTCGGTCGACGTCGACGGAAGAAACACTGTTCTTGGGGTGACACGACCGAGACGCCCTTCACATGTATGTACCTCCGGGTTAGTCAGAGTCCCCGCCTGCCCCTTAAACGGGGGCCGTCGCCCGCAATGCCGCTCGGTAAGCGGGCCCCACAGGTACTTGCAAATTCTTGTGAACCCTCCCACAGCGAAGGCCGCCCGCCCGCCGATTGTGCGCCCCAGAGCAATAATAGTGGGCTGGGCGGGCCCAATAGCAGCGGTGGGCCCGCCGCTGACGGCCCAGACCCCAGGGTATTACCCATCGCCCACCCCCGTTTTACGACGGCTCGCCCGGGATCAATGGTTCATATGCAGCGGCATGCCCCCCAGCCTCCTGCAACGCTGCCGCGGCTCCTTTCTTCATCTTTCAACGCCGGCTCGGGGAAGAAGAAGAATAAAACAGGCCCACGTGAGGGTGCAATCGCCATTTCGAACCCGTTCTTTTGGGGTTTCCTTGCGCTGCAGTGAGCTAGGCGGACTCCAGCTCGCCAGGCACAATTCACCTTGCAGGAGGGAAACTCCGCCACGCACACACCCAAGAGCAGTTATTTTCGGCCCTTCAATTTTCGCGCACATCCCGGCTCGGACTGGACTCGCCCAGTGCTCCACCTCTCTCGTGCTCGCAGGATTCGCGCCAACCCGCTGCTTTTTCTGCCCCAAACCAACAGAAACCTCCCAACATCCCGTCGCCGACCCGCCCGCCGAGTCATCGCTCCCGGAAGTCTAAATCGAAGCTCTCACGACCCGAACTAGCGCGAATGCTTCACCCCCCAGCTCTCGACATCCTCCCGCCCTAGAGGGAGACGCGCGACCGGCCTTCATGTAATCGCCCGAAGCGAGAAAGGTCGTCCATTTCCATCCTCCCCGGACCATGCCGCGACGGCCGCCCGGCGACGGCCGCCATGGAGGAGGCGGTGCCCAGCGCAAGAGGCTCGTCGTCGCCTACGCAGCCCTCTTCCTGGCCTCGTGCGCCAACCTGGTCGACGCCGCGACCCAGCACAACCCCCACCAGACCGGCGGCGCCGAGCCGCTGGCCCAGATCAATCGACAGGTCGCTGCTGACGGCCTCGACGATGCCGCCCGCGACTGGGCCGGCGCCCACGACGCCGCCCAGCCGGGCTCCATCAAGTCGCACCCCAACAACCGCTACAGAGACTCGGTCGAGTCCTCCTCCTCCGTCCCGACGAACGACGACGACGACAACGTCGATGACGACAACACACACACACACACCAAATACACCTACGAAAACATCGTGATCCCTAACGATGCGAGCGCCCTCGCGACTTTGGCTCCGGCTCAGCCCGTACGAGCACCACCCGCAGGACTCCGACCCGGTGGCGGCCCCGCCACCGGGCTCGCTTCGCCGCCGAGTGCGCGGAGCCTTGCGGACTGGGAAGTGGAGGACTTTGTCCTCCTGGCGACCGTCGATGGAGACCTGTACGCCTCGGACCGCAAGACCGGCCAGAGGCGCTGGCAGCTCGAGGTCGAGCGCCCCATGGTCGAGACCCAGCACCACCGCGCCAACGTCTCGGCCCTCGACGACGACTTCCACCCCGTCGACCACTACGTGTGGGCCGTCGAGCCCGGCCGCGACGGCGCCATCTACGTGTGGATCCCCAACGCGCCCGAGCCCGTGCTGGTCAGCACGGGGCTGACCATGAAGAAGCTCGTCGAGGAGCTGGCGCCCCACGCGCCCGAGGACCCGCCCGTCGCCTACCTCGGCGAGAAGAAGACCGCCATGATGACGCTCGACGCCGCCACGGGCCGCGTGCTCAAGTGGTTCGGCACCAGCGGCTCGCAGGTCAACGACGCCGAGAGCTGCTTCCGCCCCAACGCCATCTACGGCCAGGAGGAGTGCAGCTCGCTGGGCGCCATCACCCTCGGCCGCACTGAGTACACCGTCAGCATCCAGCGCCGCGACGGCCGGCCCATCGCCACGCTCAAGTACCACGAGTGGGTGCTCAACACCTACGACAACGACCTGCTGCAGCAGTACAACATGCCGCTGGACATGTGGTACCTCACGAGCCAGCACGACGGCTCCGTCTACGGCTTCTCCCACCGCAACGTCGGCGTCAACGGCGACGACGACGACCTGTACCTGAAGCCGCTGCTCAAGAACCAGTTCCCCTCACCTGTTGCCAGGGTGTTTGACATCTGCCGGCCTAGGGACTCGTCGGCCGAGAACAACCGCGACTCGGAGCTGGTGATCCTCCCCCAGCCGCCGCCACCCGCGCACGATGCCTCCACCGCGTACGAGCGCCGGAACAGCGTCTTCCTCAACCGCACCGCGGACGGCGGTTGGTACGCGCTGTCGGGGCAGTCGTACCCGCTGATCACGAATGCCGCGCCCGCCAAGATCCAGCACCCCGACTCGTGGCAGCTGCGGCAGGCCATCGACACCCTCACTCCCGAGCAGTTCTCCAAGGCTCTGGTGGGCACGCATCAGCTGGACATGATGGGGGGGAGTGGGCAGCCGCCCTCCCTGCCTCCCGGACAGCTGCCTGCGCCCCCTCGCATCGATCCGGATACGGGGATGCCGGAGCTGATAGACGAGCCCGAGACCCCGCCCACCATCGGGTCGCGGGTGAACTCGTTCAAGGAGATTGCTGCGCGCAGGCTGATGGCCTGGGTCATGAACGAGGTGTGGATCCCGATCTTTGTGATCCTCATCATCGTGTACCAGAAGGAGCTGCGGCGGCAGTGCAGGCGTATGACTAGCAAGCGCTTCTGGGTGGAGTCCGGCTGGCTTGGGGGGCGGTTCGCTACCGAGGCGGACTCTGACTCGGAGGCCGAGGAAAAGGTCGAGGATAAGGCCGATTCTCCCGGTCGGCCGTCGTCAGAGGAGCCCTCCCAGCCCTCACCAGAGTCCGTGGAGACGCCGGAACCGAGCCCAAAGGAGCCCGCTGCCGAGGTGGCCGAGGCGGGTGAAGTCGGCCCTCCACTCACCCCTGTGGTGGAGGAGCCCGAGAATGTCCAGCGGGCCGTCCCCGCGGATCCTCTCGTTAACGGCGAGAGCGAGTCTCCATCCGCTGAAGAGCCGGCGCGGCCGGCGACGCCCCAACCACCTGGCCAAGCGCAGGCGAACGGGGACGCTAACGGCACTCCGGTTGAAAAGAAGAAGAAGGCCCACCGCGGCCGGCGCGGCGGCGTCAAGCACCGCAAGAAGGACAAGGACCGGGACAACTCCCAGGCCCGAGACGACTCCCAGGCCAGAGACGGCTCCCATGCCCGCGGCGACGACCCCATCTCGGCCGTCGAGGACGCAGTCGACAAGGCGATCCGGCTCGGCGAGCCGGGCAGGCTGGAGCCGGATGTACAGACGATGCCGGACGACATGCAGTCCGTGGCGGGCCCCATCATCCGCATGGGCAACATCGAGGTCGACATGGACGACCAGCTGGGGACGGGGAGCAACGGTACGCTAGTGTTTGCGGGCAAGTTTGACGGGAGGGTGGTGGCGGTGAAGCGGATGCTTATCCAGTTTTACGATATTGCGTCGCAGGAGACGAAGTTGCTTAGGGAGAGCGACGACCATCCGAATGGTGAGTTTTGCTCTGACTTGTGTGTGAGAGATGGGAAGCTAACTCTCGTAGTGATTCGATACTTTGCGCAGCAGGTCAGAGACGGCTTCCTCTACATCGCCCTCGAGCGGTGCGCCGCGTCCCTGGCCGACGTGGTCGAGAAACCCCACGCCTACCCCGAGCTCGCGCAGGCCGGGCGCATGGACCTCCCCGGCGTCCTCCTGCAGGTGACCAACGGCATCTCGCACCTGCACTCACTGCGGATCGTGCACCGCGACCTCAAGCCGCAGAACATACTCGTCAACATGGGCAAGGACGGGCGGCCGCGGCTCCTGGTGTCGGACTTTGGGCTCTGCAAGAAGCTCGAGGGCGGGCAGAGCTCGTTCGGGGCCACGACGGGGCGGGCGGCGGGGACGAGCGGGTGGCGGGCGCCGGAGCTGCTGATCGACGACGAGGCGACGGGGCTGGAGAGCACGCACAGCGGGAGCGGGTCCGTGCTGGTGGGCGACGGGCTGATGCACCACCGGCGCGCGACGCGCTCCATCGACATCTTCTCGCTCGGCCTGGTCTTCTTCTACGTGCTCACGAACGGGTCGCACCCGTTCGACTGCGGGGACCGGTACATGCGCGAGGTGAACATCCGCAAGGGCAGCTACTCGCTCGACGCGCTGGACGCGCTGGGCGACTACGCGCACGAGGCCAAGGACCTGGCGGCGAGCATGCTGAGCGCGGACGCGAAGGCGAGACCGAGCGCGCGCGAGGTGATGAGCCACCCGTTCTTCTGGACGGCCAAGGTGCGACTGCAGTTCCTGTGCGACGTGTCGGACCACTTCGAGAAGGAGCCGCGCGACCCGCCCTCGCCGGCCCTCGCGGAGCTGGAGTACTACGCCGAGGAGGTGACGCGCGGGGACTTCCAGCGGCACCTGCCGAGGGAGTTTGTGGACTCGCTGGGGCGGCAGCGGAAGTACACGGGCGGGCGGCTGCTGGATCTGCTGAGGGCGCTGCGGAACAAGAAGAACCACTACGAGGACATGCACGAGGGGCTGAAGAGGCAGATCGGGGGCTTGCCGGAGGGGTACCTGTCGTTCTGGACGGTGAGGTTCCCGAGTCTGTTGCTGGTTTGCTGGAATGTGGTTTATGCGGTTGGGTGGGACTCTGCGGATCGGTTTCGGGAGTATTATGAGCCTGTGAGGACTTAGGGGGGGGTTGAGGGTTTAGGCGTTATACGATTCAACGTTTGTTTCTTGTTCGAGGTATCTCGTGTTTTGCTGTGATGTTTATGTGCAGTTGTGGGAGATTGTGCTTTGTCTATGGATAGCCGTAGCTTCGACGAGGGCCTGCTCTGCGACTACGTCTCTCCGCTTTGGCCTCACCTTTGCCGCGTCCTTGAACGCCAATGGTGCTTGGACGGCCTCGGCCCTCCATCGCGAATCCAGGTGCTCCTTGGCCACCGGAATCCTGTGTTGCCGCAAGGATAACCTGTTTGGTACGCCGTTTTCCTGTGGGACTACGTGGGGTAATGGACTCGAGATATTGGACATCTCCACTGGTTCCTCGGTAGCTGGCAACAACCCGACAGCAGCTTTCGTATTACGGTGAGCACTGCCCAGGATCAGTCCTCGTTACGCGCTATTGTACGGGGGCGCGTTGCTACGTGTTCGACAGAGGCAAGGCATGCGCAGCACCCCTCGGGGAACCGAACAGCCTCGTCCACGCGTCCACATACCGTCCGCCAGCCAGTAAACCGTGACGCTCCAAGATGCTACAAACTAAAGCCCCAAGGATACATCCTCGGAAGAAAATGTGCGCTCAATCATTGCGATCCTTCCCACCTCGCGCGAAGCGCGGGGAAGCACCGCACCCAAGATCGTGTGCTGATGTTTCTCTCTCCTTTTTCCCTTCTCTAGATCGGATGGTCTTGGGAAACGGCCGTAAACGGCGTTACCTCGCACCGATATAAGTATGAGAATACCGAAAGTTGTTATTTTGCGTTGTTCATAATGAAGAAGAAAAGAAGAGAGAAGGGGAAGGAATTTCGGCCAGGCGAGATGGAGCGTTTTTCTTTGGCCCGGGCTGGCAGGAAATTCCGGGTCACGTGAGGGAGGGGCGGGTGTCGAGGTGGGCTTGGCAGCCCGGAGCAGCTGCGCGGAGTGGCGGCACTCGCTTCAGCCGGCGAACGCGGACTCAGCCCGAGGCGAGCCGGCCATCTTGCGAGCTGGACCCGCGGGGCTTCCCGCCTCAGGCACACACCTCCGATCTCTAAACCCGACATCAACCGCTGCATAACCCCGGCGCCAGAGGGAAACACAGCCCAATTCACACTTTTGCACAGACATGGCGGCGGCTCTACCACGGCTAGGGGTCCTGCCCCGGCGGGCGATCCTCTCGGTCCCTTCATCACAGGCGCTGCGCGCGCAGACGAGGCAGTCGCCGCGGATACCGCTGCGTCCCGCCGCCTGCGCCCTGGGCCCGGCGGCGCCGCGGCCCTTCCACGCGTCCGCGCCGAGGCGGAAGGACGGGCAGCACTTCGACACGCTGCGCTTCGTGCAGAGGCTGCAGGAGGAGGGCCTGTCGGAGGAGCAGGCGGCCGCCATGATGAAGATCCTCAACGACGTCATGGAAGAGAGGTAGGCCTCCCCTTCCCACACCTCCCTCCCCCCCTTAGCAGGCGGATCTAATGTGTGTTTCTGTGCTCCAGCATGCAAACGCTGTCGCGCACGATGGTGCCGCGCGAGGACGCGGCGCGCGCGACGTACACGCAAAAGGTCGACTTCGCCAAGTTGCGGTCGGAGCTGCTGTCGTCGGACTCGACGGAGCACAACGCGACGCGCGCGACGTACGACCGGCTCAACAACGACCTGACCAAGCTCAACAGCCGGCTGCGCGACGAGATCAACCGCACGCTGGCCAGCGTGCGGCTGGACCTCAACCTGGAGAAGGGCCGCATACGCGAGGAGGCGCTGGGCCAGGAGCTCAAGATGAAGGAGACGGAGGCGCGCATCGACCAGGAGGTGGCGCTGCTGAGGGAGAAGCTGGAGCAGGTCAAGTTCCAGAGCTTGCAGTGGCTTATTGGTGTGTGCACGGGTTTCTCGGCGCTGATGCTGGGTGCTTGGCGGCTGTTCATGTGAGGGGGCAGGGGGGGTGTTCGTTTGTGGGAGTACATGGGAAACATAGAAAACAACGGCGTCGCGGGCTCTCGTTTAGCTTCGGGTACTGAGTATAGACACTGGAAATACCATCTACTTTGTGACTACCCGCCCCCCCCCCCGCGCCGCGCCGTGCCGTGCCGATGCCGATGCCAACGACCTCGTGCCTGTCACCGGCTGCCCACGAGATCACCCTCGCCGCCGTGGCTTGCACAGCCATCGAGAGCCAGCGCCATGGCCAGAGGGACGGAGAGCATCACGGACCTATGAGACGCAACTGCCAATGCATAATTTGCCTCAAACGTGGAGGAGTGCAGCAGAGGCGACGAGATAACGTCATTGGCGAAATATGCTGCTCCAACAGCCGCTACATAAATCTGATAATCAGCCACTCAGCGACGGCCTCCCCACAACGTGTGGCGCAACAATCCCATATAATGGAGTAGTGATAGTGGCGGCCCCGGTATAAGCACCGGTCGCCACCCCACCAAAGGCACCGAACCCCACCAAAGCAACCCCACCTCGCGAACATTTATAGATATATATGCCTCCCCAGGTCACCGCCGCCGCTTGTGATTTTCTGCTGCCATGACACATTCGGCATTATTCCTACCTTGACACGGAAATGGCGACGCTCAAGGCTATCAAGTACTCTCCGGGGAAGCTCGAGGTCCTGGACCAGCTCCAGCTACCCCACGCGTTCCACTACGATGAGGTGAAGACCTGCGAGGACGCCTTTGACTGCATCCGCTCCATGAGAGTGAGGGGTGAGTTTCCACAGAAGCCCTCTTAGGTTCTCAGACACTAACAGGACGCAGGAGCGCCCGCCATCGCGATAGTGGCGATCCTAGGCCTGGCCGTAGAGCTCCAGAAGAACCCGCCCGCCCTCTCGACCACCGCTGAGGCCATCCAGCACATCGACGCGCGCCTCGACTACCTCCAGGGGAGCCGCCCCACGGCCGTCGACCTCGCCAACGCCGTGCACCTGCTCAAGAAGATCGTGCGCGGCACCGCCGAGACGAACCCGCAGGCCGACCCGCTCGACATCGCCCGCGCGTACGTGGCCGGCGCGGAGGAGTACATGAACCGCGACCAGCACACCAACGTGTCGATCGGCGGCAACGGCGTCGACTGGCTGCGCGACGCCGTGGGTGCCAGCCGCGACGCCCCCGTGTCGGTGCTGACGCACTGCAACACGGGGTCGCTGGCGACGTCGGGCCACGGCACGGCGCTGGGCATCGTGAGGAGCCTGCACGCCGAGGGGCTCCTGCGCCACGCCTTCTGCACCGAGACGAGGCCGTACAACCAGGGGAGCCGGCTCACGGCGTTCGAGCTGGTGCACGAGGGGATCCCCGCGACGCTGATCGCCGACTCGATGGCCGCCGCGCTGTTCCGCACGCGCGGCGAGGCGGACAACATCCGGGCCGTGGTCGTGGGCGCGGACCGCGTGGCGGCCAACGGCGACACGGCGAACAAGATCGGGACCTACGCGCTGGCCGTGCTGGCGCGGCACCACGGCGTCAAGTTCGTCGTCGCCGCGCCGCGCACGAGCATCGACCTGGCGGCGCGGTCCGGGGCGGACATCGAGATCGAGGAGAGGAGGGGCGAGGAGCTGACGCAGGTGAGGGGCCCCGTCGTGAGGGACGACGGGACGGTGGACAAGGAGAGGGTGAGGAGGGTGGCGACGGCGGACCAGAGGATCGACGTGTGGAACCCGGCGTTCGACGTCACGCCGCACGAGCTGATCGACGTGATCGTGACCGAGGCCGGGGCGGTGACCAAGGACGCCGAGGGGCGGTTCCGGCTCCTCAAGATAAAGAGCGTGAGCGACGTCGCCAAGGCGTAGTCTGGGAAGTGGGGAAAGCAGCAAAAAGCTTAGAATTTATTGTCATATCCTATGCGCTGGTCTATTTTGTATCTAGATTTACGGAATTAATGGTATACACTCCGCTGGGCGTTTCCTTTCTTTCTTCTTCATTTCCCTAGCGCGTGGAGGATGAGCCGCCTGTAGCCGTCGACGGCCTCCTCCAGCTCGCCGACCGTGAGGGCCTCGTCCGGGCCGTGGGCGACGAGGATGGAGCCCGGCCCGTAGAGGTAGCGCGTGTGCGAGCCCTCGAGGTTCGTGATGTCGGTGCCGTAGTTCATGACGGCCGTCTCGAAGCCTGGGTGTGGTTAGGGCGGTGGCCGTTACTGAGAATGGGAAGGGGGGCCTACCTGGGGCGGAGCAGTCGCACTCTACGACGCCGTACCCGTGCGTGCACTCAAAGTCAAAGGCATCGGGGTCAATCCTGTCCAGGATCTCCTGGATCCGGGCGCTGACGATGTTCCCGCCCTCATCCTCCGGGCCGATGGCGATCCGCACGGCGATGTCCGCTCTCGCGAACTCGGGGATGACGTTCATAGCCACGCCCCCGTCGAACCTCCCCACATTGACCGTCGTGTTCCCAAAGTCCTGGCTGCTCCCCAGGTCCGTCCTCAAGATCTCCGCAAACGCCAGGATGAGGAGCTCGTTGGCCGACTTGCCCAGCCACGGGTACCCGGAGTGGCCCGCCACGCCCTGCGCCTCGACGTAGCAGAAGAGCCCGCCCTTGTGCCCGCACGCGAGCCTGTTCTCCGTCGGCTCGCCGAAGATGACGCTCTCGAAGGCCAGCGGCGGGTCGTGGGCCGCCATCTGCGCGGAGAAGTGGCGCATGCCGTCGCCGGGGCCCTCCTCGCCGACGACGAACACGAGCATGGCGTCGGTGGAGAGCACGGAGCCGTCGTCGAGGAGGGTCTGCAGGGCCTGGATCTGCGCCGCGACGGCGCCCTTGGCGTCCACGCTGCCGCGGCCGGCTACCACCGTGTCGGAGGTCGGCGGGTCGTCGGAGATGGAGTAGGGGATGTGCGGGGGCACGACGTCGATGTGGGAGCTGATGGCCAGGCGCGGGGACCCCGGGTCCGAGGGGCCGGGCCAGGCGAGCACGTTGAAGCGCGGCGCCGAGGCGGCGTCCTTGGCCGGCAGCTGCTGGAGCTCGGTGGAGTAGCCGCGCGAGGAGAGGTAGGAGGCGAGGTGCCTGGCCACGGCGGTCTCGTTGTGCGTTGTGGAGGAGATCTCGACGAGCGAGCGGTGGAGGGAGAGGAGGACCTGGCGGTGGGAGGTGGGCGGGTCGTACCGCGCGGCGCCGGGTGGTTGCGCGGGCGGAGCGAGCGGGATCTGGGGCTGGGAGGCGGAGGCGAGGCCCAGGAGGCCCAGAGCGAGGAGGGGCCGCATTCTGCGGTTAGTGGGAGGGTATTATGGTATAGCTAGTTGGATGAAGCTATAATTGAGAAATAATATGTTCCGGGTGTTGTTGAGCTTTCGCGATGGGAGCTGAGCTCGGTGAGAGGGAGAGGGAGAGGTTCGGATGACGTAAGGAGGACCCTGGCGGTGCCTGGACGCCCCGCTTACCGGATATGCATCAAGCGTCCAGGGCTCCACCAACCCCAACTCCGGTGCCTGAGAACTCCCATCGTCTGAGAGCTTCAGCCGCCCTAGCAGTCCGGCAACACATAACAACATTCTATCCATGGTTTTTTCTACTATATATATACCTACCATATGATTCTAGACCCCTTTAGTAGCTCCTTCCTCCTTATAACAATCAGTAGCTCCTTCTAAAACAAATTGACACTTAAATGGAAGCTGCAATCCGTAGCTCCTTCCTGCAAATTAATGCTGCGAATTGATGTATAGAAGCTGCAATCAGTGGCTCCTTCTAACTGCCTCGTCTGGAAGCTCCCATCTTGACTTTACCCTCTTGCGATTCAGGCTTCCTCCCACTTCTCCCAGGGCCTTGGGATTCACTCATATCACAGCGTGAATGGGCAAAGACGAGCAAAAACGATTATCCTGTAATAGTGCCAGGCAAGGGCTGAGACATGCTGGAGAAGAAGGCGAGGAGAAAGCTACCACGCCACGCTGGTCAGCTAGACCCTTCAAACCAGTCCATCTCCAAGCGCCTATATGAGCACTAACACAAAAAGCAGCAACAGGAATAGACTGTGGTTTCTCCTCCCGTCCTTCCCTCGACTCGGAGTGGACGGGCTTTAGGCAAACGCGTCAACGGAAAGAGGTGCTCGGGACAAACTGTCCTGGCAAGCGGGAATAGCGAACCAACGCAGACTCCATAAGGAAGGAGAAGGCCGTCATCTCTCACTCACGCCTTGTCTCGAATACCCCGTGCCACCAACCGCCTTCCCCTCTCACGAGACCAGTAACCTCGCCGCATATAAGACAGGCGCCCCTTCCTCGGCCGCGCGTAGAGTTACTCGGCATCCCTCGCGCCGCGGTGTAGCGAGCCGAGGCAGGTGGCGCCCATTCGGACAGACGTTCGCCCGGGCTACGGGACGAAACTGCCCAGTCCCAGTCTGTGTCGCCATGCGGATCTCGCGAGGGATCTAAGACAGGGCCTGTGGGACGCCAGATTCTGCGTGTTTGACGCGGGCGCCCATGGCGACGGGGATCATGTGCAGACACGTCCCCTTTTCTCCCGCCGGGCGCTTCTTGCGGTTTCTTCTGTTGAGCGAGATATGGGTGGGTGTGCGCCCTGAGGAACGGGAGGGACGGGGTTCGTCCGCTTATAGCCCGCTGGCGTCTATCCTGACTAGGCAATGCCGCACGGATTAGGAAAGTGGCCTCGTCCCGGCGTTGTGCTGGTGCGGCCGCCGTCCCGTATGGCCCTGGCGGGAGCATGTGCGGAGTCGAGTGCTCTCATGCAATGGCCCATGGGCATCTGGAGGTGCGCTCTGCGGTTGGTGGGCGCGGGCCAAGTGTTTCATGCATGAACCCGCCTGCCTCGCCCTTTCCGTCCATTTTCTCCTCTCGAGGAGGTGTCTGGTTGGGTTGTAACATACGGACGTGTCCATGGAGAGTTCCTCGAGCTGAGTATTGGTTCCTTCTCAGTGCCCAAGCGGAAGGGTCGAGGAGAACAAGTCCAGTTTTGTGCCCACAGCTGTATCCCGTGGTGGACGGGGAACAATGGAACACACTTCTTTTTTTATCTCCTAGTATCCGATAGCTCCAGGAGTGTGTCATTCGGACACTTGAAGCTCCCCGGAGATACCCACGCCCACAGACCACACTCCCGCCCGAGACAACCACGCCTCGCCTCGACTCACCTCGCTACCCAGGCCCCTTCCAGAATGCAGGGCTTCGAGACTGGCAGGATCGGGCGGCTGGTTGCCAGATTGAGTGGAAACTTTGATCGCGTGTGGGACCAGGCTGGCTCGACCGCCGTGGCACGGCCCCGTCACACGCGGGACTTGTGCGCTGCCGGGAGGCTCGCTCCGTCCGGCTTCCGTTCGATTCTGGACTTCTGAAAGGGGGGCTCTACGGAGCGGATAGATAGCGGTGCTTCTCGTCCTTCGAAGGGGGCGGGCGGGAAGGGAAGGGGGTACGTGGGCCTGGCCGCCGCAGCTCCTCCGGGCCAGGTGAGCCTCTGGACATCCCGGCACATGATAGCATATGAAATCGCCGCTAGCCCCGGCCAGTTATTTTCTGAGCATCGTGCGACACATCACCTGGAGTCTCGACGCGATGCTTGGCTCCGCAGGGCAGGCCCTCATCGAAACAGCACCCCAAGGGGGGCCTGCAACCACCCGCGTGCCCCGAACCCGCCCCTCACCCTCGTCCCACGGCCTCCCGCACGGACGATGGCCGTTCCTTGCAGGCATCCGTTAGCCCGCTTCGGGAGAGGGAAGTTCACGGGCCTCGTCCCGCGGCGTCACTTACACGTCTTTCCTCAGGAGCCCCCTACCCAAGCGCCCCCTTTCGTCTCCCTTCCCCATGCGAGACATGGGGATATTCGCGAAGATAGGAGCGAGTGTGGCGCTGGGACCCGTTTAATGGGGTCCCTCGCTTAACCCGGCTCCCGGCACCGGGGGTACCTCTAGCTCCGGATTCCTGGGAAATTGGCCCGGTCTCGGATGGGTGCGGCGACTAATATGGCCGGAGGACTGCCTTCGCTACTCTTATGCTAGGGGAAAACTGTAGTCCCGCGAGGACGGGCTTTGTGGATAGATTGTATTTCCGTGAGGAGAGGGTGGCAGCTCGTCCCTTGTGTCCCTGTCTGCCCTTCTTGTGCTTGGAGGTGCCGCGGTGGACCGCGAGCGGCACCCAGACGCCGTGTCCCCTTCCCCTTCGGGCCTTGGTCCGTACCTTGATAACAAGAGCCCCTCTACTGATTCGAAAGCCCTTATCTCTCCCCCTCACTAGGGTTATTCCTCCTATTACTTTCTCCCGAGCAGTCGACCGGCAGCAGAGCACCACGACCAAACCCAGGTCTCGGCATCCCACCTTGCAACGCCGCAACCCGGCCCTCCCCACCTAATCTACGCCCCATCCCGCCGTGTCTCGGCCACCGGCTCTCTTTCGATCCCGCCGGGGGAGGGAGAAAATGGGGTTCCCAAGATCCGGGGCGGTGGGATCCTGGTTCTGCTCTACTTCGCCTCACTGGCGGACGGCTGCGTCTCGTTTAGGCCTGCGGCAGGGGGGATTTGGGACTTTGATGCGGAAGGGGTGAGGGGATGTGTGTGCTTCGTGAGGGGGGAGGGAGGGGGCTTTGGCGTATGTTACGGGATGGAGAGATCGGGTCGATATCGGGATGGGTGTCTTGGAGGGGTTATGGTTGAGTGGGTGAGACTCGGGGCGAGTTGGCCTGAGGGAAGGACTCTGGTTTCCTATATGAGGGCCACGACGTCCCGGTTCTCGAATGTCTTGTTGCTTGTTGTTCTGGGATTCTAACCACGTTTCTCTCCCTCCTCTATCATCCCCCCTCTTTCCTCACTCCCTCACTATCCTTGTCTATATCCTTGCTCCACCTCTAGTCTACCCTCTCAACCATGGGCGGCCATGAAGATAGCCTCTTGCCCCTTCCACGCCCGGCGCGTTTGTGGGGAAGGCGAGGGTACTTTGAGCCTATATCAGAGGGCTCGAGCGTTGCCAGCCAGGACAAGAATTCCAGGGTGACGCGGTGGATGCGGAGCTTTAGGGGAGCTAGCAGCCCTCCACCGAGTCCTCAGGGCTCGTTCTCGAACGAGAAGCTACCGGCGGCAGACGAATCCTCCTCTAGCGTACTGGAAGAGGATGGAGACTCCACCGAGCCGCTACCCCAGGGCATTACCCTCGCCCTCATCGTCTTTGCCCTCTGCATGAGCATCCTCGTCATGTCCCTCGGTATCCCCCCCGCTTCCCCCTCCACACCTCACCCTCAACTCCCCAGCTAACACCCCGCAGACAACAACGTGATCGCAACCGCCATCCCGACCATAACCGCCGACTTCTCCTCCCTCCCGGACATGGGCTGGTACGGCTCCGCCTACCTCCTCACCACCGCCTCGCTGCAGCTCCTCTTCGGCAAGCTCTACACCTTCTTCAGCATCAAGTGGGTCTTCCTCTCCGCCGTCGCCGTCTTCGAGCTGGGCAGCCTCGTGTGCGGCGTGGCGGGGGGCAGCGCGACGCTCATCGCCGGGAGGGCGGTGGCGGGCGTGGGCGGCGCGGGGATCTTCTCGGGGGCGTTCACCGTGCTGGCGTACAGCGTGCCGCTGGAGAAGCGGCCTGTCTACACGGGGGCTATAAGTGAGTGCCGGCCTTCCTTTGGTTGTACCTGGTGTTAGGCAAGGGAGTAAGAAGGGGGTTGGGTCTAACGAGGTGTAGGTAGTGTCTGGGGCATATCCAACGTCGCGGGTCCGCTGCTGGGCGGGTTCTTCACGGACAACGTCAGCTGGAGGTGGTGCTTCTTCATCAACCTCCCCATCGTACGTCCCATCCATCCCACCTGCCCACTCCAAGCCAGACTAACCCCTTATCCCAGGGCGCCGTCACAATCCTCGTCATCCTCCTCCTCTTCCCGGACCCCCGCCGCCCTCGCACAAACCTCACCTGGCCCCAGCGCCTTCTCCGCCTCGACCCCCTGGGAACCCTCCTCTTCACCCCCTCCATCGCGGCCCTCCTCCTCGCCCTGCAGTGGGGCGGCTCATCCCACCCCTGGGCCTCGGCCCCGATCCTCTCCCTCCTGGCCGCCTCCGCGGCCCTCCTAGCGCTGTTCCTCTGCCTGCAGCGCCGCCTGGGCGACGCCGCCACCGTCCCGCCCCGCATCTTCCGCCAGCGCAACGTCTGGACGGCCGGCGCCTTCGCGCTGTGCCTCGGCGCCGCCTTCATCCTCTCAATGTACTTCCTACCACTATGGTTCCAGGCCGTCCGGGGCTCGTCGGCCGTGGCGTCCGGGCTCTCGAACCTGCCGCTCCTCATATCGGTGGTGGTGGTGTCGCTGGTGGCGGGTGGGCTGGTGACGCTGTGGGGCCACTACGCGCCCTTCATGCTCCTCTCGACGCTGCTGATGAGCCTGGGCTACGGGCTGTCGACGACGCTGGGGCCGGACAGCCCGGCGGCGGCGTGGATCGGGTTCCAGCTGCTGGCGGGGGCCGGGGTGGGGGCCGGGCTGCAGCAGCCGCTCATGGCGGTGCAGGCAGTGCTCCCGCTGCGCGACGTGCCCACCGGCACGGCCATCGTGGTGTTCCTGCAGACGCTGGGCGGCGCCGTGTCCGTGTCGGCGGGCCAGGCCGTCTTCTCCAACACCGTGCTCGGCTCCGCGGGGGGCGTCCCCGGCGTCGGCGCTGAGGGGGTGCTGGAGATGGGGGGCAGGGTGGAGGGGGCGATGGTGGGCGTTTACAACGCGGGGATCACGAGGGCGTTCTGGGTTTGCGCGTTTGCGGCGGCGGGGACGGCGGTTGGGAGCGGGCTTGTGCAGTGGAGGAGCGTCAAGGCCAAGAGGGCGCCGGGGTGCGCGTAGACTGGTGTTTCTGTTTCTGTCTCTGTCTCTTTTCTCTCTTGGTTTTTGTACATGGTTTGGTGTATAAAAGTGTTTATAGGGGTTGTTGTAAATCGCTTACACGAAGATTGACTTGGCCGCGGGGCAAACAAACGGTGTCCATCTTTGCCTTTTTCTATTTTCCGAGTGGTTCCTCAAGCCCCGCTGGAGTGTACTTACAAGGACAGGACAAAAACAAAGGCAAAGACAAAGGAAGAATGACAGCCCTTTCTCCAACACCGAGCGAAGAACGGGGCTATGTCCGTACCCGCGTAGCATCCCGTCCCGGACGGGCCCTCCCGCCTATGACGTAGAAACCGCAAACAGCTCGCCCCAACTTCCCCAAACTCCGCTCCGGAGCACCCGGCCCCTGCTAAATTCTCCTCCTTCCCTCCTCAATCCGAACACGAAGAACCCTCAACTATACAGGAAAACGCTCACGTCTCCCTCCCTCGCCCGTCTACGTTGGCTTCTTGTTCCTTTATAACGCAACCCGGGGTGCTTTCAAGGTGCATGCCGGCAAGCAGACAGGCTTCCCACTGCCGGAGGGTGGTATCGCCCGCTGCTGCACCCCGCTTCACAGCCACACTCGGGGCGAACCCGCCGAAAAACCGTTGGAGAGTCCTAACCGTCGTCGCATTACTTTGTTTCCCTATATTCTAACCATCCCCTCATCTCCAATCTCTATCTTCGTCCTCTATACCCGGTTCACCCCCTCCACACTCCGACCTCCCCAAAAAGGGACAAAGAGCGTAAATTCTTCTCCTTCTTCTTCTTTCGTCTCCCTGACCTCCTTCCTCTTTCCGCTTTTTTGTTCTTTACTTCCTCATCGCATTATACTCCTCGCTGTTGAGAGGCTTCTCGCCGATCCCGTTCCGGTTCCTGAAGAACAGGATGCCCTCGCCCTCGCCCTTGGCCCCCCTGCTGGGCTCCACCCACTGGCACGACCGCGCGCTCGTGTACAGCGCCCTGATGAAGCCCAGGGGCCCGCCCCGCGTGTCGGACCGGTAGTGCTTGCCCATGACGGGCTTGATGGCCTCGGACGCCTCGTCGGCGTTGTAGAAGGGGATGGTCGACACGTAGTGGTGCAGCACGTGCGTCTCGACGATGCCGTGGAAGAGGTGCCGGCCCACGAAGCCCATCTCGCGGTCGATGGTCGCCGCCGCGCCGCGCACGTAGTTCCACGCCTCGGACGTGTAGTGCGGGAGCGTGGGGTCAGTGTGCTGGAGGAAGGTGATGGCGACTGGAAGACACTCTGTTAGTACTTTGTTTTCTTCTTACTTCTCGCAGGAAAGGGGGGCAAGAGAGAGAGAGGGAGGGGGAAAGGAAAACTCACCCAGCCAGTGGTTGACCCAGAAGTACGGCGCAAAGTACCACACCGCCAGGTTCGCCCACCCGTACGTCGAGCCGAGGTGGTATAGCGCCGCGGCGGCCGCCAGGATGCCCACGTCGCTCAGCACGATCAGCTTGGCTTGGCGCGCCTCGTACAGCGGGCTGGCCGGGTTGAAGTGGTTGACGCCGCCGAACCATCCGTTCTTCTTGCCCGCGCCGCGGCCCTCGCGCTGGCGCTCGTGGTTGTCGTGGCCCGTGACGTTGGTGAGGAGGTAGTTCTGCCAGCCGATGACCTGCTGGCCGACCAGGGTGAGGAGGGTGTAGAGGGGCGTCTCCTCGGTCAGCTCGGCCAGCTCGTGGGCGAGGCGGCCGACGCGCGTGGCGTGCTTCTCGCGCGTGCGGGGGACGAAGACCATGTCGCGGTCCATGTTGCCCGTGGCCTTGTGGTGGGCCGAGTGCGAGAGCTTCCAGCTGAAGAAGGGCACCAGGAGCGCGGAGTGGAGGACGAAGCCCGTGGCGTCGTTGACGAGCTTGCTGGCCGAGAAGGCCTGGTGGCCGCACTCGTGCGCGATGACCCACAGGCCCGTGCCGAAGAGGCCCTGCAGGAAGGTGTACAGCGTCCACAGCGCCGCGCGCGCGGGGAGCGAGGGCACCGCCTCGGGGGTGACGTAGTTGTGGAAGAGGTAGAAGGTGGTCCCGAGGCAGAGGAGGTCGCGGGCGATGTAGGCGTAGCCGCGGAGGGCGGAGCGCTCGTAGCAGTGCTTGGGGATGGCGTCGCGGATGTCCTTGATGGTGTAGTCGGGCGGCTCGAAGCGGTTGCCGTCGAGGTCCGTCAGCTCGCCGTAGTCGGGCTTGGCCGCGCCGGCCTCGGCCGTCTCGGAGGCGAGCGAGGAGAGCGAGGTCGACGAGGCGGAGGGCCGCGGGGAGTCGAAGGGGGAGGCGGAGGCGGTGGGCGGCGCGGAGGGCTCCGAGTCGGGCGAGATGGTGCGGCGGAGGTGGGGCTTGTTGCCCAGGGACGCCGACGTGGTGGCCATCTTGACTTTCTGTGCCGTGTTCTCTTCTCTCTCTTTTGGGTTTGGTGAGAGGGAGGTGAGGGTTACGGGAGGAGAAGAAGAAAAAAGGAGGCCGGCCTCTCTTTGTGTGAGGTGAGGGTTCGAGGGAAGTATTAGGGGGGGTGTGGGTGGGTTTTCCCGGGTTGGAGTGGGACGGGGGGGGAGGGAGCTTGAGGAGGACGTGGGAGCGGGCTCGGGGGGGTTGAAGAGGGAAACACAGGGCGAGGGTTTTTATCAGCCGAGGGGGGGGCGTGTTAGGGGGGCGGGTTAAGGGGGGCAGATAGATATGCCTCCTCTGCGCCGGGCAGGAAGGGGAACTTTAATTCGCGGTCCAGGCCTCGAGTACGGAGCGAGAGGTACCTTTTTCCCGAACCTGGGCCCATCGCGCGCCCATGCGTTGGGGACGCGAGTGAAGAGCTCGAACAAAAAAGCTTGTATAAGTGAGTGGGAAGCCACATGTCGCCGCGGAGAGGGTACCTCGCTCCGCCGGGTACCCCCGAAGCGAAGCTCATTGCTCGCACTAGCAGCTCCCGCCGTCTCTAGTCTCTCGTCTCCGTCCTTGCTTTCGCCCTCCTTCCTGTGCCCGGACATGTAACGGTGGACCTCACGGGCCTCTCCGCCAGGCCTCCCGACTTTTTTTTCTCTCGCTCGCAGCTGGGCGCTGTTCCGTCGGGAATAGGGCCCCAATCGCCGCAACTCTATCTCAAAGTAGCGGGTACGCCAGCTGCGGGCGGTCTGATTGGACGCGCGCAGGTACCCTGTACCCTCCGGGGTGGGGCCCGCCCGGGGGCTTCGCGGCAGCTGGCAGCTTTCGGCTCGCCGATTTGGGAGGGGCGGATTGGAGGGTCGGAGGCGCGCGCGACTGGCCCGCCGTTGAGCTTGCCGAACCATCGAGTCTCCACGGCGCAGGGGTTTGTGCTTGCCACGGCAGCGCTGGCTGGGTCCCCGAGCCCAGGAACGCGTTCCCCACTCCAGCCGACACATAATTTTTTCCCTGGTCTGATTTTCAGGGCCACCTTTGTTGGGGTGGGGGTGGATCTTCCCACCAGATTTCGAGGATGGGAGGGGCCTTCAAGATCGGACCACTGATGGCCAAGTTTTCGTCCCAGCTCCCAGGTTTCTTCGAACAAGCACAGTAGTGTATACAGTAATTCCGCAGTTGTTGTTCTTCTTCGTACGAGAAAGGAAACCGGTTGTGGCGGGGGGATTCTGGCTCACCGCTTCCCCCCCCCTTTTCCCTGTCTCAGACAGAATCGCCCTCAAGCTGGAACGGGGGCGCATCGCCCTGCCTCAGGGCCCTTCGTTTCGGCGGCCCGCGAAATGCATTTCTTGGCGGGTGGGCGGGAAGCTCAACAAAATTTCGGCCAGCCAGTGCGGGGACCCCAACAAGTTCCCAAAAGAACAACTTTTGATTTATGGGGGCCTCCGGGGCGCCAATCTTGACAAGCTCTCCACCACAGTAGTAGTGCGGTACCTTTTTTCCCTCTGCCCTGCCAGATTGCCCTGCCAATTGGCCCCGGGTTGCATGTACCTGTACCGTGCCCAACCACTTTTTGCCCTCCTTCCAATTCGTTCCGAAGCTTCTTTTCGGCGTTTGTGGTGTTTTGGCATGTGAAAGCGCTGGTCACTCGGCTGTCGGGATTATTTCGCGTTTGCGAATTCGTTGTCGAGAAGACCCAACAAACCGGGGGGTGTGGCTCCACGGGCATACGGAGCTTTTCCTTCCTCGAACGTGCTTCGGCCGAGGTATGGAGGCGGGCTGACGGGTCCGATTGTTCATATGAAGCATGTGGTCTTTTGTGAACGGACTGTTCGCCCCCGTCCCGTCGGCGATATGTTCCCGGTTCGGGAGTCTTGTCTTAACTCTCTCCTCTCACGGGAGAGGGTTTATCTTAGTTTTGGTTTGGCTTATCCCCTCGTGGGCATGTGGCAAGGTGCTGTGTGCCATCAACCTGACGCGGGAAGCCCCCGCGTGGCCGCTCTGGTGGTTCACGTTTGGGCGGTCATCCGGCGATCCCAGGTGCGAGTGGCTTGCTGAAGATGCAGCCGCTGATGGCCAACCTCTTTAGTGTCGTCCCACTGCGGGAACACCTGCCAGGTCTGGCCGTCCCCGCCACCTGGCCGACCCCACCGCGGGCCCGGCCTCGCCCGGAGATCGGCGCCGCCACTGGACGGCGACGGACGCCACTGCGCGCCACACGCCCTCAGCCCGCCCAGTCAACGTCCTCCAACCAACCGTCTTCGTGCATCATTGTGTGTCTCTTTCCAACTTCGTGGAGCAAACCTTTTTGCGTAGGAGGCTTGCGTCACGCGGGGCCGTGCTTTGCATTGTTCTGGAGGGGAAAGTTGAGGGGCTTTTGTTCTGGGTTGTGGGAGGCGCGGCGCTGATCCCTTCAGCTTTTGGGGCTTGCAGATCGGGGCGTCGCGGGATGCCACTGTGTCTCTCCGCCGATGTCACGGAGCGCCCCGAGGTCTTGTTTCGAGGGATATGTGTTTCTCGTCCAAGGAGGGGAGGTGAGACATGGAGAATGGCTTTTGTCGAGCGGGGTTGTGAGACGGATGACCTTCTCATCCTTGGACGGGGCGACTAGAGGCGGCGGGGGGAGCCCTTGAGAGGCATGGGCAGGTGGTGACCGCCCATTGGGGGCTGAGGGGCGCTTTTCCGATGTCGTCCTCGTGCGGCGGCCAATCCCGGCGACGCGACGGGACGTCTGCCCGACCGCTGGAGATGATTCGCACGGGTATCTGGGAGGCCGGCCGCCGTATGCGCCAAGTCCTTCCCGGTCGGTCCCCGAGGAGAAGCCCTTTGCTGTTGGCACACGGCGGGATGACCCTCCCAGAAGACGCTGGGGGTGGTCAGCGCCTGCTCGTCTCGCGCAAAGACATTGGGGCTGTGACTTTTGAAGATGAACGCTTCCGGGAACCCCAACCCCGAGTGAACATGGCCGTTGAACAAACTTCGTTCTCATAGACAAAACCGCTATATGGACGACAGTCTTGATGCCCCGAGCATTAAACCCGACCTGACACGCGCCCCGGAACCAACAGGCCATCGTGAACATAAAACGTGTATAAATCTTAACACGAGAACCATAAACGCCTACAGCTTTTGCCCTTCCCCCTCCCACCATGCAGTACATCCCATCCCTAATCATATACCCCCCTCCCCTACTCGATGATCTCCTCGTTCTCCTCAATCACCTCCTCCACGACCTCCTCGATGACCTTCTCCTCCGTGACGTCCAGCTCCGAAGTCTTGGCCTTCAGGAGCTCCGCGACGGGGTCCTCGGGCAGGCCCAGGATCTCCCGCTCCTCCGCGACCTCCTGCGCGGTCTCGTCCAGCCACTGGTGCCACTCCTCGAGCATCTGCCTGCGCGCCTGCACCACCGCCAGGTCGGCCGAGGCGCCGCGCTCCGCGTCCTCCTGCTCGAAGATGCGCGAGTACTCGCGCAGCGTCTTGCGCACCTGCTTCTGCTCCTCCTTGGCGAGGAGCGTCGCCGGCCGCGGCCGCCACGACCACTGCTTGAACTTCTCCAGCGCCTCCTCGCGGAGCAGCTCGCCCCGGAAGTCGTAGATGTGGTAGCCGTTCTCCATCTGTGAATGCGTTAGAAAAAAAAGGCCGTCTAGGTTTAGAAATCAAGTGACAGTAAGACTTACCGCGTGCTTCCACGAGGACGCCCACGTGGCGACGAACCGGCCCGACGGGTCCCACTCGACATCAGTAACACCGTAGTGATCCCCCGTGTTCATTAGCTGCAGGTTCGCCGTGAGGTCCTTCTCCGCCTCGGGCTTCTCGCCCTCAAAGTCCAGGTCGAAGAAGTCGAGGTCCGAGCTCTGCTGGTTCGCTATCGTGGCCACCACCACGAACCGGCCCTTGGGGGACCAGTAGATGGCGTTGTTGTTCTTCTTGTCCAGCGTCCGGAGGTGCTTGAAGTTGCCCGTCGTCGGGCCCTTGTTCTTCTCGGGGCAGAAGAACGACACCGCCGTCTTGGGCGCCACCGCCGTGGGGCCGGGCGGCTCCGACGTGGTGATGATGACGAACCTGTCGCCCTTGGGCTCCCACGCAAAGTTGATTACCGTGTCCTTGATGGTGTCGACAACCTCGACGGGCACGCCCTTCTCCTTGACGCGGAAGATCTCCAGCGACGTCGTCTGCGACTTCTTGGACTTGGTGTGACGGTCGACCTTGACGCAGAGGTACGTACCCTCCGACTGCCAGTGCAGCTTCGCGTCCGCCACGCTGAAGAGGTTGAGGGTCCGCACGATCTCCTTGCTCGGGATGGACATCAGGGCCACCCTGGCGGGGTTGCTCCCGATCTCGGGGGTCCAGAAGCAGAGGAGCTGCTCGTACTTCTTGACGCTGTCCCGGCGGGGCGAGGCGGGCGCCCAGTCAAAGTCCACGACGCCGTCGACCTTGATGCTCGTCTTGTCCAGGAGGTTCATGCGCGGCAGCTCGTACACCGAGATCGAGACGCCCTGGTTGAGGCGCGCGACGTAGTTGTCGTCCGCAGACCACTTGAAGGCCGGCCAGGGGAACTTGCCCTTCGCCGCCGGGTCGTCGCCGGCGGCACCGGCATCCTGGTTGGCAAAGGACCGCAGGGGCTTGCCCGTGTTGATGTCCCAGATGACATAGTTCTTGCCGTCGTCGTCGATGCTGAGGACGGGGTGGCCCTCGTCGGGCACGGATATGGGGCGGTGGGACCAGGTGACGATGTAGTTCTGGTTGGGGGAGAAGTCGACGAGGTTGACGAACGGGTGGGGGAACCTCTGGAGCCGCTGCCACGACGCGCCTCCCCAGAGCTGGACACCCTGCTGGTGTATCGACGTGAGGTAGGTGCCCAGGGGCGACCACTGCACGAAGGTCTCGGTCCAGTGCTGGCGGTCGACTATGCTCTCGGGCGTGTCCTTCTCGTTGTTCCAGCACACGCTGACGTTCTCGCCGCGGTACATGACGAACTGGTCGCGGCCGCGCCCGCTCGGGTCCTTCAGGAAGGACTTCAGGTGCTCCTTCTGCTGGAAGGGGGCGATTTCGGGAGGCTCGAACTTCTCCTGCACACGGCCCTCGCCGCCATACCGGTCGATATCCGTCATCTTGTTGACGCGCAGCGTGTGCTTCTTGTCGAGAGGGAGGTAGTCCAGCTGCCTGACGGCGGCGGCCGCCTCGGCGGGGGTGGAAAGCTCGATGAAAGCGAAACTGAGATGTTAGCTGGGGCCGGTGAAGGTGCCAGCCTCTGGAGGTGAAACCTACCCTTGTGACTTGCCATCATCGCCATAGGGCATGTAGATGGAGTCCTCACGCGTCTTCCCGACCTGGTTGAACTTCTTCACGACGACCTTGATGAGCTTGGGCGCCTGCTCCTCCGTGATCTTGGGCAGGCCGTCCACCACGACGAACGTGTCGAGGCCCTGCTCGAGCTGCACCAGGAACTTCTCCCTGAGGTCGGAGAAGTCGAGCTCGCTATCATCGAATTCCTCATCGTCGAGGTCCGCCTCGCGGAGGTGGTCAAAGGTGGGTGCCGGCGCCATGCTGGGTGGTTGTGTTTGGCGGGGGCGGGGTGTGGAAATTTGGCGGGAGCACTGGGCTCGGAGTCGTTGGGCGGCCGGCAGACGAGTATCTCAGCCTGTAGAGTCTGGCGAGCGGGATACGACTATCTGCGTGTTCGATGGCACGGGCGTATGTGGCGCCTCGTTCGCGAGAAAAAATGGTGATGCTGGATTTCGGATTGTGTGGTCCTCGTGGCGGGGCGCTCGGGTGAATATTGGAGGAACGAATTTTGCGACAATCTGTGGGTGACGCCCAGCACGTGCAACGACCTAGTGGCTAAAGTAATGCCGCGTCTACGTGTACCTTGTAGGCTAGGAAGGGGCGCTGAGTGACCTCCCATAATTTCTTTACTTAGCACCCGACAACCCCGCCAGCGGGAGCCTTCGGTACATCTACGGCTAATAAAACTGAGCTGGAAGCTTCCCCGCCAAAGGCAGCAAAAATGTTCGGTCTGGATATCGTCGAGGGGGACCCCACATAGCTTCAGAGTCTGACCCGGCACCGCTCATCCCAGACATACAGAAAGCTGCCGTGAAAATGGTTGGTCCCCTGGCTGTCCGTTCGATTGGCCTTCCTGCTAACGTTTTCAGGCTTCGACAAATCCGACGCAGATCTTCGAGGAGGGCACGACCCAGGAGAAGGGCGAGAATGCCCGTCTCTCCGCCTTCGTGGGCGCCATCGCCGTGGGCGACCTCGTCAAGAGCACACTAGGCCCCAAGGGCATGGACAAGATCCTCCAGTCTGCGTATGTCCCCTGTTCTGCCCGAATTTACCTACAAAATCTAACCCCGGCTAGCTCGACCGGCGAGATCATGGTGACGAACGACGGCGCGACCATCCTCAAGGCCATTGCCCTCGACAACGCTGCGGCGAAGGTGCTCGTCAACATATCAAAGGTGCAGGACGACGAGGTCGGTGACGGCACCACTTCCGTCACCGTGCTGGCCGCCGAGCTCCTCCGGGAGGCGGAGAAGCTCGTCGACAAGAAGATCCACCCGCAGACCATCATCGAGGGTTACAGGATAGCCACCAAGGCTGCGCTGGCCACCCTAGAGGAGGCGGCGGTAGACCACAGCAAGGACCCGGCGGCGTTCCGCAAGGACCTGATCGCCATCGCGCGGACGACCCTCAGCTCCAAGGTCCTCGCCCAGGACCGCGAGCACTTTGCCGAGCTGGCCGTCGACGCCGTGCTGCGCCTGGGCGCATCTTCCGACCTCAGCCGCATCCAGGTGATCAAGAAGGCCGGCAGCAAGCTTAGCGACTCGTACCTCGACGAGGGCTTCATCCTTGACAAGAAGATCGGCGTCAACCAGCCCAAGCGCCTGGAGAACGCCAAGATCCTGGTGGCCAACACGCAGATGGACACGGACAAGGTCAAGATCTTCGGTGCGCGGCTCAACGTGACGTCGACGGGCAAGCTGGCCGAGCTGGAGAAGGCCGAGAGGGAGAAGATGAAGGCGAAGGTCGACCGCATCAAGGCGCACGGCATCAACTGCTTCATCAACCGCCAGCTCATCTACAACTGGCCCGAGCAGCTCTTCACCGACGCGGGCATCATGTCGATCGAGCACGCCGACTTTGACGGCATCGAGCGCCTGGCGCTGGTCACGGGCGGCGACATCACCTCGACCTTCGACCACCCGGACCAGGTGAAGCTGGGCGGGTGCGACGTGATCGAGGAGGTCATCATCGGCGAGGACACTCTCATCAAGTTCAGCGGCACTGCGGCGGCCGAGGCCTGCACGATCGTGCTCCGCGGCGCCACGGATCAGCTCCTCGACGAGGCGGAGCGCAGTCTGCACGACGCCCTGGCCGTGCTCTCGCAGACCGTCCTGGAGCCGCGCACGACGCTCGGCGGTGGCTCGTCCGAGATGCTGATGGCCAAGGCCGTCGAGAACGCCGCCACGCGCGTCGAGGGCAAGCGCCAGCTGGCCGTGTCGAGCTTCGCGACCGCCCTGCGCCAGCTGCCCACCATCCTCGCGGACAACGCGGGCCTGGACTCGGGCGACCTGGTGGCGCGGCTGCGCAAGGCCATCTACGACGGCATGTCGACGTACGGGCTGGACCTCATGACGCCTGGTGGCGGCATCGTGGACATGCGGGACACGGGTGTGGTGGAGAGCTACAAGCTGAAGAGGGCGGTCGTGTCGTCTGCTGCCGAGGCGGCGGAGGTGAGCAATCCCCTTTGTCTTGCCCCATTTCCCAGAGTGAGACGGAATAATGCTAACGTTCTTGCAGCTCCTCCTCCGTGTCGACGACATCATCCGCGCGGCGCCGAGGCGGAGGGAAGCGCACTAGTGGGATGCGGGGAGCGAGGGTAACTACGTAGAGGGATAGATACCAGGGATAGAATATGTAGGGAGCAAAAAAGTAATGCCTTGACATGTTCAGCCCACCTGACGCATCACTTTCGGACCGTGACACGGGAGGGTTCTAGGTTATGGGGACTCATCGAGAGGCCGGTGAAGGTTTGGGCCATCGGTTAGGCCCGAGGCGGCTGTATTCGGCGGTGTCCATGCTCACCGCTGACGAGATGGTTAGGGCAACGGGTCATGACAGGACGCTCTTACTTCTGCGGGCAGGGAGCCGCCACGACCAGCATCAGACGTCCTGCAGAGAAAGCTACTAGGAGGCAGGTCTAGCACCGGATCCATGCCCCTCGGTCACACGAATCAACATATCAGACTGGGGTTTATTCCTTCCTACACTCCCTCACTCGTAAAGGTGAGGGGCTTGACGCTGAGACTTCGTGAGCGGATCTCACGAGAGACAAACTGTGAGTAGAGACAAGGAAGCTTACAGATGGATATTCTACAGGGCTGTCTTGCCCCGGCAGCGCTCGTCAACCGAGGGATTGTCACAGTTGTCGCAGGGGAGGGGAGAGGGCACGGGGCTGCAGAAGCGAGGCATACTCCCTTTTTAGTGATCGGGATCGAGGTCCAAGGTGTGCAGGCCAGTCTTACGGGGTTCTGTCTTCGATACCTTGTGCTTCCGTTATTTGAGGCATTATCATACTGCTTGTACTTCATGGGTTCCTCCGCTTTTGAACAATCGGGGTTTCGCTCCACCTCCGGCGTGGTCCTACGATCCGAGCTCCTTCCGGCGGCTACGAGCCCGGCTCGTCTACGCCGGCGCTGACCAAGAGGCGTAGCGACCGACTAACCGGGTGAAATGCCGTCGTCATGTCTTCTACCATAGACATACCATCTCAGATAATGCAAGTAGCGCTACTAGCACTGCGATGCAAATAGCAACAAGCCTCACCCGAACAAGACGACCCGGCCTTTCGACCCCGAGTCCGTTGTAAGCCGCGCAAATGGGGTGCTGCCGTCCCGCCGTGCGGGTTCCCCATGGGGTTAGCTCCAATGCCGATCCCCGCCTTCTTCGCGGGGGGTTGCATGCGGGGATGCAGGGCAGTTGATGCTTGAAGAAGACCGGCGGCTCGGGGGAGAGGGGGCCGACGCGGGCTTGCGCTCCGTCTGCCAGGGCCAGGCGCGAGTCCTTGTTGGTGGACTTGGGGTAATGTTGCGGGGGGCCGGCTTTGTCCGGACGCTGTCTGCCGCCCGTGGATCGGTTCGCACCGCGCGATCTCCCGCCCTTGGCATGTATTTACTCGGTAGACATGGGGTTGCAGACTTCCGACTCGGCAATCGCAGTGATGCTGCACCGACGTGCTCAAGACAGGGCACTCCCGTCGAGACGACCCTGTGCTGGGAAGGCACATAAAAGGGTGGCCGGGGACTCAGGCCTCCGAGTCCTTCCCACATAGACAATTGAGAGCATCTCGCGCCAGATCAGCTAGAATGGCAGGCTCCAAGATGCTCTGCGCAGTCTCCGCCCTGGGCCTCGCAACCACGGCCCTGGCCGCCTCCTGCTGGCGCAACTCAACCTGCACAGGCCCCTCCTCACCCTCCTTCCCCGGCCCCTGGGAGTCCAACATCTACTCGCCCGCCTCGCGTCTCATCCCCCCCGCATCCGTCCTCTCCGCCTCCGGCGCCCTCGTCTCGGAGTACTCCAAAGACGACAGCCTCACCCTCACCGCGGACGACCCCCTCGTGGTCCTCGACTTTGGCGTCGAGGTCGGCGGCATAATCTCCTTTGACTATGAGCTGTCCGGAGCGGATGCTGCCGCCTTCGGGCTGGCCTTCACGGAGGCGAAGGACTACATCGGCCCGGACTCGGACGTGTCGCGCGGCGATGAGGGCGGCATGGGCGGCGACGGGCCGCTGCTCGCCGACGCGACGTCCGAGGGCACCTACACCATGCCGGACGTGAACATGCGCGGCGGCTTCCGCTACCTCACGCTCTTCCTCTCAGACCCGTCCCCGGGCACGGCGCTCGATGTCAGCGGCGTGGAGCTGGAGATAAGCTTCCAGCCGACGTGGCCGGACCTGCGCGCGTACGGCGGCTACTTCGACTCGGACGACGAGGTGCTGAACAGGGTCTGGTACAGCGGCGCGTACACGGTGCAGACGAACTCGGCGCCGGGGAGCGCGGGGAGGGGGCAGGTGGGGCCGGAGGAGCCCGGGTGGGCGAATGATGCGTTTATCACGGAGGCGGAGACGGTTCTGCTTGATGGGGCGAAGAGGGATCGGTGGGTGTGGATTGGGGATATGGGGGTTGCGGTGCCGAGCGCGTTTGTGGGGACGGGGGATCTGGAGAGCACGAAGAATGCGCTGCTGGCTATCTATGACTACCAGGTGAGCCCTCAGCCTTCCTGTGCCTTCGTCTGGTCCCCTCTCCCTCCCTGGGGCGAGACACTGACATGTGGCAGAACGAGGAGGGCAACCTCCCCAAAGCCGGGCCTCCCCACGTTCAGTTCGACAGCGACAGTATGCCCCCGCTAATCCCTCTCCCTCGCGTATGAATGCTAAGCCAGGTGACAGCGTACCACATGTGGGCCATGATAGGCATGTACAACTACTTCCTCTACTCCGGGGACGAGGAGCTGGTGGAGGAGCTGTGGCCGAAGCACGAGGCCGCCCTTGAGTACGCGCGCTCCCTCCGCACGTCCGACGGGATCGTCAGCGTCAAGGGGGACCGCGACTGGGGCCGGCACACGTTCTCCAAGGAGCGCGCCTCGGCGAGCATGCTGTAGGTAGCCCCCGTCACATTCAGACTCAGTCTCGTCTTCCCCACCGCTAACCGCTTGCCGTCAGGCTCTATCACTCCCTAACCACCGGCGCCAAGATGGCTTCCTGGCTGCCCTCGGCGGGGGAAGACCTGGAAGAAGCTTACCTCGAGGAGGCCGAGGCCCTCCGCGAGGCCATACTCGAGCAGTTCTGGGACGACGATGCCGGCGCCTTCACCGACGCCCCCGGAAACTTCACTCTCCACCCGCAGGACGCAAACAGCCTCGCCCTCGCCTACGGCATCGTCCCCGCCGACAGCCCCGAGGCCACCCGCGTCTCGGACCACCTGCACTCGAACTGGACGCCCATCGGGCCCGTGACGCCCGAGCTGCCCGAGAACATCTCGCCGTTCATCTCCAGCGTGGAGGTCCAGTCGCACCTGCGCGCCGGGCGGCCCGACCGGACGGTGGAGCTGATGCGGAGCCTGTGGGGCTGGTACCTGTCGCACGAGAACGGCACGCAGTCGACCACGCCGGAGGGCTTCCTGGCGGACGGGTCGTGGGGCTACCGGTTCAACTACGAGTACCGGAACGGGCCGGCGTACACGTCGCACGCGCACTGCTGGGGGAGCGGGCCGACGGCGGTGCTGACGGAGGGGGTGGTCGGGCTGAAGGTTGTCGGGCCGGCGGGGAGGAGGTGGGAGGTTGCGCCGGCCTCGTTTGGGGTGCTGGGGAGGGCGGAGGCGGGGTTCACGACTGGATTGGGGAGGTTCTCGGCTGGGTTTGGGGTTGAGGGGGGAGAGGTGGTTGTTGAGTGGGATACGCCGGAGGGGACGGAGGGCGTGGTGAGGCTTCCGGGGAGGGAGCCGGTGGAGGTCATGGGCGGGAAGGATAGTATGACCGTATCGGTCTAGATCGAGCGGTGGGAAATGGGGTGTAGCTCGGTGGCCAAGGGACGTCTGGCTGCTCCCACGAAGGCTTAAAGGTCGATAGCCATCTCTGGCCCGGGACCTGGGTCGTCCCCCGGAACCCGTAGTAATAAGGCCGCACCTCGTAGTGGGTCGCCGCTAACAATTCGAATGACTGCCAAGCTGCGTCAGCCCCAAGCTCACCACGATCGCCTGGGAGGATGCTGTGCCACGCCGGAGATCCGCCGCATCAACTCGCGATGACGGCGACGAAGCCCAGCCTAGCGGTTCCACTCGCAAGTTGCCAGAGACGTGTCTGGCTTGGCGGCCACAAAGCTCCATTGCCCCACCGGCGAATCGCCTGCCGGATGCCGGATATGGATGGTGACATCGTCAAAGGCGAAGACCGGATACAGAGATGGTCGAAAGGCCCGGGCATTGGAAACGTGTCTCTTTTTGTTTGACGGCTTCGACAAACTCAGCTGTGGGTGGGTGGTGCTCGAGCTGGCGCTGCACTGGCGCCGCCGTTGGTGGGAAATCACTCAACATTCGAAGCTCAGTCCAATATTTGCGGCGGCGGTGGGGTCCGGCTTTAGGGGTGTTTTAGGGGCCTTTAGGGGCCACTGTCTCGGCCCCGCAATCTCCTGGTGCTCGTCTCAAACAGCCATCAGACGCCGCGCCTACCCTTTCCAATCTCGGGCTAAATAACAATACGGCATTAATTAATTGTCGGAGGAAATAGGAGTTCCGCTGCCGTGGCGTTCCCGCAATTTATGCATGTTTCCCCCTTTCCGTCTGGGGTCGGGTCTGGTACCTGCGTCTCGGCGGACGGTTCCGATCGCCGACAGAGCTGAGCCGAGAAGCAGTGGAGCTACTTCGTGTATCTGTCATCTTCGAGCTCCAACGTCGGTCGCCCCTGCCCTGTCTCACACGAGCTGCTCTGCTGCACCACTCCGGGCCGCGCCTGCTTTCTTGAAGACTACTGCACGTGCACGTGTTTAAGGCATCTTATTCCACTTCACTCTTTCCTTTTGGCGCCACCTACTTTTCCCTGCTTTTGGCGGTGCTCCGTAGTATAATTTGTCTCGATCCCTCGCCCTCCACCGCCTCCTCTCATCATGGCGAACGATCGCCCGTCCAACGGCGCCGCCAACGGCGACAAGGCCGCCGACGATGACCTGCGTCTGCAGGTTGGCCCCGAGGATGTCATCACCGACATCGACCCTCACCTCCCTGTTGAGTTCCTGAAGAAGGCCCAGGCCATGAGCGGGAAGCCGCCTGCGAAGAAGACCCCGCGGGACGACCTGGTCAAGACTCACAATGAGCACGTCAACCGCCAGAAGGGGAGGCCGCGGGCCACGAACCTCGTCAAGAAGCCAATTCTTGCCCTCGCGTACCCGGCCTCTCACAAGTCCATGTATGACCTCGAAAAGGTATGCCAAACCGCTTGGTGCAAACTCGACGCGTCAGCCCCTTATTGGCGGGCCTCACTCTCACGGAAGCTCACACTCACCGCAGGTCCCTCTCACAGACCTCCTCGTTGAGACTCACCACGAGGGCAAAGTTCTCATCCTGAGGGCCATCACCTCGCCGTACCAGGGCGCGGGAACCGTCGTCATCGTGGAGGATGAGTGGGGCAATGCTGACAAGCTCGGCATCTACAACCAGAGCGACCGCTCCATCCTGTCCATCATCCCCGAGGGCTCGGTGGTGGCCGTCAAGGAGCCCTACTACAAGTACAACGGTGAGAACGATTGCATGATCTGCGTTGATCACCCGTCCGACATCATTTATTTGAGATTCGACGATGCCATCATTCCGTCCAAGTTCCAGCTCGACGAGGAGGAGACCGACACCGCCGACGACTGGAAGAAGGCCGGTGACCAGGCCTTTATCACCAGGAGCTATCCCATCGCCGCCCTATGGTAAGTAGACCCCATTGCGCCCCTTTTGGAGTGTTTACTTAGACTTTCCCACAGTTATACGCGCGCCTTGGAGACGGACACCACAAAAGAGGTCGCTTTCCAAAAGGATCTGCACTCAAAGCGCGCCGGCGCCAACCTCATCATGAGGCGGTTCGACAGCGCCATCTCCGACGCGCTGACGGCCATGACCACCAAGGAATCCGATTGGAAGCTCTACGTCACCGCCGCCCGCGCCGCCTACGGCCTCCGCAACTTTGAGCTCTCCAAGACGTACTACGAGGCGGCGCTAGAGAGGCAGCCCGACGTCGCCTCTGTGCAAAAGGAGCTCGAGAAGTGCGACGCGCGCATCAAGGAGGCGACCGAAGGGAGCTACGACTTTAAGAGCATGACGCGCTCCATCACGCCCAAGGAGATCCACCTCGACCACGCCTCGTACTTCGCCAAGGTCGAGGTCCGGGACTCGCCCGTGCACGGCCGCGGCCTCTTCGCCACGAAGGACATCAAGGCCGGCGAGCTCGTCTACTGCGAGAAGGCCGTCTGCGTGCCCAACGAGTTCAACCTGAACCACAACTCGGCCGCGCTGTTCGCCAACCTCGTGCGCACCTGCCACGACAACCCGTCGCTGCACTCGCAGGTCCTCGACCTCTACGGGGGCTCGTACACCCGCAGCGGCCACGAGGGCAAGGTGGTGGACGAGGTGCCGGTGGTCGACATCTTCCTCGTCGAGTCGATCCGCCGGAAGAACTGCTTCAGCGGTCCGCGCATCAGCGACTCCATGTGGCTCAAGCGCTACTCGCCGCGCAAGGAGGGCATGTCGCGCGGGCTGTGGCTCAAGGCGTCCTACTCTAACCACTCGTGCACGCCCAACACCAACCGCGCCTTCGTCGGCGACATGCTCGTGTCGACCGCCACCAAGGACATCGCCGCCGGCGCGGAGATCACGCAGGTGTACGCGGCGCCCAAGGCGCTGTACGCGCACCGCGCGCAGCAGTTCCGCAACTGGGCGTTCGAGTGCTCGTGCCCGCTGTGCTCCGCCGAGTCGTCGTCGCCGGAGGAGAACCAGGAGAGGCGCCGCAAGGCGCTGGGCGAGCTGGAGGTGATCTTCAAGAAGAAGCCCGCGACCAAGTTCCAGCCCGACGCGACTATCAGGCCCGTCGAGCGGCTGGCGCGGCAGCTGGAGACGGCGCACGAGGAGGAGACGTACGCGGGGGGACTGCCGATGCTGCCGATGGTGTGGCCCAACATGTGGCTGATGCAGGCGTACCACACGCGGGGGAACCACCGGAAGACAATCAAGTGGGCGCACGCGGCGCTGAGGGCGTTTGGGTTCGCGGAGGTGGTGAGGGACGGGCACGTGGTGGTGTACGGGGAGGGGGCGGCGCGGAGCGTGACGACGTTTGAGGTGGTCAAGGCCCTCAAGTTCGCGGCGGACGCGCACGTGGGGATGGGAGAGGACGAGCTCGCGAAGGAGTACATCGAGGCGGCGAGGGTGGGGTATACCTCGCTCAGCGGGTTCGGGGAGCACTTCGATGCGGTGAGGGGGAACGCCCAGAGCTGGGTGTGAGGGGGAAAACTTGGATGGATGGCGGGACTGTACAGTGGGATGTGAACTGATGTAACAAGGTGGCGGGGTAGATACGAAAGGGCTAGCGTTTAGGGAGTGTCAATACAGAGCTTGACGGGCCATGACAAGGAACGGCGGTTGGGGGTTAGGCTGTGACGGGCGGGGTGCTGGGGGTTACTCGGGCCGAGAGGGGCTTAGGGGAGGGTGGACGAGAGCCGGTCTGGCGTGAGGGCCGGCTGGGGGTCGGTATGAACTTTGGTGGCGGATGGCAGCTTTGTCTTGTGTTGTACGGGCGATCAACACGCTCCGACACATCCCTTCCGCGCCGGGTAGTTTCCACACGCGTTTCCTGCCTGCTCTTACTGGTTGGGAGCGGGTGGGTAGATCTGCGAGGTTCGAATGCGTGCTTTGTCTGTGTTTACGGGTCAAGGGCGAGGGAGGTGCTGGACGAGAGGAGGCCGGTGAAGAAGCTTGCGTGGATCCTGGATGCTGCTGGCATCACTTTGTCTGTGTAACAATATCAACGTACCGGATCACATCCCTTCGGCGCTATCGGGGGCGGGTGCCTTTGCTGGACTGGCTCCGGTTCGGAAGTCGTATGGATCCCGTTACCTTGGTCGGTATCAGCATGTCTACGCAGAAAGCATCAATGAACCCGGCCACATCCCTTCGGGCACAATAGGGATGCTCTACACATGATTTGTTTCCATGCTTAGGGTCAAGGGTAAACACATCTGCTGGAACGGGGCTGGGCTTGGACCTCGCATGGATGATATCAACATGTCTGCACCGCAGGGCAACCGGCCCACCAACAGGCCCGAACGTATCCCTGTGGTGCTGCAGAGAAACCCCTCCCACGTGCTTTGTCTATGCTCACAGGTCGAGGGCCAGGGCATCCACTATGGCCATGGCCGGGGCCTGGCACGGATACTGTATCCTGGCTGGCGCTATCTCGCTTCTACCCACGGAGGTCAACGCACGGAGGTCAACGCACCGGATGATATCCCTCCGGGGCTAGACCGAGAGATCCTCCCGCGTACTTCCATTCGTACCGCCCAGCATCACGGCCTCCCCGAGGTATTGGGCCCTCAAGTCGTGGAACCAACCCGTAGAAGCTTCCCCCTTGTGCCTTGCCTCATCGTCCAATCCCACCGCGGGCAACTCATCCCAATAAGCCTCCTCCTCGTGGGAAAGGCGTGGGCGGTGGAACCTGCGTCTATTACTATTCATCCGGCGGCGTACACCGTCCTTTGTCAAGCCTCAACACGAGAGGATAGATGGGAGGATGGGTGTCGCCGCCCCTGGCTCGTGGCACCCCAGATGGGAGAGTCTATTCAGGGGAGGCTTCGAAGGGATGGTTATTGACGCATGGAAGATAGAAGACTCAGTGGCGGGCTGGGAGGGATGTGTTTGGCTTTGATACGAGGGTTGCACGTCGGTTCTCGGCTCTGCTACGGTCTACAACTCAGTCTCCTTGTGGCCCGCAGCGACTTCCGCGATAACCAAGTCTCGCACCGAATACTCGAGTATCATTAAAGGCCCCCATATGCATAATTATAAGCCACGGCGCCCAAAGGGAGGCCATAACACCACTCACGAAGCCTCCCCTCCCCTCGCGATGCCCGCCTTCCTCACCGGCTTCAAGTCCCCATGCCCAAGAACACAACCTCTAAACCACCCGGAACAGCGCGGAACAAGCTTCAGTGTCACCCTCCCTCACCGGATACACCGTCTCATTGTTATTTGTTCTCTGGGCTGGGGGCGGTGCCGCGCCTCGGCCCCATCCCCGAAGTGGTCCTCAATAAGACCGCCTCAATAGAATTTGACCCTACCGGTCAAGTCCTGGCCCGTCTCCCCACCACCTCACCGCAAATAAAGAAACCATTCACCGAGTATCCCTGTAACCCTTTGTTTGAAAGAGGAAGGGCTTGAGAATCCCCTTCCGGCATTGTGGCGTCAATACAGGACTTGCTTATAGAGGGCCCCAAGGGGGTGGTTCTGGGATGTAGATCCATATGACATTGGGATTGATACAGGACAAGCATTCTCTATTCTGAAAGACGTCCTTTATGAGATAGACCGTCTGTTTCGTATGTGAGATGGGTTGATATGTCTGTTTTCGTCCATCTGGACTTCAATAAGCGTCTTTGACGATGATCTCGGCGGTGGTAGTTGATGAAGACTGACAACTCGGAGTACCCAGCCCCAGCCTTGAGAAACAAAGGTTCAAGGCCGGAGATACTCGTCAACTGTTTCCTATTTTAGACCCGCGCAAGGGATGCGTGTCGTCCGCTGGGGGCTGTGGATTGAGGCTCGACCTCGCTCGGCACCATACCCGCCATTGACCGGCACCCTCTATTGACATCAATAGAAACCCCTTCGTTCTCTCCGCCAAAGAAACCCTTCCATACTCCCATCATGATGCCTCGTTTACTATAAATCCCGCCGGGCTCCTCTCTCCCATTCCTATATCGTTTCATCTCACCACCAGCTCGCATCTTAAGAACACCCTGAGCAAGGATCACAACCCCTTGAAGCGACCCCCCCCCCCCCCCCCCCCCCAACTTTCCCATTTACCCTTTTCTTACTATTCTGTTTTCACTCAGTACTGCAAGCAAGAAAATAAACAAGACACAAAACCAAGACCGACAAGCTAGAGAACGATGAAGCTCAACTCGATTGTCCTCCTCACGGCGGCCACGGCGGCCTACGCCGCCGCCATCCCCGAGACCGACGACGCCGCCCCCGCCGACGCCCCGGCCGACGGGCCCCCCGGCCAGGGCCGGCCGGATGACTTCCGCTCGCGGTG
This sequence comes from Sordariomycetes sp. S4602, assembly GCA_023628835.1. Lineage (NCBI taxonomy): Eukaryota > Fungi > Ascomycota > Sordariomycetes > Sordariomycetes sp. S4602. The sequence continues at coordinate 779,348 of JAMAJV010000006.1, forward strand.
GCCGAACCACTGGTTCTGGCGCAACTCGAAGAGGGACGCGGAGGCGGACCCCTGGTGCAACTATCCTGGCCAGGGATGCTGGAAGAAGCGGGAGGCCGAGGCCGAGCCGGAGCCCATTCCTGAACCCGAGCCGGAGCCCGAGGCCGACGCCGAGGCTGACCCCTGGTGCAACTACCCCGGCCAGGGATGCTGGAAGAAGCGGGAGGCCGAAGCCGAGCCCGAACCCATCCCCGAGCCTGAGCCGGAACCGGAGGCGGACGCGGAGGCTGATCCCTGGTGCAACTATCCTGGTCAGGGCTGCTGGAAGAAGCGCGAGGCGGAGGCAGAGCCAGAGCCTATCCCAGAGCCCGAACCCGAACCCGAGGCGGAGGCTGACCCGTGGTGCAACTACCCCGGCCAGGGCTGCTGGAAGAACAAGAAGAGGGCTATCCCCTTCAACGCTTAGAGTGAGTCTCCCCGCCCTTCTCCCTTACCCCTCCCACCTCAGTCGAACCCGAACGGAAGCTAACCATGGCCAGTTGCCACAGATTCATGTCCTGTCTTTCTCGTACCCGTCAGCACTTCGAAAAATCACGAAATCATGGGAGATGTTTTCCTTTCCATCGTCCGTACTCTGAAAACACGACAGAAAACCCCCCAAATACTTTTCAGACTGGAAATGACCACAACCTGTACCATACTCGAGGGGGCCCATTATTCTTCTTCTTTTCCACTCATTAGGCTGCGCCGGAAACATTTTATAATACACTTGCGAGGGGAGGCTGTAGAGACGGCTCCTCGTGCTTTTGTTTGAGAACTCGAGCGGGCGGATGGCGTGTTCGCCTGGGGCAGTGTTGTGGAGGCAAGCAGCTTTAGTTTGAAGAGACGAGTTTGCCTTGGTCTGAATCTGAATTCCCTATGCCCTGGATCGTGATATTTGTGTATTGAGATATGTGCTTTCGAGTCGAGTGAGATCTATGGTGCCGGTGGATGGCTCTGCGTGGTGGGGCCGAGGCGAGTTGGTTACACGGCTGCTCTGGATTAGGCCATAATGGGTATTGTTAGTGCTCTGTATGTAGCCGGGCTTGTTGTAGCATAACCAATGGAATGTTGAAAATGCTGGTGGAGGGTTTGAGTCTTTGTCTTCGGGATCTGCCGCAGGACAAGGCGATGTCCGCGGATACAACTCTCCGATGGACAAAGCATTGGTGTGCCGATGAGGGTGTCGACACCCCTTTTCCGAGCTATAAAATCAGCGCCTTCGGACGTTCCCAATCCCAAAGTTTCTCGGAATCACACATCCTTGTGACCAGTTCCGCAGTCTCGACAACCTCCACCACAACTTCCACCACAACCCACGCGGAGCCCACGCTAACAGTACCCCCAGAACCCCCAGAAGTACGCAAAGATGTCCAGTGTCTGTAAGTGCACGTACACTTACATCACCTTCGCGTGTCTAAAGTGCAAGATGAGGATCCGGGGGCACGACTTGATCGAACGGTGCGGGAACTGTGTCCTGCGGTCTGTTACATCCCGGTGGTGTTGCCCGAAGCCCACCCACAGTGAGGTGCGGGACATCGTGTGTGAGCGCTGCGCGGATAAGGCACTCGAGAAGCAGGGTTTCCTGTCCGCCCGCAACGAGGATGGTGAGAATGAGGGCTAGAAGCGCAAATCCAATTCAAGTCCGGGAGTGACATGCTCGGTGAAGAGTGAGTTGACCGGATGCGGGCAGTGAGCAAGTGCTGGCTGGGCTGTAAGCGGAGGAAGTGGGAATATCATGGGAAAAGGAAAAGAAAAAGGAGAAGAAAAATATCACAAAAAAAAGGCGGTACGTGTTACATGGTTACGGGATAGAAAACCTAACAGACGAGTGTCTGGGAAATAAACACCAAGTGGTTGTTCGAGAAACGATGTCCCGTGTACTCGGTACTCTCTGAGTGACGATGCATTGGCGGAGCAAACACGCCGTCGCTTACTGTTGAATTGTATCACGTGAAGATCATTGTGTCGCAGCCCCTTTACCCGAAGCCTACCCGACGCGCCCAATTTCGCTCTCTCCGTCAGGCAAGAGCGGCCAGGCACCACGTACGTAATCAAACGGTAACCGCCAATTGAAATGCGGATACGTACCCCCCGGGGAGCTGCGCACCTTCCCCCTGGCCAGGTCGCGAGTGAACAGGTAAACGCAAAAAGTGACAACCTGGACCTCTCGATCCACTTCTCCCTTTCCGATCTCTCCCATCATACCTCTCCTTTCCCTATCAGACACGCCTTCTCACGACCTCCCAACGAAACCCATCTCGGCGTGCTGCGCTGATTTGGCCATTCTATCGTTTTCGACGCAAGCTTCCATCTCATTCCGCCGCTTTACGTTACCTTGCGATACCCGGCAAGGCCGCACCTTCCTTCTTTTCGCCGCATGGGACCCGGGCGGTTTCTCCCTTCGCACCTGCTATCCGGCCGTGGCCCGAATTAATTCTTCCTCCAGAACGCAGCTCGCGACTCATCCGAGCTTTCGACCTCGTCTACTTCTCCCGAACAGCAATCGAGGCGGGGTTTTAGACAACGGGCCTTCGAATAGCTGGGGCTAGTCACCGGTAGCCAGACAACCGCGAGGACACCATCGCCATGGCGTCACTCCCCATCCGCTTCTCGGAGCTGGTGCAGCTCACGAGCCTCGGAATCGACGGTTCCGCCATCGGCTTCAACTCATGCGTGAGTCCATTCCCTCGTGCCTCGAACTCGCTGTTTTCCTGGGCTGCGGAGCCCGGAGTCCGAGCTACGTGGCGGCATGACCCGCTACCTCGTATTCGCAGGAAGAAGCTAACGCGTGCGCCGCCCCGCGTCTGCAGACACTCGAGTCGGACACCTACGTCTGCGTACAAGAAAAGAAGAGCGCCCAGCCCGAAGTCGTCATCGTCGACCTCAAGAACGGCAACAATGTGCAGCGACGCCCCATAAAAGCCGACAGTGCTATCATGCACTGGTCGCGCCAGGTCATCGCCCTGAAGGCGCAATCTAGGACGTTGCAAGTCTTCGACCTGGAGGCCAAGGCGAAGCTGAAGTCGACCACCATGAACGAGGATGTCGAGTACTGGAAGTGGATTAGCGAGAACACTCTCGGTCTCGTCACGGACTCGTCCGTCTACCACTGGGATATCAACGATCCCGCCCAGGCCGCTCCCGTCAAGATCTTCGCGCGGCACAACTGCCTGGCCGTATGTTCCCCTTGGCGTGCTGCGGTAGTCCCGGCGACGCTGGCCCCCCGCTAACAGTTCCTAGGGCTGCCAAATTATCAACTACCGGTCCAGCGCCGATGGGAAGTGGACTGTTGCTGTCGGTATCTCCCAGAAGGGCGGCCGTGTCCGGGGTGACATGCAGCTCTACTCCAAGGACCGTGGCATCAGCCAGGCTATAGAAGGTCATGCGGCCGCCTTTGGCACCGTCCGCCTCGCGGGCGCGCCCCAAGACACCAAGGTCTTCACCTTCGCCGTCCGGACCGACACGGGCGCCGCGAAGCTCCACGTCGTCGAGGTTGACCACCCAGAGGGAAACCCGGTCTTCGCCAAGAAGGCGGTAGACGTGTACTTCCCCGCCGAGGCCGCCAACGACTTCCCCGTCGCCCTCCAGGTGTCCCAGAAGTACGGCATCGTTTACCTCGTCACCAAGTACGGCTTCATCCACCTCTACGACCTCGAAACCGGCACCTGCATCTTCATGAACCGCATCTCCAGCGATACCATCTTCACCACCTGCCCGGACGACGAGAGCTCCGGTCTCGTTGGCATCAACCGTAAGGGCCAGGTTCTCTTCGTCACTGTCGACGAGAACAACATGGTACCTTACCTCCTCCAGAACCCTGCCAACGCCGACCTGGCCGTGAAGCTCGCCTCGCGAGGAGGGCTTCCTGGAGCCGACGATCTCTACGCGCGCCAATTCGAGCAGCTGTTCTCCTCGGGCCAGTACATGGAGGCTGCCAAGATCGCCGCCAACTCCCCGCGCGGCTTCCTCCGCACGCCCCAGACGATCGAGAAGTTCAAGCGTCTGCCGTCGGACGGCAGCCAGGTTACCTTCATCCTCCAGTACTTTGGCATGCTCCTCGACAAGGGTGGACTTAACGAGCACGAGACTCTGGAGCTTGCTCAACCCGTGCTGGCCCAGAACCGGAAGCACCTCTTGGAAAAGTGGCTTAAGGAGAACAAGCTGGATTGCTCCGAGCGTCTTGGTGACATGGTGCGGCCGCACGACATGAACATGGCCCTCAGTATCTACCTCAAGGCCAACGTCCCTCAGAAGGTCGTTGCTGGTTTCGCCGAGACGGGTCAGTTCGACAAGATCCTCCCCTACACCAGCCAGGCCGGCTACCAGCCCGACTTCGTCCAGCTGCTGCAGCACATCGTCCGCGTGAACCCCGAGAAGGGTGCCGAGTTCGCGACGTCGCTGGCGAACCACGAGGGCGGCTCCCTGGTGGACATTGAGCGTGTCGTCGACATCTTCCAGGGCCAGGGCATGATCCAGCAGGCCACGGCGTTCCTGCTCGACGCGCTCAAGGACAACAAGCCCGAGCAGGGCCACCTCCAGACGCGCCTGCTGGAGATGAACCTCCTGAACGCTCCCCAGGTGGCTGACGCCATCCTCGGCAACGACATGTTCTCGCATTTCGACAAGTCCAGGATCGCTACGCTGTGTGAGCAGGCTGGCCTGGCTCAGAAGGCGCTCGAGCTGTACGAGGACCCCGCCGCGGTCAAGCGAGTCATCGTGAACATTGCCGGCGCGCCCAACTTCAACCTCGACTGGCTCACCGGCTACTTCGGCCGCCTCTCGGTTGAGCAGTCGCTCGGCTGCCTCGACGCCATGATGCAGCACAACATGCGCCAGAACCTCCAGGCCGTCGTTCAGATCGCCACCAAGTACTCGGAGCTCCTCGGGCCGGTGCATCTCATCGACCTCTTCGAGAAGTACAAGACGGCGGAGGGCCTCTTCTACTACCTCGGCAGCATCGTCAACCTGTCGGAGGACCCCGACGTGCACTTCAAGTACATCGAGGCCGCCACGAAGATGGGCCAGTTCAACGAGGTGGAGCGCATCTGCAGGGACAGCAGCTCGTACAACCCCGAGAAGGTCAAGAACTTCCTGAAGGAAGCCAACCTCCCCGAGCAGCTGCCGCTGATCATCGTCTGCGACCGCTTCAACTTTGTCCACGACCTGGTCCTCTTCCTCTACCAGAACAAGCAGTTCCAGGCTATTGAGTCCTACGTCCAGCGTGTTAACCCCGCGAGGTCTCCCGCCGTCATCGGCGGCCTTCTCGACGTCGACTGCGACGAGGACATCATCAAGAACCTGCTCTCCACCATCCAGCCCGCCTCCGTCCCCATCGACGAGCTCGTCGCGGAGGTCGAGACGCGCAACCGCCTGAAGATTCTCCTTCCCTTCCTCGAGAACAGCCTCGCCCAGGGCAACCAGCAGCAGGCCATCTACAACGCGCTGGCCAAGATCTACATCGACTCGAACAACAACCCCGAGAAGTTCCTGAAGGAGAACGACCAGTACGACTCCCTCACTGTGGGTAAGTACTGCGAGAAGCGGGACCCCAACCTCGCCTACATCGCGTACTCCAAGGGCCAGAACGACCTCGAGCTCGTCAATGTCACGAACGAGAACTCGATGTACCGCGCGCAGGCGCGATACCTCCTCGAGCGGGCCGACCGCGAGCTCTGGATGTTCGTCCTCAGCGAGAACAACATCCACCGCCGGTCCGTCATCGACCAGGTCACCACGACGGCCGTCCCCGAGTCGACGGACCCCGCCAAGGTTTCCGAGGCCGTGGCTGCGCTCCTCGCGGCCGATCTCCCGCTCGAGCTTATTGAGCTCCTGGAGAAGATCGTGCTGGAGCCCTCGCCTTTCAGCGACAACCAGAGCCTCCAGAACCTGCTCATGCTCACGGCCGCGAGGGCCGACAAGGGCCGTGTGATGGACTACATCCACCGGCTCGACGGCTTCAGCACCCAGGAGATTGCTGCTGCCTGTATCGACGTTGGCCTCCACGAGGAGGCCTTTGAGATCTTCAAGAAGACTGGCGACAACTCGGGCGCGGTTAAGGTCCTCGTCGATAATGTCGTTAGTATCGACCGCGCGCAGTCGTTCGCCGAGGATGTCGACACGCCCGAGGTCTGGAGCACTGTCGCAAAGGCCCAGCTCGACGGCCTCCGCGTTAGCGACGCGCTCGAGTCCTACATCAGGGCCGATGACCCCAAGAACTACGAGGAGGTGATCGAGACCGCCGTCCACGCCGGCAAGGACGAGGAGCTTGTCAAGTACCTGCGGATGGCGCGTAAGACGCTCCGCGAGCCGGCCATCGACACGGCGCTCGCCTTCTGCTTCGCCCGGCTCGACAACCTCATCGAGCTCGAGGACTTCCTGCGGGGCACCAACGTGGCGAACGTCGAGGAGTCTGGTGACAAGGCGTACAGCGAGGGTCTCTTCGAGGCGTCCAAGATCTTCTTCACCAGCATCTCCAACTGGGCCAAGCTGGCGACGACGCTCGTGCACCTCGCCGACTACCAGGCGGCCGTGGAGTGCGCGCGCAAGGCCAACAACATCAAGGTCTGGAAGGAGGTGCACGAGGCGTGCGTGGACAAGAAGGAGTTCCGCCTGGCCCAGATCTGCGGCCTCAACCTCATCGTCGACGCCGAGCAGCTCACGGCCCTGGTCAAGCAGTACGAGGCCAACGGCTACTTCGACGAGCTCATCAACCTGCTCGAGCAGGGTCTGGGCCTGGAGCGGGCGCACATGGGCATGTTCACGGAGCTGGGCATCGCGCTGTCCAAGTACCACCCCGAGCGGCTGATGGAGCACATCAAGCTCTTCTGGAGCCGCGTCAACATGCCCAAGATGATCCGGGCGTGCGACGAGGCCAACCTGTGGCCTGAGCTGGTGTTCTGCTACTGCCACTACGACGAGTTCGACAACGCGGCGCTGGCGGTCATTGAGCACCCGGAGAACTCGTGGGAGCACCAGCAGTTCAAGGAGATCACGGTCAAGGTGGCCAACCTGGAGATCTACTACCGGGCGATCCGGTTCTACGTCGAGCAGCACCCGTCGCTGCTGACGGACCTGCTGCAGGCGCTGACGGCGCGGATCGACGTCAACCGGGTGGTCAAGATGTTCCAGAAGAACGACGACCTGCCGCTGATCAAGCCGTTCCTGCTGAACGTGCAGACGCAGAACAAGCGCATCGTCAACGACGCGATCAACGACCTGCTGATCGAGGAGGAGGACTACAAGACGCTGCGCGACTCGGCGGAGAACTACGACAACTACGACGCGGTGGCGCTGGCGTCGCGGCTCGAGAAGCACGACCTGATCTTCTTCCGCCAGATTGCGGCTAACATCTATCGCAAGAACAAGCGGTGGGAGAAGTCCATCGCGCTGTCGAAGGAGGACAAGCTGTTCAAGGACGCGATCGAGACGGCGGCGATCTCGGGCAAGCCGGATGTGGTCGACGACCTTCTGCGATACGTGAGTGGTGTCCCTTTTCTCGTGTTTATTGTGATGTTGCTAACAGCTTGCAGTTCGTGGACATTGGCCACAAGGAGTGCTACGTCGGCATGCTATACGCCTGCTACGAGCTCATCCGGCCGGACCTGGTGCTCGAGCTCGCTTGGCGCCACGGCCTCACGGACTTTGCGATGCCCTACATGATCAACATGCTGTCGCAGCAGACGAAGGAGCTTACGATCCTGAAGTCCGACAACGAGGCGCGCAAGCTGAAGGAGAAGGAGCAGGAGAAGGACGAGAGCACGGCGCCCATCCTGGGCAGCTCGCGGCTGATGATCACGGCGGGTCCCGGCGGCGCGGCGCCCGGGTCGCCCGCGCCGGCGGCGTACGGGCAGACGAACGGGTTCGCGCCGCAGCAGACGGGCTTTGCGCCCCAACCCACGGGTTTCGCGCCCCAGCCCACGGGCTACGGGTTTTAGGCGATCAGGCCGTGCTGGATCCCGGGGCCCGGGCAGAAATACGGGTACCGGGCGAACAGGCCGTGCGGGATCCCGGGGCCCGGGGGGAACTACGGGCACGGTGTCGGGGGGTATGGCTACGGGTACACGAACCAGTGGCACGGCTCGCAGAGGAGCAGCTCCTCGTTTGAGCGAGGGTCTTAATCACATGCTTTCTTCTTTCCAGAGTTTGTAAGAGGGGGTCATGGGACGGGGTGCTTGTATTTTAGTGCTGATGTACTTTACGGTTTTCCTCGAGTTTAATGCTTCCGATTCTTATGCTTGTTGAGCGGCCTGCGTAAAGGGCAGATGGTTGAGCTCTGGTCTGCCGTGGTGCTTTGCCATCGGTTAGACCATGAACGTGCCACGGACGTTTGGTTTCAACCCTCGGGTCGTAACACGTCCCCGTACAAAGGAACTTCAGCCCCTAGCTCAGCTTACCTCGAGGAACCCTTTGAATTCCATCGGGGTCGGTTGTTCAGCCCAGCCTTCCAAACCGCGCAGGCTAGATCACATCGATACAGGACGCACCAGGCGTCTAGACACAGAACACCAAAGGCAGGGAGGGCATTTAGAGATGAGTCCTTAGTTTAATTTTTAATTTTTTCAATTTTTTAATCCTTGTTTTAACGTACCCCCTCCATGCAAACGCCGTCCCGCAACACGTATGCAACCCGAACCCCCAACCCCGCAAAACGAGAGGCCGGCCGCGCTCATCCACGAAAGCTCTCGAGCCGGACCCCAAACCAAGCTCCAAATCTGAACCTCCCCGAAGAAAAAACCTGCTGGGAAAGCTCCCCGCAAGGCTGGCTTATCCCTCGGCGGAAACAGGCCGCTAACCCATATAAACAAGAAACAAGTAGGCAAAGGACAAGGACAAGGTCAAAAAGCAGTAAACGTCGAAAAAGAGGTGGGACGGCCGATGGCCGTATGCAAGTCTCGCGACCGGGTATCTCCAACCGCATCCCCCCTTTCCCCTCCCCCTCCACCTTCCGGACGCCAGCCTGACGCGCCGTAGGCAAGAGGTCAATCCCCTCGTATCGTTATGGTACACTCCGAGGGCCCCGATAAACTCGCTCGCCCCTCGCGACGCGACGGGTCCACCTCGGCCCGAATGATATCTCCGGAACACCAACAGTCCCAAAAACCGGCCTGCGTCAAGCGCCCTTGTATCCGTATATGGGGTCCGGCCTTGGTCTAGTTTGCGTGGATGCGTCACCGTCGCGCACCCCGAAGAGATATCTCCCATTCGGACTGGGAACCACCCCCCACACCCCATTGTTGTGATGTTTTCGTTCCTGTTCGAAAGAAGGAACATGTTTGTGGCAGAAAGGGGAGGAAGGGGCGGTCCCCTTCACTTCCTGGCGCGCGGGTCGGTGGTGATGCGCCCCGTGCTCATCAGGTCGCCGATGTACTTCTGCAGGAAGCGGTTGTTGCTGTCCAGCTTGTCGTGCTCCTCGCGTACGGCCTCGATGCGCTGGAACATGCGGAGGAGGGAGTCCTGTAATAGCTTCGCCTGTCTGTTTTCTCGTGGTCAGCGCCGCGTTCCCCTTTTGAATGTGACCCTTTCCCTTTCCCCTAGCCCCTCCAACCAACCCAAAGCCACAGCACGAGAAACGAAAACAAGGGTAGGAAAAACCAACCTCCTAAGCTCCTCCCTCGCATCCCTCCCCATGGTCTCGATATCCTCGCTCGACCTCCTCGGGCTCATGGCCCGCACGTCGTCGGGCCCGAACTGTATGTCCACGGGCCCCACGTCGCTGTCCCGGTTGATGACCATCGGCCCGCTGCTCTTCCTGCTCAGCAGCCGCGGCCGCGTCGGCACGGGCGCGTGGATCGTCGCCGTCGGTCGCGCGGCCGGCGCCGCCGACGGCTCGTGCTCGCCCGACGACTCGGACGACGAGGTCGGCTCGCGCGGCGACGCGGGCGTCTCCATTATTTCCGTCGCGGGGGAGGCCATCACGGTGGACATCTGTGTTTTTCCTGACACACTTCTGTGCTGCTCCTTTTCGTTTCGGGTCGTGTTGCTTCTCTGCGGACGGGGGGATACGGTTGTTTCCCAGTTCTTATGTCTTATATTCGAAATGTTCCGTTCGTCTCTCTCAAGGGGGAAGGTCCGTTTTCTTCCTCGTCGAGATGGGTGGGTTTTCGTCGGCGCACCGGGGAATCATAGGACGATACCTAGGGCCGCTTTATTCCGTGGTGTCGTGTTTGGTCCCTCCGTAGTTTCTCCGGGCGTCTGGTAAAATGTACCCTTTTTTTCTCGAGTTGCCACGGGCTTCGGGCCGCGATGACGTGTGAGGCTGGATGACGACGAGGCTGACTTTCGCCCGTTCCTTGGACGCAGATCCACCTTTCTTTCTCTCCCCCAAGTTCCAAAACCAAACACACAAAAAACAGCTGTCGTCCTGCGAAAAAAAGTAACGGGACGAAGCTTCCGGTCTTGCCCCCCGTTTTTCGAATCGAGAAAAAAAGGTATTTCGTTCCTGTTCCGAATCCAACACCTTTTTTCTTGCCCAGATCTCCCGCGCTGAGACAAGGTGTCAAGACCTAAGAAATTGCCCGGGAAAATAAAAGGCGCTTTCCCCCCTATTCGGTATTCGTCCTCCTTTCGTGTCGTAGCGTTCGCTTCGTTTCCGGCGCGCCCAGGCTGGGGTGTCGGGTGTTCTTTTCGTCGCGGGTGGAAAGCGCTTGTTGTGGCTGGCGCCGTGTACTGCCGTATGCCGAGAGGGCGTCGTTATCTCGTATCAAAAAAGTCCCCCGGCCCGGTGGCCAAGTAAGAAAGCAAAAAGGGTTGTGAAATACAACAATAAAAGAAGCTAGAAATCCCCTGGCGATCAAGCGTTCGAAGAAGGGGAGAGATGTTCCGATATATCGGGCAAGTTTAGCAAACAAAGTGGGAAAGGATTTCGCAACGAAGGGGAAAAAAGGGAAAGTGGGAAGGAGAGTGGATGGAGCGGAGGCGCTCGCCCAGTGTCATTCCCGAGCTGGCTAACGGTGAGTTTGGCCGTAACTTGGAAATTAAAAACCGCCAAGGAAAAGGGGACCTGGGTGCCGCCCCGAATCTGGGCACTTGGGCACGAGTCCAGGCCACTTGGTTCGCTGACAGGCGGGACTTCCAGGGAACTAACCCCACTGAGAGACCGCCGATCCTCGTACTCATACAGTATCCGTTTGTCGCTCCGACCGTGGGCCTCTGTCACGACACGGTCGTTTTTCCTTTTTCGCGCACTTGGGGCGAAGCTGTCAGCGCTGGGAAAATTCCCCGACGAAAAATGCCAACTATGCATCCCTCCCGTTTCGCCCTATCCCCACTCTCTTTCTCTCTGCAAGAATGCACAAATGGTACCTCTGTATGTGCGTGGGAGGGGCCCAGTGGGCATTGGGCTTCGACAATCCCCGTCCACCTGACCTTCCGTGCAGGACCTGGGTGCGGAGAAGAGAGCGCGGGCGTTACGGACTATGCCCGGGTGGGGAGAAGGGCTCATGCCGTGACTTCGTGGTTCAGCGCCGATCCTCCAAAGTGCCGTCGCCCTTTGTTTCTCTTCGAGACTAAGCTTCCCCCGGGTCCGCGACCGGCCGAGGCAGGCTCCCTCCCTAGGCTGGAACCCCAAGACCGTAACGCCCCCGTCCCGTGTATTTTAGGAACAGGGTGTCGAACCAGGATGTGGAAACAAGGTTTCTTCGCTCCCCGTTCACTCAGGCCCCGTCACCCGTCGATCCCAACAATCCAGACGGTCCCCCGAGCCCTGTCTCGGTGTTGTTGCTCAGCGAGACGGAAACCCGCCCTCACACAACGTCTTCCCCGATCCAACCGTTCGCCCGTCGTATAACCCTACACGACATCCCCATCCCCCCTTCATCCGCCGCAGCTTCCGACGATCCCCTCCTCCTCCTCCCAAGGAGTCCCGTCTCGTGAACGAAATCTCTTCCCCTTTCCCCGTTCCCCGGCTCAGGCTTTGCTCATCTCTTCCCTTCCTTGGCAAGGGTGGAGCAAAAGGGGGGGAGGTGGCACCCTAAAAGAGACAAGCAAAGGGTCCGGGGGGTGTGGAGGGAAACAATCCAGACGGTTTCCTCTCAGAAAATTGGCGGTCGGGGTATCACCGGGGAATCAACTGGGCGGCAGCTGTCTTCCCTGTGACGCCATTACCCGCCCCCCCACCCGAACTCTTCTGGCCGCTTGCATCATTGGCTCCAAGAACTGGGTACGTATCCGACCCCTGCCCCGCATGGTCATTCTCGGGGCGAACGCCACTCAGGGAAAAGGTCGAGGGGCGTCAGCGGTCCAAGGGGGCCCCACCTTCGCCTGTGCCCTCCTTTGTTCGCGAAACGCGGGGGAGGCATGCCCAGCCTGGCTAGAGATAAGGCTTAGAAAGCCCTCCGGTCCCTTGACGTCGAACGGGGGATGCGGGATCATGGGCTCCAAGATCATGATATCCCCCGCCTCTCACCGTGCGCCCGGCGGCTTTAACCTGTTAGTGGTGCTGCCCCGGGAAACTCGAACCAGGGGCTTTGTGCGACACAGTGACGTCTTCCGGGGCTTCACCGTTTCGCGCGGTACCCAGTACGACAGCAAAGTATTGGGCAAAGCTCAGTGGACACACCGAGCATCAGGCCGGTCTGACCAAGTGATGAGCGTTGGATCTGTCGCCTCCATCAGCCATCAGCACAAATCCTGGAGCCTGGCGTCCTGGGCGTATCCGGCCCTCGTGGTTCGGAGGCACCAGACACGACGTAAGCAGTTCCTGGCGAGGACGGGGGCTTCACCGCCCTCACGTTCGGCCACCCCCACGATGCGATGCGCTGGCGATCGGCGGAGCAGCGCATCGTTCCCGCTTCAGTCACTGTCCGCACGTGCCCCGTCGCAGCACGCCTCCCCACGGCAGCGGGGGGGGATCAAAGTCGTCCCCGAACAGCGTCCCTCTCGCCACGCCTGACGTCCTCTGACAACCGCGGAACCATTCTGCCAAGAAAAGGGAAGGCCGATCATTCCCCTTTCGTACACCGTTTCGGACAAAAACGCCACCTCCCGAAAGCCAGGTGGCCGCGATTCCCGGCACAGCGGTTTACGGCCACCTCATTTCCAATCAAGCAAATTGCCCCGGCAAACAGGGTTCTGATCTGCGACTTGGCAAACCACCAAAGCCTGCCCCCTTTTACCCGTCGATCAGCGGGGTTCAAGCGTTTTCGTCCACGCTTCACGTCAGAGGCCAAAAAGAGGGGGCGAGACAAGCACGACTGTTGTTTTCTCGTCTGGTGCCCCGATGGCCAGGCGGAGAGTTGACACGGTCTGGCTACTCTTGTATTGGGGGCCGAAACGCGCGCGGCTCCTCCAAGATGACGATGACATCATTATGCGGGCTCGTCACGGCTAATTGGTCCGGCCGGAATGAGAGCGCGCTTCAATATTTGCGTCGCAGCAGGCCTGGGCCCTGGCGGTTGGTGACGGATGGCCGGTACAACTGGTCTCCTGGCATCCCTGTCGCACCCAGATCGAAGTCGTGGGAATGGGTTCAAAAGGCGCAGGAACCTTCACTCAGGTCGTCCAACCCACGCATCAGCCTCCACAGTGTTGTCCTTTTGATGAGGGACAGGCGGGTGGCCAAGGTGCTTCTCAATGAAGGCCCGACCGGCGCGGTGTGATCTTCGTTCTCATTCCTTGCTTTTCTCACCGCCAGCCGTCCTGCTCTTACACACGAAACAGGGGGCAGCCCCTATGTCCAACCAAGGCCTCTTAACGTTTCCAAGAAGAAGGCCATGAACCGCAGCTAGTATCCATCAACGTCTTGTCCGGCTCACCCTCGCCCTCGAGTATTGAGGCGTGCCCAGTTCCGAAGAGCCAGAGATGAACGCTGCTGATTCGGTTTCAGACGCCTGTGGATGAGCGTCATCGCACCACAACCTTGGCTCATCCGATGCAACCCAGCTCGGACCCCAGCCCTGGTCTTCCGGTTTGCCCCGTGAAGCCCTCCAGGTAGACACCCTCCAAAAGGCATCACCTCCATCGTCAGGCGTGCAAGCCAGCGTTCCGGTCTCTCAGAGGAGGCCCTGCCTCCCTCATACCGTCATCGGCCCGAGAATCGCTCGTGATACCACTCCGCACAACACCTCCAGAGTGGGCGCGAGGAAGCCCAGTCAGGATCAAACACGCCTGCAAGCCCATGGCACGAGAGCAACGATCTGCGCAAAGCGCCCAAGATCCCTCGAATCAAGACCGACGACCGTCCACCCACACAGGTGATGCCGCCACAGGACCCTCCCGACGTATGGAAAAAAGCTTGGCCACCAGCAGCCCGAGCTTAAATCCCTGAAAGAACCCCTCTCCCGTTGCCTTGTTTTCCCCCCAACCAAGTTCCAGTTTCAGCCGGTTGCCGCTCCACTTCCCCAAGCCACTTAATCCGGGCCGCGTCCTCACCTTCCCATTGCACACTGCACTCCCGCGACGAATAATACGGCAAAGTGTCATGTGTCTGCAGGCCGTAACTCTCACAGTTCGGGGCGCTCGGGATCTGGATCTTGGCGAGATCCCTGCATTTGCGTGCTTGGTTGGAGGCCGGAAGCGGCTGGCGATGCAGATCTCTCACCCTTATGACGCGGGCTTGCAGCAACCCATGTCCGGGACGAGACGCGGGGTGGACTTCGGAAGTGGCGGAGCCCTTTTCGCTGGTCGGCCGCTCAAGTGAGAGTGATCCCCAGGCTTCAGCCCGCACGCGAGGCAACAACAAGCCCTGCGGAGGTGGAAATCCCAAAGAGCGGCTGGTCGCCTCGGGTCAACCTTCCTACCGTCACCACTGCCGAGTCGGTTTCTGTCCTCCACACGTGCATGGCGGGCTGAATGCCGCCGAAGTATCTGCCGGGGAGCGTCGAGTCCATACGAGATCGTCCCTTGACCCCTTCAGGAGAACCCCCATGCACGAATGCATTCAGGTAAGGGCGCGGGGCAGAGGGAATGGATCGACACTACCGGGGCGGCGAGACACGCACCCGTCAATCTCACATCCACAGCTCCCATTCTTTTTGTAAACGTCCAATATAATGACGCCGTCTCCCGGTCTCGTGCAGGGCGTCCCTCCGCACGCTCCCCGACTGGCACTCAAGGGTTCCGCGCCGGCCAATGGCGAGCCTGCGTTTTCCGGGCGAGGATGATGTCGTGCGGTATCTGCGGGTGCGTCCAAAGAGAGAAGCCAGTGATACCAGCCAACCAGACGTAGCCAGGTTAATTGACCGTCTCGCCCGTCAAATGTGAGATCATGATCCAAGTGACTGACTGTCGCCGAGTCCGACCGATCGGTTTGCGAGGTGTTTGTGGATGGCCGCAAGCAATGATGTCGCCCTTTGAACGTCGACCGGTTTACCGCTTCGAGGCTGGTACGCAGGGCAGCCCAAGAGAAAGAGGGGATCCCTTCCACCTCCGATATCGAGACCTCGAGCCGCATCGCCCCCATTCTCCTGCTCCTTCCCGTTTCGCCTGACGGCTACCCGCCTCGTCACCTCCCTCGAGGGGCAAGCTTCCGCGGCCACAACTCCCACGGCCCTCAGACCCTCAGGCCCTCCAGCCCTCGTGGCCCAGTCCCTGGCCTTCTATCCCTTCCTCGAGGCTTCCGTATCACTCGCACAACGTACTTCTTCCCCCAGCAGGATGGCCAACCGCATATGCGAGAAGCTGTTGTCCCACGAGCTCAACCACGAGGTCTCCAGTTTCACAAAAGTCGCCCCCATCCGCACGAATTCACAGAAAAGGGAAAAGGCCCGATCTAGACATTCCGGAGATTTATGACTTGCTTCACGCCCCTTGCTTGTTTTCGCTTCCCTCGGGGCTCAGGGCACCGCGCACATGGCCCTCGGATACGTGAGACACCGTCCAAGGAAGCTTCGCTCTGCTGCTAAAATAAGGATCCAAGTAGGGAAGGCCGGAGAGGGGGGATTACACACAGATCTGGCACCCTCGCCGGTTTCTCTTCCCCTGCACACCTCCGAGGCACCTCACACGTGGAGGCGCCCGCAAGTGTCGGGAAGCCGCATGCATTTCCCTCACTTTCCCAATCTCGCCGGTCTTGGCTTGCGCTTCTCCGATGGCGGTTCCAATATTTGGGCACGATGGGTCGGCGTCGATGGATGCGCTCTGCCGAGTCTAAGATGAATTATTGGTTTGGCAAAGTCCGCCGTCCCGAAGGCTTGGAATGGATGTCTTGGATGGGAAAGCCCTCTCCTGGGGACGGCTTTCCTTGTCGTGGGGAGCCGCACCAACGGCGAGCGTCCCATCTCCACAAGTCGGCGACAGGCATCGGGGGACTCGAGATTCTACCCGACGTATTGGCGCCCGCCCAAGGGAAGGCGTATTTCTCCGAGCACTCGGTCAATTCTGGGAGTGACTCGCCGGCGATGCCGGATACCAATGGCCTGTCCCGTAGCACAAAGATACCAAGAGGGTTCACCGCATCTCGCTGTGCGGACGACTCACCAAAGAAGAGCGGTGGCGTCTCCAGCAGCGCCGCTAAATGCCACCAAGACGGGGACTTCTGGGGCGCGGCTTCCTTGTCTGTGGCCGGTGGGAACCACACGCGGAAGGGCGCCCGGTGGCTCTTGCCCGTCGTCATGTGTGTGCGTGTGCCATGTGTGTCCGTTTTGTACGCCTCAGCCCGTCGCGCCTCCCCTGTCCGAGCCCCTCCCTGGTTGAGGGAGGCTCCCCTCGTTCATTGACGAAAGGGAGGAAGGAGGCTTCGGCTACTTCCATTCTTGGCGAATCTCAAGGGCGCCCCCTGTTGAATTCCCGAATGGCGATGGTTTTACGGTGATTTGTGATAGAAAGAGACGGCGCCAGTGGTATAAAGATTTCGAGCGCCTCTTCCCGTTCCGTCCCTCGGTTCCTTCCATCTCTTATACAGCTCGACACAGGGTGTTTCCTAGACTATAGTTGCCCCTTCCTGCTTTCGAGACGGCCGCCCAGCAACAGGGAAGAGCACCTAGTCAAAAAGGAGCAAGTCCGGTGGAATCTTTCACCACGGCAAGTGTCTGTACCTACGGATACAGAGATCCATTCCTCCAGTCCATTACATCACGGAAGACACGCATACGCGTCTCGTCTGAGGCAACTCCGACGCTAAACCACAGCCTCTCTCTGTGCCTTCGGCTCCCAACCTCTTACCGTCGTCCTTCCGGCGCTTTTCCCCTCTACAACTCGAATTAGAAACCTCCCCGCAGACATGAGCGACGTGGAAGCCCGGATCGAGAAGACCGCTACGGGCGGATCAGGCGACGGCTCAAACCCGACTCAAGATATTATCGAGGCCGAGAAGGTGGCCGAGGCCGCGAGGGTAAGCTCCCATATCCCTTCTGGCACGCGAGCCCACTCTGACCTCGATAGGATAAAAAGCTCATCCGGAGGTTGGATTGGAAACTACTCCCATGGGTGGGTTGCCCGCGGTCGATGCCCGGACCATCTTGGTTTCAAGCCACATCCCGGGCCGGGTTTGTCTACCCTCTCGTCTAGGGCTAACAGTAATAGCTCTGCTTCCTCTACCTCCTTGCCTTCCTCGACCGCACCAACATCGGAAACGCCCAAATTGCAGGCCTGAGCGAGGACCTCGGACTCTCAGTGGGACAATACAATGCCACGCTCACCATATTCTTTGTATCCTACGCAGTGTTTGAGCCACTTACCAATGTGCTACTCAAGCGCATCCGGCCTTCGATCTTTATTCCGATCATTGTGTAAGTACCCCCTACCGAGCCTTTCCCAGGACCGTGGATATGGGCCTTTCACACAAGCCTTTGTTTGGTTGAAATGCTGCCCATGTGGTTTTGGGATGGACGTCAAGCGATATCCATATCACATCATTCCCTTCTCTCTTCACTTATCCTGTGTTCCTAGGTCTCTACAGGTACTAATGTGCAGGGAAGAACCCTCTGGGGTGCCAGCATGACCTCTATGGGCTTTGTTACAAATTACTCTGGACTCATGGCAGCACGATGGTTCCTGGGTCTCACAGAGGCTGGGCTTTTCCCAGGAATCAATTACTACCTTTCCTGCTGGTACAGGCGATCTGAACTTGGAGTGCGAGCAGTAAGTGCCTTATTCCTGCAGTGCCTCCACCCACCCTTGAATTTGAAAGGGTGCTAATGCTATTCCAGGCCATCTTCTTCTCCGCAGCTGCCGCCTCGGGCTCCTTCGGTGGGCTTCTAGCCGGCGCGATATCCCTCATGGAAGGCGTCGGCGGGCGGCCCGGCTGGGCCTGGATCTTCATCCTCGAAGGAATTGTCACCGTATTCGCCGGGCTTGCATCGTTCTGGTTTGTCCTCGACTTCCCAAGCGATACAAAGCATCTTTCAGAGGCCGAAAAGGCGAGGATCCTCCGTCGCCTCGCAGACGACCAGCCTAGCTTCCTCGAGGGAGCGGAAGCTCGTGAGACAGAGTTCAAGTCGAGCTACTTGATGGACGCCCTCAAGGACTGGAAGACCTGGCTGAGCATGGTGATCTACATGGGTTGCGACATGCCTCTGTACGCGTTCTCCCTCTTCTTGCCGAGTATCATTGACGAGTTGGACTTTGGTGTCAAAGAGAAGGACTCCAACACGGCAGGAGTCTCATCCTCGACCGTCCGGTCGCAGCTCCTCAGCGCAGCGCCCTACGTCACCGCCGCGATCATCACCGTTGTTGTCGGCTGGGTCGCAGATCGGACGTCTCGTAGAGGAATCTGCAACCTCATTGCGGGAACCGTCGCGGCTGTGGGTTTCTCGATGTTGCTTGGTTCTGAGGACGCAGCGGTGAAGTACGCGGGAACGTTCCTCGCGGCACTGGGGATCTACCCTTGCATCAGCAACACGATAACCTGGGTCGCCAACAACACAGAGGGAGTATACAAGCGAGGCATCGTTCTGGGATTTACGATCGGCTGGGGAAACCTGACAGGCATCGTCAGCTCGAACATTTACTTCCGCGCTCCGAAGTTTATTGAGGGGCATGCCGTCGTCTTGGGGTTCTTGGCTGTGGCCCTCGTCGGGGGCAGCTTTGTGATGTTGGTCTCCCTGATGAGGGAGAATAGGAAGAGGAGGAACGGGGAGAGGAACAACATTCTTGAGGGAAAGACGGACGACGAGGTCCAGGGGCTCGGAGACAAGCATCCTGGTTTCCTGTACACACTGTAAGTTTGGGGCGGGGGCATTGCGCTTGAGCAGACGCGTGCTTGGACGGGAGGGAGGCTACTAACGGTGGGGAAGTCTGTATTATGGAGCAGGCGGTGCGGTTTCCGGAGTTGGTCGGACGCGTCACGTTTGAGCAAGGTAAGTACGGTCTCTGGAGGCGTGGAAGTATGGCTCGCTCTTGTTGCTGTTCTAGGGGTTATTGTTCGTTTCCGTTATCTCTGTGGTATCACGTTGAGGACATGCGGCCGGTGAGCGCCCGCGGGGTCTTGATGCCATTCCGGCGTAACGCTGCAGCGCGACAGTTTGTGTTTCCAATCGCTCGGTTTTCTTCAACTTGGGGGCACAGAGGGGCCTCCGATGGGTCTGCGGCTGCGGCTATGCATTGGCATTTTGTACCACTAGTTTCTCGTCTCCGATGGTCGGACTTGCTTTGGGGATCGTGGTCGAGAGGGATTTTGGTGGACTATCTTTTCAGTTTGTTATATATTCAATATGGAAGGCAGGCTAGTTATTCTCTAGTTCAAGGCGAGGTACTGCGGTAGCATTTGAGAAGGTCACTCGGGTGAACTAGAACACTCCCGATATGTAGGAAAGTGGAGTCCGTGGTAAGGCGAGAGCGGTGGTGTGCTTGTGACTCATGGGATCTCTCTGATTGCAACTACGAGCCCTGAACTTGAACACACTCGACATCAACATGGACCATCTCAACCTAGACGGCCATTCTCGGGAGACCGGTAAAGGCAGCAAAAGAAACATAATCATTGAAGGATGATCAATTCCAGGGGAGTGTCGATCCTCTGGCGACGCCTCACGTCACGGGCTGTGGCTGGATCGAGGCCTCATGATTGGGGCTCTTCGCGAGGGCCCTGTGGTCCATGTGTTGTTCTGTGCGATGTGCAACCCGCCCCCGCCATCTTTGTCTCCCCTTGCTCGTGGAGGGCCGCTGGTGAGGATGGGGATGGGGAGGCGGTGGGTGTTTACAGGGAGGACGTGGCGCGGTCACGCCCTTGCATCCTTGAAACTGGGATTGGTGGCGGGATCTTTTACACGTGAGGTGGGATGCTCTCGAGCTTTCGGGCTTCTGGCTTCTGTCTTCTGTCTTCTGTACCAGACGGCTGGAAAGACTCGGTGTAACACAGGCAGGGAAATAAGCTATCCCTCGACCGACAACCTCCACTCTCCCTCTCCCTAATACGAGGCCCTCAAACGCAAGGCCTCGCGTTTTCCCCCATCACTACCCACCCCAAGCCCTTGATTTCAGTGATCTTCTTGGCCCCAGCGCATGCAAAGCGTAAAAAAGCATGTTCCCGATATTAAACGCCGCCATGGCTGGGCGGACGCCCGAGAGACTTGGCTCTCTCCCCGTGCGGCGTTCGAAGCTAGGCCCGAAAGGACATTGTTCGCGTGTGGAGGGGGAAAACAAGGCGATGGCGTTTTTCCATTGTTCCTGGGCTTGGCGCCCAAGGGCTGGATCCCGGGGGCGGACAAGGCAAGGGATAGGATGACGCCGCCGATCTTGACGTCTCTCCGATCGGGGCATGCAAGTGATCGAAAGCCACGACGGGGTGGGCCCGGTGAGCCTGGCTTCCCATTTCCACCTTCACTCAACCCCGGCATTTCTTAAATATCTCAACCGGGTGAGCGAAGTTTATTTCAAGGGTTGGGAAGAGGGGACGGAGGGGGATGGAAACGGCCCGAGAAAGGCAAGTCGGACGACATGCTCAAGCTTGCCGTCATTGTCCTGCGCCTACCCGGATCCGTACTTCATGCTCCCGCCCGGGCCATTGGACGACGGGTCCCAAGCGCTGCAGCCTCGCACTCTTGTGCCCACAGTGCCTCCCTCCCCCCACCGCTTATTTCTGTGCCACGACCCGTCGGCTATGGCTCGTATAGAAGGGCGCCGACTCTCGTTTGTGCGAGTGTAAGTGGGGCAGACGCTGGGCATGCCACGCAGACGGCCTCGCCAGGCTTTCAGCCCCCCGTTCTCCAGGACATTGGAGGGTAAAAGGTTTATTAGGGATTCGGCGGGGGCGTTCAAGCCATGTCATACCAGCCCGTAGACAAGAGGGGGGCCCTCTCTTTCTGTCTGGCCCCTTCGTCAATGGCTGTCTCCCATGGCTTATTTTACGGCCTCCTCCATGGAAAGCGAGTACCCGCGTTGCATCCACATCAACAGCCACCGCCTTCCATCTTTCCCCCACGTTATCTACGAGCAAACAGGCAAGGGAAGCAGCCACCGAGCAAACGGCGCCGGTCTTCCTTTCTGGGGGGAAAGGAAAGTACACGTGAGCGCCGATCCCAAGCAAGGGAAAGGCGCGATGAGATGAATGTTGTTTAAGTGATTCCCCGTCCTCGTGGCCCACGAGAGGGACCCGGCCGGTAGGTACCTCAGCCTGGGCGGTGGCCGGCGGCCGGGTGCTAGCTTTTTTTTTTTTTTTTTCGAGATGCGGACTCCCGTCTTGGCGGGACCAGCGGTCCCGAGTCTACGCCCCAGATATCGTCGCGCGCCCGCTCCCCCAAGCGCCTTTACGCTCCCGTGCCAAGGAGCGTCTTTCATCCAGGGGAAAGATAGCCATTTTCCTGCCGCCGTTGGCATAATAGGTACACTCGTTTAAGGTATCCCCAGTTACTGGCGCTCTCCACCGGTCGTGCATTCCTCGCCCCAGTCCCCTTGCTTGTGGAGGCACACCTTCCCCGTCGCACATAGGGCAGGAGCCACTGGGCCCCCGGAGTGTCCTTCCCCTCCCTCGCTGAGCGCTCTCATAGGCGGATACACGAACGTCGCTGAATCATGGTCCGTCGCACCCCCCCCCGGCGAGCGGCTCTCCCTCGTGACGACGTGTCTGGTCCCGTCCGACGCTGTCACCCTCCCTTGGTTCCTCGGCTCTCCCTCTCATATTGTGGGGGATGGGACGGGCCTCTCGGTGCCACGGGACTCGTAGGCTGTCAGTTCATGGGTGGTTCATGATGAGTTCTTTCTGTCAGGTTGTGAGGGCACGCTTACATGGCGACACCCGAGGCATCTCCGACGCCGTGCCCCTCGCCGCTGTCTTCTTGCGCCATTATACGGCCAGCCTGCTCACCGCTCCCTGCACCTCCTCCCGAGTTGTGGGGAGGGATACCTCCGGGCTTCGAAGATCGTCTCCATGGCGCTGTCCTCTGGGTCGGCTCGTGATACCCCCGGCGCCCAATAACGAGGCCTCGTCGTCACGTCGTCGCGTCGCACACGATAGCTAAATGCAAAACCTTGCCCATCCAGCCCCCGAGTCCGGCCGCCCCCTCCCCTCCCTTGTCTCAATCTCCCTCTCGAAAACCTCGAGGGCGTACTATCTCCTAGCCTCGAGTCCCCTTTCCCTGCTCCGGTCTTATCGGCCTCCATCCGTCCCAGGCTTCCCGTGTATGCGAGGTGCCAGTTGGGAAGACGAATCTTGGCGGCAGAAAGCCACCACAATCACTCCCGTAACGCCTCACAGCGCTCTGGCCGGTTGCCGGACCGAGAAGAGCGCGGGGATCGGGAAACTTCCGGTGCACGCCACGGCGCGAAGGGAGCTGAAACATGCTCCTCGGGTCCCCGAGTACCCATCGAGTCCGGGTCCCCCTCGAGCGAGAAGGGATCGCGCCTTATGTTCCCTCCCCCCACACTTCGTCCCTCCTTCGTCCTCGACCGTTTTTCGTCCCCCTTGCTTCGACTTACTGCCCGAAGTCCCGCCCCCATCCCTCCCGCCAGGTATCGGAGCTTTGCAACCCCTTGCGGGGAGAGAAAGGGAGCTGCAAAGGTTCCCCCATGGCTGGTCAATAACACGCTCTGATTGAACCGCCCTTTCCCACCCATACCAAGGCATAATCTCCTTCCCATTACCGGCATCCCAATACCGGACGCCACATTCTGCACTTCCCGAGGGCCCCCTGACCAACCCTATCCCTCCCTCGTTTGCCCTCCCTACCGGTGCCTTTCTTTCCCGAAACTTATTTTTGGGAACCCGACCCCCTACTTCTCCCCCTGTCCTCCCCGTATAGATACGTGGGAGGAGAACGGCCGGCTGAAGCCATGATCGAGACAAACGGCCATGACCGAGCCGGCCAGATGGACTTGACTCACGAGCAGATCGACATCATCGTGGCCCTTGAGAGGGCCGGGTCCTCGCTCTCGCTGGTGGCCATCACCATCATCGTCATCACCTACTGGGCCTTCAAGCGCATGCGCACCGTTCCGAACCTGTTCCTGCTCTTCGCCTCCATCGCCAACGCCGGGGCGGGCGTCGCCTGTCTGATAGGGTTCGATGGGCTGCGGGAGGGCGTGGACTCGGCGCTGTGCCAGACGCAGGCCTTTCTGCTCGAGATGTATGTTGGTCCTTGCTCCGTTGGTGTTTTCGTTCTAGCCCTGGGAGATGTTGCTGACGATACTGCAGGTTCATGCAGTCTGACCCCTGGTGGTCGCTTGCTATGGCGGTGAACGTCTTCTTGGTGTTCTTCATGGGCGCCAATCCGGCGTCGTTCAGGAAGTATCTGTGGCTCTACTGCCTGGTGTGCTTCGGCATTCCCTTTGTCCCGGCGTTGGCCTGTCTCTTGGTTAGCGACCATCGCGGCCGTGTCTATGGGGACGCAACGGTAAGTGTCTAACCGTCAAAGGGCCGGCAGCGTGGTCCGAGTAAGCGCTAACGGGGTGTAGCTGTGGTGCTGGATCAGCCCGGAGTGGACGTCCCTCCGGATCTATACCTACTACCTGCCCATCTGGATCTGCATCTTCTTCTCGACACTTATCTACTTTGCTGTTGGCTATCACGTCTTTCGTCAAAGGAACCAGTTGCGCAACCTGACCTTTAGCACCCATGGCCAGGACGGAAAGGAAATGTCATCCTCAGACATGAGGGACTCGGCTGAGAAGGTGAGCGTTCAAAACGCGGAGATGGCGCAACATACTAACTCCTAAATTCAAGGGCCTCTCCAACCGACCGGATGTCTATGGAACGGCCGTCACGGAAGTCCAGATCACGACCTGCATCCCCCGCGCATGGACGCCCCCGCCACAGCCCACGCGCGGCGCGCGTACGACCAAGAGCAACGAGTCCCTCTACAACCAGGGCCCCTATGACGACCGTCCGGACACGGCCATGGAGTCCGCGAGTCACACGCGCTTCGAGACGACCTGCACCTCGACGCCGGCCCCGCGCCGGCCCTCGCGGTCCTCCCGCGAGTGGTTCGGCTCCAAGTTCGCGGCCAGGCTGCGCAACCTCGACCCCGTGAAGCTAGCGTACCTACGCACGTCGTTCGTCTTCGCCATCTCGATCCTGGTGACGTGGACGCCCAGCTCGATCAACCGCGTGCACAACCTCATCCACCCCAACAACGTGTCGTTCGGGCTGAACGTGGCCAGCGCGGTGGTGCTGCCGCTGCAGGGGGTGTGGAACGCGGTGATCTACTTCAGCACGAGCTGGGGTGTGTGCAAGGAGGAGATGGGGAAGACGTGGGCGGGGAAGCGGGCTGTGAGGTGGTGGAAGGGGAGGGGGGCGAGAGATGTTGTGGTGGTGGAGAGGAGGGGGGCGGTGGGGAGTGAGGAGGAGGGGGTCGAGATGGGGAGCTTGAGGGTGGGGAATGTGAGGGCTATGAGGGGTTCGTTTTAGGGAGGTACATGGGGGGTATATGGGGGTATATGACGGTGTTGAAACGTTGATGATGGCGTTTGGTGGGGAGTTCAGTGCCGGGCTATTTTTGGATGATACCAGGTGTGTGGTTGGATCTACAGGACGATGTAATACCTTGTTTTTCGATTCTCGGGGACGTATGTATGTGGTAGGGGCTTGTCGTTTAAATACACGGCGCGAGTGTGTTATATACGAGACACTAGGCAACATTTTCGATTCGGATTCGATGTCTTGGTTGTGTTTGTGGGGAGACGCGGTTGCCGCTCGCGTGTAAGTGCGGTAAGGGGCGGGGACGGGTCGGACCGGGGAAGTGGGGACCCCGGAGCTCCACCCGGCCACGGGACCGCTTCCAACGGGCAAAGGGGAAACAGACAGGAACGCGGATTGGGATTTTGGTTCAAACACGTCAGGCCCGCCAACGCGAGCGCAAAGTAACAATTGTGAGATGATCTATCGTACCAATACACTCCACCCCACCCTCACTTCACGCCCGCCCCTCCCCAGACAGCCCACGAGAACCACCTCTCCCAAGATTGTACACGGAACCAGCCCATGTTACCGCCCGCCCCCGCTAAGAACGTACATGGTTACAGTTGAGCTTCTGGAGAAAGCTAGGGGCCCGTCTTGTTGATCACGCCCACCAGCCCGTCCACGTTGACCTTTAGCCTCCTCAGCCTCTCCTCGGCCGCGGCGCCGCTCGGGTCGTCGCCGGCGGCGAGCCTGCTTGAGGGGGGCTGCTCGGCGGCGAAGTAGTTGTCGAGGCGGAACTGGAATTCGGTTGCGGGGCTTTTGGGATGTTAGTGTTGGTGTTTGGTGCTGCATGTGAGTGGGGGGAGAAGGGAAGGAGGGAGGGGCTTACCTGGTGCCGTTAGGGAGGGAGAGGGAGGTTGTGGAGGTGGCGGTGGTGGTTTGGGTGGTGGGGTTCGACATTGTGTGTGTGTGCGTGTATTACACCGCTGACCCGATGCTGTGTGATCCTTGTGTTCCGTGCGTACGCGGCGTCGACGAGGCCTGAAAATGATATCGCGAGTCTAATCGTCGAACAAAGAAGCTTCTTTTCTCGTGGATAAACACTGAGTCTGCTGAGTCTACCGAGTCTACCGAGTCTACCGAGTCTAAGAAACAAAGCCCGTCATAATCGCATTCACATGGCCTTCTTATACACGTCCCCAGCACTGGATAACCTCCAACTCGCGCACCAGTGCTCTCCTCCTCCCCCGCGATCAAAGCCCCAACCCACGCAACGCGCCACCTCGTAAATTCCAAACCCGCCGCAAAAGCACCCCAAGCCTCGCGCCGCCCGCCCACAAGCTGAGCGAAACCGCTGCGGCGACGAAAGGAAAAAAAGGGGAAATACACAAACTGGCGCTCGCGTGGCCGACGGCGCCCGGCGCGAATGCGATGGGTAACTCTGCAAGCGAGGGAGGAAGGGGGAGAAGGATGGACCACAGATTTGCGCGCTGGGCACGAAGACCCGTGGGCACGCTGTGCGCGGGGCGGGGGGAAGCCGCAGGTGCGAGTTGAGGCGGCGCGCGGCTCCGGGCGCGCGGGTGGGTGGCGGGCGTGAATGCGCAGCGGCGCGTTTCCGGTTCTGCGCGGAGGGGCCTTTGCGGGAGGACTGCCCCCCGCGCGCGGCGACCCAATTCCACTTTTATATCACTCCGAGGTATAGAAGCAGGGCGCTGCGGCCTATATACCCCAGTTCGATACTTTTGGAGGACTCTCACCGCTCGGGCTTGGGATTATACCTGACTGCCAGTTGTCACGGATCCCGGGATCCTACCCCTCCATCATAGAGGAGATACAGTGGTCACGAGGACGACTTTGAGAGACTACAAAGGGCGAGGCGAATCTACCTAGCTGGCGACGGAAGGGAATGCTAAGTTCCAGTACGAGCCGGAGGAAATCTCATCAGACGCTGTTCGACTTGAGGCGGTATAAGCACCTGAAGTCCTAATTTCGAACACGCGAGTTTTCGAGTTTGCGCCTAGCACGAGTCAAGATGATCGCACGAGATCCAACTGATAGAAGCGCCTCCGCGACGCCAGAGGTAAGCCCTCTGCCCTACTCACTTTTCAGGATCTGAACCCAGCCTAACGGGGACGCAGCCAGAGCCGATGGCCGCGACCTCGCGAGACGCCCCCTGCGCCGACTGCACCGTCCAGGACGAGGAGGCGCGCGACAGGCTGGAAGAATGCGTGGCGGAGTACACCCGCAGGCGGCTGTCGGAGGAGAAGGACGAGATGGTCGACAGGCTGATGCAGGTCGTTGAGGTGTGGCTCGAGGCGCAGCTCGCGCGGCTCGGGGCCCTCGACGACGGGCGGAGGGGCCACGCGGCGCCTCGCAAACTCGCGGCGTCCCTCCGCTGTGCCCGCTGCCGGGCGCCCTTCCGCACCGACGAGGGCCGGAGGCGGCACCTCCGCGCCGAGCCGCAGTGTACCGTGCGCGCAGACGCACCCGAGGCGCTGGAAGGGACTGGGGCGGGTGGACGTGATGTGCCGCTCTGCGTCAAGGGGGAAGGGGCGCAATGTGAGTATCCTGCAAACCCCGATGGCGTAGCTGAGGGGAGGATGAAAGGGCTGACGAGGGTAGTCTACGGGAGGGACGGTTCCTACGCGAGGGCGCAGAGGGCGAGCGCCGTGGTCCGCAGCGCGCTGCTGCCCGCGATCCGCCGGGTTCTGGAGGACGAAGCGGCACGGGCGATGGACGGCGCGGAGGACGACATCGCGAGGCGCATCGTCGACGCGGTCTACGGGTTAGTCCCGGATGTCCGGCACCCGCTGGGGGTGGCTGTTG
Organism: Sordariomycetes sp. S4602; assembly: GCA_023628835.1. NCBI lineage: Eukaryota > Fungi > Ascomycota > Sordariomycetes > Sordariomycetes sp. S4602. The sequence goes on from JAMAJV010000006.1 coordinate 806,901, forward strand.
AAGAGGGCGGCTAGTGCCGGTGAGCGGCGGGACGGAGGAAGGCTACTGGTCGGCGGAAGGCGTCGTTGGGGTTCGTATCGGACGTTACGGGAGATCGGCTGGTGAAAGTCGGATACGCGTGTGCTGTCGAGCGGCCTGTGGGGAGCGCCGGGGAGATCATCATGGGGGAGGCTGAGTCGTGGAGCCGCGGGACGGGAACGGAGATGAAGATGAGACACGAGATCCAAGGCAGACCCCGCGGCCGGTGACGTTATGGGGAAGCCGCGTCCATTTATGAAAGTAGGCGAGTTCCATAAGACTTGTTTAAATAACCTTGGCAGGCGAAACGCGACCTGCCATGCTTGACAGGCGGCCCTATTTTGAGGTCCGGGAAACCAATCTCGGAGATCTTGGAAGTGAGACTGCGACGTTCGGTGCTAAGACGATCCGCCTCGGAGCCTTAAGACATTCAGGGCTTAGCGCCGTGGCCTGGCCCGCTGGCTTAGTCACGGAGGGTTTTGGGGGCCCGCCACTCTGAAGGTTATTATTGACCCACCAATCGGGACCTCAAAACCCCCAATCGGGCCACGCTATCGAAATCAAGGGCCGCCTCCATGTGTGGTCCCCTCCTGTGTTTCGAGGTGGTCCCCCGTCCGCCAAGGCTTTTTGCAAGGGTTTCCCGTCCAATTCTCCCTCTCGAAACCGCGCATCGAGCCATGCCGCTAGACCAGCCCTGCGCAGCCGCACCCGACCAGCGGTGACATCCCGTGTTCCCATGTAGCGAAAACGCCAAGGGCCATCATCTGCTTGCCCTCTTTCCCTTCTTCACCCCCCATTCTTCAGGCCCTTTCCAGCCTTTCTCTAGGTGCTTTGTCTACTCGAACCTCTCCCCAACACCTTTGTTCTTGAAAGCGTTGCGACCCGTGGAGGGTCGCCGCCCGACGACCGAACGAACGATGCCGAGGAAACAGCACCTCGCCGCGATACTCGCCGCCTCCCTCTTCGCCGTCTTCACGGTGTTCTACCTGTTCTCGGGCTACGACCATGTGAGGGAGGGGGCCGCGGGCGGCGCCCCCGCGCAGGCACACGGGGGCGAGGAGGCGCTGGGCTCCTTCAAGGGCGAGCCCATCGGCGCGGCGGAGATCGAGGGCGTTGCGGCGGGCATACTGGACGGGGGGAGCATAGCGCCCTCCTTGGAGAACGCGACCGCAAAGTGAGCCTCACCCTCCCCCCCTTCTCTGCTCAATTCTAGGCACCCTACAAGAAACAAAACGCTGACGGACTTTCCTCTCAAAAACAGGGCCGAGCTAGGCCGCGCGACATGGCGCTTCCTCCACACGACCATGGCCCGCTTCCCCGAGGAGGCCTCGGAGGAGGACGCCCTCGCCCTCAAGACCTTCGTGCGCCTCTTCGGCCGCCTGTACCCGTGCGGCGACTGCGCCGCGCACTTCCGGAAGCTGCTCGACCAGTACCCACCGCAGGTCAGTGGGCGGAACGCCGCGGCGGGCTGGGCGTGCTTCGTGCACAACGAGGTGAACGCGAGGCTGGAGAAGGAGATCTTCGACTGCAACAAGATTGGGGACTTTTACGATTGCGGGTGTGGGGAGGAGGGTGAGGAGGGGGAGGAAGGGGAGGCGAAGGGAGAGGAGACGGACGGGAATGGTGCAGAGTTGGAGTGATTGCGGGTTCGGAAGTTATCGGGCGTTATGGGCGACTTTGGGAACGTGTTTTATGGGAGGTCAGGTCGCGGCTGGCCTTGCTTGTATATACCGCGTGGGGTCTGGAGAGCTTGGAGCTCTTGGACATGTGCAACTGATCAGCAATATATCGGACATTTTTTCTCTTCTGTCTCAGGGGTGTATGAGCAGGCTGGCTAGTTTGGAGTACAATCACTCCTGGTTATCACAGCCATTACAAGGCACTTAGGGGATCTATCAACAGCGTAACGTGCCTCGATGTCCGCGAGAGCGAAATCCCTCCACGATACCGTCCGCGGGTCAAGGAGCTCACACGTAGCGATCGTGATGGATGGATGGGGCATCTGAACTGCTATATACCCTAAGGGTACTTAAATCCTAAGCCAACTATGCACCTAAAATGTGTATCTTTAAGGTACCTCCCCCCAACCCTGGAGGCCATGATGACTCAGCAAGGCGGTGACGCTCTACGCGTTGCTCAGCTGCCTGCATAGCTTCAGAGCTCAACCTCCAACCTCATCGAGCAACCCCACTGCCCATTGCCTGCTCGACCCCCAACTTTCCATCGATCTCGACCTCCCACGAAGCCGCGAACCCGATATCCACTCCGCCGAACGCACCCCGATCTCCGAATCTCCGCGCACCATGGACTTCACCAAGACCGGCGCCCTCAACGAAGGTAGGCAAGGCGGCCGGATGTTTTGTCACGGCGCTCTTGTTTCTGACTGGTGATAGATGGCATCCACGTTGATATGGACCGGCTAAAGAAGGGCGAGGTGAAGTATGTTTCCCCCACCCACTTTGAGAAATGACGAAGCTTGCTGACCCCTCCCAGCCTCGGAACGTCGATGTAGGTGCCCACGATTCCGCTGCGATGGCGCGCTCTAACCCCGATGCAGCATGGCAGTCACCTTCAAGGACGGCGTCATTCTAGGTACGGACGGACGGACCCCGCGTTTGACGCTCCTTTTGCCTGCGGCCCAGCTGACACACCGCAGGGGCCGACTCCCGCACGACGACCGGCGCCTACATCGCCAACCGCGTGACGGACAAGCTGACCAAGGTGCACGACACCATCTGGTGCTGCCGCTCCGGCTCGGCGGCCGACACGCAGGCCGTGGCCGACATGGTGCAGTACTACCTGGGCCTGTACTCGACCGTCAACAACACGCCGCCCACCACGCAGACGGCGTCGTCGCTCTTCCAGGAGATCTGCTACGCGAACAAGGACATGCTGACGTGGGTTCCCCTCCGGCTATCTCCCCTCCATCTATACCCATCTTGTGCCATGCGAGAGAATCTAACGGGAACCGCAGCGCCGGCCTTATCATCGCCGGCTGGGACGAGCGCCACGGCGGCCAGGTCTACTCGATCCCCCTCGGCGGCTCGCTCCACAAGCAGGCCTACTCGATCGGCGGCTCGGGCTCGACCTACATCTACGGCTACTGCGACGCGAACTGGAAGGAGGGCATGGAGGAGGCCGAGGCGGTGGAGTTCGTCAAGGGGGCGCTCCGGGAGGCGATAAAGTGGGACGGCAGCTCGGGCGGTGTCATCCGCATGGTGGTGCTGACGAAGGAGGGCGCGGAGAGGCACCTTTACCTGCCGGATACGGACTACAAGGTGAGGCAGCAGTAGGGGGGTTGAGAGATGAGGCTGGGAAGGACGTGAGTCCTGTGAGGTCTAGAAGAGGCGGAGGGGTTTATGTGTACTCAATATTCTACGCTGTTTGTCCTCTGTTGATGTGCGTGGGACATTGACTGCTTGGCGCCCGCCGTGTGGTGAGCTTCGATCGGTTGGGGTATGGATATGGCCTCGACGCAGGGCAACCGAAGCACTGGTGCTTGCTAACTTTGGGCCCAAGGACTCGCCCAGAGCCCATACAAAGTCGCCCCCAAGCCAAAGTCGCAACTATGTTATCTACACAAACTCCCTTTATATGACTGGGAAAGCTTGGAACCCGGGCTAGGCCATGATGGGATAAGGGTATTGGCTGTCCCTGAAGCCGGTCAAGCCGTTGAACAAACACTTACGATCTCCCGTGTCCTTTCCCCGTGGCACACCCCAGGCCTGCGCACGTGGAGACGCAGCGCAGGCAGCGCAGGCAGCTCACAGCTCACAGCTCCGTCAGCGGCTCAGAGACGATGCCCCTGGGAGCATCACCCGCCCCCTCCCCGTTTCCGTTTCCGTGGTTATGACGGGCCGAGCCGTGAGGTCATCGAGTGTTTCATGGCACGAAACGAGGCTCCAGGAACCGCCCTCATCCACAGACAACGTCGTGCATAATGCCGGTCGATCACCACAATGTCGTCACACGCGGGGACGTGGCGCGGGTGCTTCAACCGGGGTTGTGGACCGTTGACGAACGTTGATGGCTTGGGAGGGTCTCTTTCTCTCTCGGCGTGGCCGTGCGTTGTCGTTGTCGTTTTTCCGCTTGGGAGGGCGGGTAGCTCTTAGCGCAAGGCGAAGGTTCGCAATGCCGTGGCGGAGTGACAACCCAGACGCCAGCAAAACTCTCGCGCCAGCCTCGATGGCAGCTCCGGGGCAGCAACGCCCCGAAACCCGCAAAGCTCCCCAAAACATTGAAAGCACACCAGCGCCGCCCTGTGGGAGAAATGGGCCTTTTGTGGCCGGTTTCCCGTCCGTGCGATGCTGGACCAACCGGACGGCGGGAGGACACCTGCCCCCCTCCCTCTTCCATCCAATTGGGGGGCTCGAGATCCCTTATCTGGTTGGCTTCCCGGTCCCGGGACGGCAACGGCATCTTAACATGGGCGCGCCCGTGGGGCACGTGGGAGTGGACAGGGAAGGGGAAAGGGCCGCCGAGCCACGGGCCGCGCTGCAGACCGCAATTTCCCACGTTCTGGGTAATGTTCCTCTGGTACGCGATTGCTCTTTGGGAAAGGCCTTGCGAGGCCGGTCGAAAAGTCTAATTTCGAGAGCCGCTTTCCCTGAGCTTGCGAAGGGCGAACACGAGGATTTCAGCTCTCCCTCGGCATCCCGACCCATGTCCCATGCTCGAGTTAGCTCCAATCCAACGCCATCGTGTTCGACGAAAACGTGCGAGGCCCCCAAAATGTCTGTGTAACACCTCGCCATCTGCGCAACCTGTGCCCTTTTTTGGTCCCCTCCACCCCTTTTTTTTCGCCCTCTCACCTGTTGTGCGGTCCCGCGTTATTGGGGGGGAAGAGGACCCTCTGGGGCACACCTGGGGCGTGCACGTAAGCCCGCTGTGGGGATGCGGTGAGATCATTCCTGAACTCTCGCCGCTGGCGACCCCGAACACGTGCTGGGGAGGATTGTACCGACAGGCCAGAGGCCGCCCCGCGACAAGGGGGGAATGGGGACAGATTGATACTTGGGCGCCACGGGGCTGGGATACGGACACTCCTCCCGCACTGCCCAATGCGCGCGCTGCGATCTGGATCATGGCGGGCGCCCCCGATTTCCACCTCCCCCTCCTCGGTCGGTGGATTCGGCCAAGTCGTCATCACAGCCCCTTATCCCTCGCCCGTTTTGGTTTCTTCTCCCTCCCACCGCCCCTTCGTGGCTTCCGTGCTAAATTCTTTGCCACTTGTTCCTTCCTCGAACCCGCTGCCCGGTTCCGGGTGTGCCTTCCGAATTGCTCCCTCGTTCCTGCTCCTTTTGCCTCCCATTGAGAGCTTGAGGCCCGCCACTCACACACGCCCCTCGCACACCCCACCCCTTTCCACCCTTTTGGCTCCTTCCCTCCCCCCCTCACAGCTCCTCCTTCCCGCCCGTCCCCTGTTATTATTATGTCATCTACCCTCGGACTTGGGCAAGAAATCCCAGAATTCCAGAAGCGCCGCCGGCTAACCGCCACCTAACTTTTCCCTCCCTCCTTATCTCTGCTCCCATCCATCGCCCAAACGAAAGGGGGCGCTTGTTACTGTTAAGAAGTATCCGGAAAGGAGAAGGGAATTTCGTTTGAATTATCCGGGAGAGACCCGTCCCACCCTTCTCCCATCGACGGCCTTTTTCGATACAGGAACGCATTTCCGTGGTTGTTCTTTTCCCGCTTGACGCGAACTGTTCTGTTGTTTCCGTTTCCCTTAGCCAGCCCCGCCATCGCCCTTAATCGTCTCTCCACCGACTATCGCGCCACCCTTCGATATTCCCCCTAACCGTTTTACCTCCCGGCGCACGTTTTTCGTCCCTCTCGCGATTAGAAAGGCTGGTTCTCACTTTCTCTTTCCTCACGACGTCTTGCTGTTCGATCCACGCGAAACGGACCGCACCCTTTTCGGACCCTTATTCCGCCGAGGTGCATAATAATACCGAACGAAAAGGCTGGCATCCCTGATTGCGCGCTGGATCTGGGCTGTCGGAAACTTCGACTAGCATCATCGACTTATGACATAACTGGTATGTTATCCCTTCAGACTTTGGTGCCTTGTTGCCCCTCCCCAAGTCCGTCTTTTTGCACTCGCATCTTCCTTTCTACTTCGTCCGCATCTTCCAGCCCTGGTTGGGCTGCGTCAGGACCGTCGCGATTGGCCTTTCCGCATTACCCCAACTACACCTGATTCGCCCGCATGGTACGGACTGCGCCCTGTTCCCGGGCCAGTGCCATCAGTCGCCCTTGCTAGGCGTCAACGGGCTCCGTCCCCGATTTTTGCACGATCAAACCCTTGGGCCTCGGATACTGACGATACTGCTCAAAACAGATAACCATCCGTCTCCGACCTCATAATCCTAATACCTGCGAATAGAATATCATGATATGGTCTTGGTGGTCAACGACTACTGCCCCGGACCCCTCCTAAACCAAGACCATGATTGTCACTATGACCCGACCGCACCAACAGTCGCCGGACTCATCACACTACGCTCCTAGCCAACCGAACCCCCAAACCTCGTCGAGCCCGCGATATACGCCCTCTCACCCCTCGGCCCGCGCCATCCCTAGCTCCCAGCAGTCGTCGCGGGGCTCGTCGAAGCCCCCCGCGCAGCTTCACCAATCTACCTCCGGCGGCGCTTCTCGGTTTCCCTCACCGCCGTCGTCCTCGTCGCCAGGCGACGATTCTCTACCCAGCCACTCGCAGAATGCGCATTCCAGACCTCCGATGCCTCCTTCAGCCTCCTCCGAAACTGTCACAAACAACTCCGCGGCCGCGGCTCCCACCGTGATGCCGCCCGCTGCCGCACCCTCGCCCACCCAGCCCCACGGTCAACAGCCGTCCCCGTCGTCCGATAGTGGCTTCGCTGCGGGGACTTCTGACAATGACGTCGAGATAAGCGACTACCGGCCTGAGGGTGATAGCACCTCACAACCCGCCCCCCAAGGGCGTGTCATTCACGTCAAAGATCTGAGCCATATCCAGAGCCTCGTGAAGGCGGACCTTCTATCAGGGAGTGACGCGGGAATCCTCAACGATGCGTCACTGCAGCAAATGAAGTACGACATCAGCGGGATGCCCATCACGGACGTCATCGAGATGGTGGCCGCCCTACTAACCAAAATCACCTCCACCAACGACCTCCAGCACGATGCGATCCAGAGGAACGCGACCCACCAACAGCAGGCGAGCCAGAACTCGGAATCCGGCAGCTCTTCGAACATGAGCCCGCTGAGCACGTCGGTCTTGGCTTTCCACGGGAAGAACGTGCCAGCCATCACGATTCTCAGCTACCTCAGCAGGATACACCGGTACTGCCCGACGACCTACGAGGTGTTTCTCAGCCTCCTTGTGTACTTTGATCGCATGACGGAGAGGGTCAACGAGCAGGTGATGAAGTACGAAGAGTCTCAGAGGAGAGCTGCTCCGCGGACGGAGGAACGTTCACGAAGCGATTCGCAGGCCCAGCAGCAGCAGTCTGGCGACACGACCATGCGCGAGGATGCCGGGTCTGTAGAGTCCGACTCGGACCTTGCTGACGACGATGACGACGACGAGATGGAGGACCGCAGCGCCCCTAGCCGGGAGCCATCGGCGAAAAGCGGCGCGGGTGCTACGTACTTTGTTGTCGACAGCTTCAACATCCACCGGCTAATCATCTCTGGGGTGACGTGCGCGAGCAAGTTCTTCTCGGATGTGTTCTACACGAACTCAAGATACGCCAAGGTAAGCCCCGTTGATTCGGCTCTATGATGGGACAGTGCTAACGGACACAGGTTGGTGGACTTCCACTTGCCGAACTCAACCACTTGGAGGTGCAGTTCCTCCTCCTCAACGACTTCCGGCTTTTCGTACCGGTGGAAGATCTTGAGGCGTACGCAACCATGCTTGTCGAATTCTACGCCCGGGAGATCGTATCCGGGAAGGCGCGGTCCGACGATGGCGAGTAGATCTTCGTCTGAGCGGCCGACGGCCCGGGAAGTCCTCATTGCGGGTCAGTTTCCTGGAATACGGAGACTGAAGGCCCCCAGTTCTCGGGGGATGTTATCCACTTTTGAGGGATGTGAAGTATCGCCTCAAGGCATATATGATACTTGGACGGTTGGGAGAGGCGGCTTGTGCCGGTGGTAGCGGCTCGCGGACCATGCTCTGCTCGCGATCCACCTTAGCTAGGGACCTGACTCAGGGGCAGATACGGTCGTCACTGGGGTTCTCTAGTGCTCTGCCGAGACGTCCTGTGCGGGCACAAGCCGAGCGTGTGACTGGTTCTTTGATACCCATGTATGTGCTGGGCCGGAAGGTGTGTTGACAACAGGGATCATTATAAATGGGGTCTGAGGGGTTCTGGTTTCTTGGGGAGCACGGGGGGACGGCAGGGGTTTACAGGGATGGGACAATGGGATATACACTCATACAGGGGGGGACCACCATGTTTTAGTAAATGACTTATGGGTTTCGGTACGATCTGCACTGTTAGGAGGGGATTAGAACATGATGTTTACGCTTCATCTTCCGAGTCATAGTCATTGCGCCGGTGTAGGGCAGGTTTGGGGTGGCATGTCGGGTCCGAAGAGTAGGTGGTCGTCGAACGAGAATGTTCTCGCCCAGTCAATTCAGTAATAGAGCTTTTGAAAGGAGCCGCTCCCGCTGTTATGCATGTTATATGACCGAGACGTGAGAGCCCCGAGGCGGGAGGGCATCCCCGCCAAAGGCCGCGTATGTGATGTCGAGCCCCGCCGCCCGTGCCAGACCCCAGCTTTCCGCTCCGCCAGAACCAAAGCCGCCCTCCCTACGCGTCCACTGTCCTCGCGGAACGCCCAATCGCAGTCGGCAGCTCGAGGATGGCCTCCTTCTCCTCGTCCGAGAGCTCGATGCCGAAGTACGTCCTTAGCGCGTCGACCCTTTCGCCCTCGGTGGCGAAGGTCGCGAGGTGGACGTCGGCGGACCACTCCGGCCCCTCGGCCTCGCCCTCCGTGCTCACCGGCGTGTTGAGCAGGCGGTACTTGAGGCTGTCCCCCGCGAGTATGACCTGCCCCGTGATCTCCCCCCTCGCCCTCCCGCCGCCCCCAACCTTGCCGCCGTGCCCATCCGACTCGGCCCTTTCGACAAACCAGGCCTCGTCGCCGAAGAAGGCCCTGACGCAGACGACCAGGCGCGTGAAGATGCTGCCGGTCATGGTGGACAGGTTCATGACGCGGAAGTCGCCGGGGAGGAACTCCTCGCGCGCGAGGGCGTAGGCGTCGGTCCAGGGGCCGGAGGGCGCGTCGCGGTGGGCGTAGACCCAGGAGGGCGGGGTGGTGGGGTGGGAGGTGGAGAGGAGGGGCCTGAGGGTGAGCTTGCGGTTTGCGGTGGTGGTGGTCGTGGCGGGGGGCGCGGGGAAGGGGAGGGGGGTTAGGGGGGTGTTGGAGCCGAAGCCTAGGTCGAGGAGGTGGCGGGTGTTGTCGATGGTTATGAGGTTTGCCATGTGGCTCCTGTGCGGTGTTAGCCCCTGTCCTTCCTATTCCTTTACTTCTCCTATCCGTGCTTCACCCCCCAAGGGTAGATTCTTGAGGATGGGGAAAGAGAAGAGGAACTCACCACCCGTCAAAGCCCTCCCCCTCCTTCCTGTTCGTCGCAAAGCTGATGCGCGCGCCCAGCGAGCACACGTCGAAGCCCAGCCCCCTCAGCACGCACGCCAGCAGCGTGTTGACCTCCATGCAGTAGCCGCCCCTCCCGCGCGCGACGATCTTGGCGAAGAGGGCGTCCGGGTCGAGGTCGAGGCGGCGCGTGGGGGAGTAGTGCAGGGAGAGGGACTCGAAGGGGACGGAGGCGAGGTGGTGGGCGGCCAGGAGGCGGAGGGTGGGGAGGGTTGGGGGCGGGAGGGGGGTGGGGGAGGGGTAGGAGATGTGGGTTAGGTACTGGGTGAGCTGGGAGGGCGTGTAGGCCGCCATCGTGACTGTCGTGTCTTGGGGGTTCCGTTGGGGGAGGAGGGGGAGGGTTGGAGTGGTGATGTCTTGGCGTGGTAAAGGTCTGGGTGGGGGACGGGATGGGCGGGAGTTTAACTCATATGCCAAGCCAGACGCCCTTCTTAAGGTCGAGGGGGGAAATGGGCCGTTTTGAATGCGACACTCAGGGTCCACCACCGGCCCCTGAAATGGAAATCAAAGAAGTGTGCCTCCCCCACTTCCCCATCTCGCGTCCTCTCTCCTACGCGGGGAAGGGAGGCTAGCGAGTGCCGGACCTCTGGTGACGGCCACAGGTGCCGCGACTCGAACCCGGGGTCCACAGTCGGCACGGGCGGGGGACCCGGCCGAAGAGGAACACATCCGCCATCGGCGTTTCCCGGCTCCGCCGAACGTGGCAGCAGCCAAGAGTCGCCGAGGTGGATCCCTTTTTGCGTTGGACGATACCTTGACGAATGAGGGTGCAGTGCGAGGAATACGCAGGTACCAGGCCCGCTCGAGGTGGCGGGGGTGGCGCGGAGGGGCCTCGTTTGGTGAGGGTAGGCGGGGCTGTGGCTGGGAGAGCGGAAAGGGACCGGCGGATACGAGATACGAGCGCGGGTGCGATCGGCGTTGGGCCGTTGCGGTGGGCTGCGCGGTTGAGGCCCTGGGATTTGGTGATTTTGGGGACGCGACGGGCAGGATATAAAAGGCTTTGCTTCTGCGCTTGAATCTGTCTTGGATTCTTGTTCTGGTGTCATCAGACACTTGTCTTCAGATTCAAGATACCCAGAGCGAGACATTGACGCCGCTGAGAAGTACCTACTACAGCTTCGACTACATTTACTCTTACGCTTGATCCGCCTACACTCGAGCCTCCTCTACGAATACAATACTACGAGTACACTACGCCTGATAAACATACCGCCACGATGAGCTTCTTGTCGGGAAACAAGGAGAAGGACGGCTCGAAGCACTCGCAGGAGATCGCCGACATCCCGCCCACCCTCTCCGACCTGCACTGCTTCACCGAGACCGAGGGCGTCATAACGACAAGTCAGTTTTAGACACCCTCCCATCCCCCTCCACTTTCACCCCCAAAACACACGCCCGAGACTGACACCCACCCCTCCCAGCCATGTTCGACATCCAGGGCTACCGCATCGTCAAGGTGCTCGGCGCCGTGTACGGGCTGACGGTGCGCTCGCGCAACTGGGCGGCGTCGCTGGGCATGGTGCTCAAGTCGGTGGCGGGCGGCGAGCTGCGCTGGTTCACCACCATGCTGTACGAGTGCCGCAACGACGCCATCTCGCGCGTCGTGGCCGAGACCAAGTCGCGCGGCGGCAACGCCGTCATCGCGCTGCGGTTCGACGCGGGGGAGCTGGGCGGGTTCGCGCAGGTGTGCGCGTACGGGACGGCGTGTCTTGTTGAGAAGATTGACGAGGGGGCGGCGGAGGTGCCGCAGCTGGGCGGGGCGTGAGGGTGTTTGAGAGGGGGGAGGGGAGATGGGAGGGAGGGGATTAATGACTGAGGATGGTTCATGGGGTTAGGAGATGCGCAGTATGTCTTCGGGATTGTTTGACAGCGAAATACCACCCGGTGCTTTTTGTCCAATTAAAACGAGTTGTGGATCCTTTTAGACATGTGTTCCCCATGCTGTCAGTGCGTGGCCGGACGGCCCCTGCCCGCCAACGTGGGCCCTGGCAAATGTGGCCAGCTGGCTATTGAGACCCTGGAACATCGACGTCCTGCAGGGGGACCTCAATAACGGCAGCCACGCCTCCAATAGTTCGCGTCGGTGAATCCCAGCCCACATTACACATTGAGCCTCCCTTGGAACGAAGGAGCCCTCGCGATCCCCGGTTGTCCTCACGCCAACACCATTGGCGGTTCATCAGGGCCCTGTCAGAGCCATGTATGGCTGACTCGCTCACTGCTGTTCTCCGTGTACTCGACTCATTCCTTCCTCGCCGCACGCACCGCCTCGATCTTCTGCCTGTCGCCTGCTAGCGCTGCATAGACACGGCCCTCCCTTCATGGCGATCGCCATCCTCTTTCCCTAAACCCCCGGAACGACGCATCCCCGTCCTCTCACGATGCCTCCATCCCCCGACTCCAGCTCCTCCCGCCCCAAGGAGCCCGCGCCGCGAGCCTCGCACGACTCCCTCTCCTCCGTCTCCACCACGAGCCTCATCTTCGAGCGCATAGAGGAGCGCAACAACGCCGAGAAGCAGTCCTTCAAAGACGCCGACGACGACGACCCGCTGCGCGATGACTTTGACGACGACGACGCCGACCTCGAGAGCGCGCGCTTCCTGGCCCCCGGCGCCGCCATCCAGCGCCGGCCCGTGGACAAGCGCTCCTGCCGCGTCATCCTGATCACCATCGCCGTTCTTGTTCTCGCGTGGTTGGGCACGCTCGGCTTCTATATATTCGGCCCCGATGATGCCAGCGCGTCGGGCGGCTCGGGCGCCGTGACCGCCGGCCAGTCGCCGGCCGGCAACCCCGTGACGCTCGAGCAGGTGCTTGGGCGGGAGTGGGCTGCCGCGAGCCATACCATCAGCTGGGTGCCCGGCCCCGACGGCGAGGACGGCCTGCTGCTGCAGCAGGACGCCGCGGGGAAGGACTACCTCGTGGTGGAGGACGTTGTCGCCTCCGAGGACCCGGGGTCCAGCTCCGAGAAGAGCCGCACGCTGATCAAGTCCAAGGAGCTCCGCTTCGGGGATCAAATGATCTTGCCCTCCAAGGTGTGGCCCAGCCGCGACCTGAAAAAGGTTCTCATCGCATCCAGTGTCAAGAAGGTGTGGCGCCACTCCTTCACCGCCACCTACTGGATCCTCGACGTCGAGTCCCAGGGCGTCGAGCCGCTGGACCCTCTCGACCCCTCCGCCACCGTGAGCTATGCCATCTGGAGCCCAGCGAGCGACGCTGTGGCCTTCACGAAGGACAACAACCTGTACCTGCGGCTTCTGGACTCGCGCCGGAATAAGGAGGTGAGGCAGATCACCCGCGACGGCGGGCCCGACGTCTTCTACGGCATCCCGGACTGGGTGTTTGAGGAGGAGGTGTTCTCGAGTAACCAGGGGACGTGGTGGTCCGACGACGGCAAGCACATTGCCTTCTTCCGCGCCAACGAGAGCGAGGTGCCCACCTACCCCGTGCAGTTCTTCATCGAGAGCCCCGATGGGAAGCCGACCCCGGACAACATGCTGTATCCCGTGACGGAGGAGCTGAAGTACCCGAAGGCGGGCTCGCCGAACCCTGTCGTTGACCTGAGGTTCTACGACGTTGACGCGCAGGAGGTCTTCACTGTTGACGTGGCGGACCGGTTTGGGGATGACGACCGCCTGATTACGAACGTGCTGTGGGCGGGCGACAAGGTCCTTGTGAAGGAGACGAACCGCATCAGCGACGTGCTGAAGGTCGTGCTCATCGACTCGAAGACACGCAAGGGGAAGACGGCCAGGACGGTGGACGTGGCCAAGATTGACGGCGGCTGGTTCGAGCGGTCGAAGCCCGAGTTCATCCCCGCGGACCCGGAGAATGGGCGCCCCGATGACGGCTACGTCGACACGGTGGTGCACGGCTTCGGGGACCACCTCGCGTACTTCTCGCCGCTGGACAGCTCGGAGCCGACCATGCTGACGAGCGGCGACTGGGAGGTCGTCGACGCGCCCTCGGCCGTGGACCTCGAGAACAACAGGGTCTACTTCGTCTCCACGAAGGAGTCCTCCATCCAGAGACACGTCTACAGCGTGGGGCTCGACGGCAAGGACATGAAGCCTGTGACGGACGCGCAGGAGGAGGCCTTCTACGAGGTGTCGTTCTCCAGCGGCGCGGGCTACGCGCTGCTGAACTACCAGGGGCCGGACATACCCTGGCACAAGGTGGTCAGCACGCCCAGCAACCTGAAGCCCTACGAGCACGTCGTGGAGAAGAACGAGGGGCTGAGGAAGATGGCGGCCTCGCACGACCTGCCGGCGCTGCGGTACGGCACGTTGGAGGTGGAGGGCGTGGCGCTGAACTACGTCGAGCGGCTGCCGCCGGGCTTCGACGAGGGCAGGGAGTACCCGGTGCTGTTCAAGCAGTACTCCGGGCCGGGCTCGCAGGAGGTGAGCAAGAAGTTCAAAGTGGACTTCGAGGCGTTCGTGGCGTCCAGCCTCGGCTACGTGGTGGTGACGGTCGACGGGCGGGGCACGGGCTTCATCGGGCGGGAGGCGCGCGTGGTCACGCGCGGCCACCTGGGCCGGTACGAGTCGCGCGACCAGATCGCGGCGGGCCAGCACTGGGCGTCGCTCCCCTACGTCGACGCGTCGCGGCTCGCGATCTGGGGGTGGTCGTTCGGCGGGTTCAACACGCTCAAGACGCTCGAGGCGGACGCGGGGCGGACCTTCTCGTACGGCGTGGCCGTGGCGCCCGTGACGGACTGGCGGCTGTACGACTCGATCTACACGGAGCGGTACATGCGCACGCCGCAGGAGAACGAGGCGGGGTACGAGGAGGCGGCGGTGCGGAACGCGACGGCGCTGGGGGGCAGCGTGCGGTTCTTGGTGATGCACGGGAGCGCGGACGACAACGTGCACTTCCAGAACACGCTGAGGCTGCTGGATGGGTTGGATCTGGAGGGGGTGGGGGGGTATGATCTGCATGTGTATCCGGACAGTAACCATGGGATATACTTTCATGAGGCGAACAAGGCGCTTTATCACCGTGAGTTTTCCCTTCCTTGCCCCTTTCCTCTTTCCTCCTTTACTCGCTTGGGGTTTATATGCTTCTCGGTCCGGGAAAGTCTATGGTGTGTTGAGGGAGTTGGACTGACGAGAATAGGTCTGACGGACTGGTTGATCAACGCGTTTAACGGGGAGTGGGTGCGTCTGAAGGACCCCACGCCGAAGCCCAACCGGGGCTGAATCCGGTCTTGACGGGAATGACCGAGGCGTGGCTGGTATGTTTGCCGCGTCTTGTTTGGGAAGTAGGGTTTAGGAAGCTAGGGACGCTGGGAAGTTATGGGCGTTTGGAACTTGTATAGTATGGTAAGTATATCATTAGCGTCTTGTTGAATACATACGGCGTATGGCCGATCCAACTACCGACCCCAAGCAGGTGGAGTGTCGATGTGTTAAAAGGCCCTGTCCTCGCCTCGAGCTTAGAAGGGAGAAAGCCCAGGCCTTGGTCCAGCAGAAGCAAAAGCCGCCAGACCGAACACGAAGCAATAGGCGCGGCCGGGGCATAGCACGGCACAACGCACATACAAATGGTGCAACGAGGTCAGGAGAGAAGTCCGAGGAGAGTATGCCATAGTCTAAACCTCATGAATAATAATACAGTACAAAAGAGTCCCCCCCCCATGCACCCAGACCTCTAATCACCCCAATTACGCCTCTTTTCCCGGTTTCCCTGTTATCCGTTTTGGCCCGTTTGCCCGCTACCCGTTTCTCCGATACTCAAGACAAAGACACACCCCCGTTGCGAAAACAATGATTACTTATGGCCCTTCTGTCGAGGGAGAGAAAGTGAGGAAGATCACCTCTTCCTCGTGTCCTTCCCCTTCTTCTTCTTCTTCTTCCGGTCGACGGGCAGCACGACCGCCGTCCCCTCGAGGGCCCACGCCATGAAGCCCAGCATGTACCCGTCCACGTCCCCGGCCCTCGCTTCCCCGGCGCCCCTCTCGCCCCCGCCCGCCTCCTCAACCGCCTCGCGCGGCGTGTTCTGCCTCTCGGTCGAGACGCCGCTCGACGCGCCCCGCTCCTGGAAGTCGACCTCGTCGGCGCGGATCTCTCCCTCCGCCACCTTGGCGGCCGCCACGTCCTCCGTGTCCTCCGCCTGCGCGAAGACGTGGCCCGCGGACTTCTCCGTCTCCACGCCGCCGAGGACCCTGTCCATCGCCGCGTTGGCGGCCGCCACCCCGTCGCTGACCTCCTCGTCCTCCTCGCCCGGCATCGCGTCCCCGACGGTCGTGAGCCGCTTGGTGAAGTAGTCCGTCGTGAACTCGCCCTCCTGGATGACCACGTCGTCCAGCATCTGCTTCTGGCTCGCCTTGCGCAGGATGTTCGCCTCGATCGTGTGCTCGCTGACCAGCCGGTAGATGTGCACGTCGCGCGTCTGCCCGATGCGGTGGCACCGGTCCTGGCACTGCTTGTCCATCGCTGGGTTCCAGTCCTGGTCGTAGAAGATGACCGTGTCCGCCCCCGTCAGGTTGATCCCCAGCCCGCCCGACCGCGTCGACAGGATGAAGCACAGGATGCGCGGGTCGTTGTTGAACCGGTCCGTCAGGATCTGCCGCTGCTCCACCTTGGTCGCCCCGTCCAGCCGCAGGTACTTGTGCCCGTGGATGTTGAGGAACTGCTCCAGGATGTCCAGCACCTTGGTCATCTGCGTGAAGATGAGCGCGCGGTGGCCGCCCGCCTGGAGCCGCCGGAGCAGCCGGTCGAGCGTCTGCAGCTTGCCGCAGTCGTACTGGAGGAGCCGCTTGTCGGGGAACTGCACGCTGAGGCGCATGCGCGACTCGTGCCACGGGTCCGGCGGCGCCTCCTTCGGCATGAAGGGCGCCCACCGCGTCGTCTTGGACAGCTTGAGGTCGGCCTCCTGGAAGGCCTCCACGCCCTTGGCGCCGAGCACGACGCGGTGGAGGTCCTTGGCCACGGCCGTGGGGGTGATGCAGGCGAACTTTTCGATGGTCGTCTGCAGCTCGGCGGAGCGGCGGTCGGTGTCCTTGACCATGGACTTGATGAAGACCGAGTCTTCCTCGAACCACTTGAGCACTTTGCGGGGCACCCTGGATCGCAGTTTGCGCGGGCTGTCGTGGATGTCCAGCGTGAGCATGTTGACGAGGTTCTTCCCGTAGATGGGCCGCTGCTGTCGCCGGAGGGCGTTGAGGTAGACGCAGTGCTGCAGCTCCTCGAAGCGGTCCCATCTCCCGATGGCCTCGAGGTATGCGATGTTCGAGTTGACGGTGGTGGGATCCAGCTCCTTGAACCCTTCCTGGGCGCGGGCCTTCTGCGCATCCCGCAGCTCCATGAGCACCCTCGGCGAGCTAAACCGGTGGATCGTGTCGGCGGTGTAGGTAGAGATGTGCTCGTAAGCGGCCGGAACGAGATTGAGGAAGCCGAGATTGACGCTCTCCATTGGATCCTTTGCGAGGATCGACTTTTGCACGAACTGCTCCGTATTCTCGTAGGTTCCGGCCACAGACTTCTCCATTGGGAAAGACGTCATGATGGGCCGGTCCACAAACAGATCCGGATGGTTGCACACTTTCCGCAGCTGCATGAGGCAGTTGATGATGGACATGTAGTTCCCCGACTCGAGCGTGTTGCGCGTGTCGGATCGCCCAAGGAACCCATCGTAGAGCTCGCGCTGCCGCTTCGAGAGGCGGCAGAACTCGACGTGCTCGTACTTGGCCGGCATCTGCCGCTCGACGTCGGCCTTCAGCCTTCGGAGCAGATACGGGCGGAGCACCTTGTGCAGCTTCGAGATGATCGCGCGGGCCTCGTCGTCCATGGTCTCCTTGCCGCTCTCCAAGATCTGGGACTCGGGCTTGTGGAACCAGTCGTGGAACTCCTGCAGGTCCGCGAACCCGCCGACGCCGTTCTCCGACGGCATGAGGAAGAAGAGCAGCGACCAGAGCTCGGTGAGGTTGTTCTGGAGCGGCGTTCCCGTCAGGAGTAGCCGGGCCTGCGTGTTGAAGCCGAGGAGGCTCTGCCACCTCTGCGACTTGAAGTTCTTGATGTTGTGGGCCTCGTCCAGGATCATGTAGTGCCAGCGACGGCGCTTGAATACCTGCTGATCTTGCAGGACCAGCTGGTAGGACGTGATGCAGACGTTCCAGATGTCGTCGTCGGTCCACCCGTGCCGCTTCCGCTTCCGCTCCTCCTGTGAGCCGTAGTACGCGAGGATCTTAAACCCGGGACACCACTTCTTGAACTCCATCTCCCAGTTCAGCATCACGCTGGTGGGCACGATGACCAGGTGGGGGCCCCAGACTTCGTGGTAGCAAGCCAGGTGCGCAAGGAGGGCTATGGTCTGGATGGTCTTGCCCAGACCCATCTCGTCGGCGAGGATTCCATTGGTGCTATTTGCGTATAGCCCGGCTAGCCAGTCGAGTCCATGGTGCTGATACTCTCTCAGGGTGCCACGAAGTAGGGAGGGAATCTCGGTCTTCATGCCCGAAGACACCGCCGGCGACCCACTCTTGCTCATGGCTCCTTTCGTAGGAACCAGCTCGGACGCGGATGCAGTGTCGAGCTCGGAAGGTTTCGTGTCTGATGTTCGTGGAGACTGGCTCCTCTCGGGGCTCCGGGTATCAGTATTAGGGTCAGTCTCCGGGCTCAGCGGCTTTGTCGGGCCTTCGACAATAGGTAGCGCATCCTCCATGACGACATCGTCACCGCCTTCAGTGGGCTTGGGACTCGCTGGCCTGACGACGTCTGCGGTCTTCAGCGGAGAGGACTTGACGGCCTCGTCCCCATGCTGCGCGTCAGCCTGCTTCGCCGGAGGCGGTCCTGCTGCGTCGTTTGAGCCATCCTCCATTGCCACGTCGCCGTTCTGATCGTTTCGGATCTTGGGCGTCGCGGCATTGCTCATGCTGTCAGGCTCGGTCGTCTCGTACCGGGCACCGGAATAGCGGACCAAAGACACGGCGTCGTCGTCGTCGGCAGGATTGGTGACATCTTCCCGAGCAGCCGGCTTGCCACCGTTCACCTTGGGCGTGGCATCCTCTACCTGCTCAGTGAGGGCATCGTCATCACCGATAATAGCAGTAGGTGTTTGGTCGTCCTCTGCTGGCGTCTCGCCCTCCTCTTCCTGCAGCTTCTTGAGCTCGTCCTTCCCAAAGAACAGCCCCAAGAGGCCGGCATCAGCTTCGCCTTCGGACTCGCCCTCCTCGTCCTCGTCGCTGCCACTCTCTTCATCCTCGCTTCCTGACTCCATGTCTGTGGATCCCATGTCGTCGTCCATATCCACCGACTCGTCGCTTGTGTCTTCCTCCTTCGTGGCATCGACCTCGCTCGCACCGCCCTCCGTTGCTTTGGGTTCCGATTCCGCGGGTATGTCTGGTAGATTGGCATACTTCGCCAAGAGCTGCTCGTGGGTGAGATTCTCGTCGGCCATGTCAAGACTCGTGTCGGCTTCCTCTTCGTCCGACGAGGAGGACATGTCGTCGTCATTATCTTCGCCTTCGTCGTCCTCGCTGGCATCGTCGTCGCCCTCGCTACCCCCTTCATTACTCGAGTCATCCGCGATATCCGATGCCAGCTCGTCCAAATCCAGGTCCATCTCCTCGTCAGTCGACAGCTCGTCGATTGCCGCTTGGCGCGCCTGTAGCTTCTGCTCGGAGAGGTTCACTGCCTCGTTGAGGGCCGCCTTGACCCGGCGTTGCTCCTCCGCCTCCCAGGCCTCCAGCCGGCGTCGGTTAATCTCGGTCTTAACATTCTCCCACGTACCGAACATGGCTCTGGCAACAAGACGGTACCTCGCCACCCACTGGTCGCGTGCCTCCTTCTCCAGTTGCTCGGCCGACTTGGGCTGCCGCCGTAGCCACTCCTCCCGGCAGCTCTCGGCGAGCTTCTTTGCTATTTGCTTGTGCCGCTGATGTTCGGCCAACATCAACTTGCGGAAGTTGACTGCTGCCTTGGCGAGATGGTCCGCGTGAGCCCACTGCCTCGGGGGTTCGTCCTGGTAATCCGGCGCAAATGCGGAACACCGCTCGGCCGACAGCAGCCCGCCGGGTTCCGCCTCCTCCTCGATCCTCTTTATCGCTGCCGCTTCGTTCCTTGCTGCCTCGTCCGTTATGCGCGCGTCGTCTTCGGCCGAGTAGAGTCCGCCCTCCTCCACGGGTATATCCCACGCATGCTCCCAGTACTCCCCAAAGGACGAGAACAGCTTCGGTCGCTTCGAGTACTGGTCCGGGTTGAGGACGGGGATCGCGTCTAGCCGGGTCCTTAATCTTATCCTCTGGCCCCTACCAGCACCGCGGTGTACAACCCCTTGGCGGCGGCGTACCGGCGAGGCCGGCTCCTCCGGGGCATCGATTTCCGCTGCGGGTCGCGATACTCGTCGAGTTCTTGTGGACTGGCGGGTCGGTTGCGCCGGAGATCGGCTCCGCCGCCGTGTGGAGGCTCGCGCAGGAGCTTTCGTCTCGCGCGGTTGGGACTGTTTTGTCGCGGTCCTAGGAAGCTTCAACTCGCCTTTCTTGGGGAGCTTCTGGCCGGATCTCTGAGGAGGTTGTGAGGTGGTCGGTGTTTGGCGGGTTGAAGAAACGAGAGGCGTGGCGGGAGACGCCTTCCTTCGCGCTCGCCGGTTATCGCCATTAGGACGCTCGCTGAGAGGTGTGGTGGCTAGACGCCCAGATTTCCGCCGTCCACCGTCTATGATGGTTGACGGGCCTTCTGCCTCCACCCTCTTCCACGGCGGCGACACGGGCTTCAGGCGGGGCCCGCACTCGGGCGTGGTGTCACGGATGCGCCGGCGTTTGGAGGGGCGCTCGCCGTCCGCCTCGGTGTTCGACGTCGTGTCATGGTCGCCCTGCTCGTGGGATCCCGCTGCCCCGTTCTCCTTTGCGTAGTCCTCCTGTGACGGCGATGTGGCGGCCGCGAGCTCGGCACCGGTCGAGTGGCGTTGCTTCTTCTGTCTGGGCTGAACCTCGGACGCGGGCTTTGCCGGGTCCAGATCGGAGTCGAAATCGGAATCGAACGCGATGTCGCCTAGTTCGGACAGCGGGGAGTCGTTTTCGATATCGTCAAGGCCGGCCAGGCCCGCATCTGGCGTTGTCGGACGCGGCGACGCGGACGCGGTCATTCTGGCACGAGCACGGGGAGGGGAGGTCGGGTCGCGATCTCGACGGATGTGGCATTTGGCGCGCTAAAAATAACGTCTACTGGACGGTAATAGCTTCAGGAGTCCCCATGCGAAGTTTGAGCATGGCCACGACTAGGGGTGGATGGTGGCGTTGGAAAATGTGATGGAAAACCGCGATTCAAGGCAGGCGAAAAAATCGTGAGTTGGTGATGGCAGACAGGTGGTCAGGTCCCAAATGGGAGCCAAATCGTAGGAATTACGTGTACTCACACGGTGCTGGCCAGGCTCTCGCGGCCAGTTCGTGACGACGAGTCTGCTTAGTCATTTGGCTCTCTCGGCCAATCGTAGGCCTCACAATCCGTTTGCCCTCACCTCGTCGGTCGCTTGCTTTTGCCGACGACGTCCAACTCCCGCACCTCCAGCAACGCAGCCGCATTGTGCCAACAACCCAAGCGCAGCCGTGTCTGCTTCCTCTCAATTGATCCCGATAAGCGCTCTAGGCCGCTGCAATTCTGAGGCGCCCAAGGTGAGCCGTCATCGCGCAATTGCCCGCCCGCGGCCCCGCTGGGAGCCGCCCCGACCGAGCCTTCACCCGACGAGCCCAGCGAAACACCTGCTGACCCGGTGCGCCGATTCTAGATGCTGTCTCGACGAATTGCCTCGGCCTCCTCGCGGAGCGCCGTGAGCTTCGGCGCCAAGCCGCTCCCGCTCGTCCAGCGCCGCACCTTCTTCCCGCCGCAGATGAACTCGCCCAAGATCATCGACGAGAAGTACCCCGAGTACCCCAAGCTCACCGACGCCGAGGACCCCGGACAGGTTAGTGCTGGCTCGACGGATCTTGCTAGGATGGATTGTGCCATCAATTGGAGCCCGGAGTTCTAGACATGGGATGCTAACGCCCCTGCGTAGAACGGCGGCTACATCAACCCTCCCGCGATCAAGCGGCAATTCCGCGACCCGTACGGCGACTGGTGGGACAAGCAGGAGAGGAGGAACTTTGGCGAGCCGGTCCACGAGGATAACGACGTTCTCGGCATCTTCTCGCCGTACGAGTACACGTGGGCGTCGACCGGCAAGGCGGTGCTTCTGTTCTCGATGTTCGCGGCGACCCTGCTGACCGGCGTCGGCGTCGTCTACTACACGTACCCCGACCAGAGGTCGTACCCCAGGGAGTTCGAGGATGGGCTGGAGCGGGAGCTCGGAGGCAAGGGTGCCTGGAGGGTAAGTCTCATCGGTTTGCAGGGGCTGCGCCTTTTCGCGAGAACCCAAGCTAACGTGTGCGTCTCTGTAGGCTCGGAAAGCCGGCGATCCTGACCCGTAATCGGGCTTGAAGAGGAGCCTTTAGGCGGGCAGGATATGGGCGGCTGAGATACTTGAAGCTGGAACGCTGGTGTTTCATTTGTCTATAGAGTGCACATGAGTGTATACTACCTCCGCAACTGAATTGAATCAGGTTACGGTTTCCAAATGGCCAGCAATGCCCTTACGCCAGCGCAGGTCGAAGGTACCTTCAGTTGGTCCTCGTAGACAAGTACAGGCTATGGGAGGTTGAAGAACATTCGTCGGAGAAGGAGTCGGGAACAGAGGGTTTCAACTTCGGTAGGTAGGATGAGGGAGTGCATGCCCATGACTGAGTATCCTTACTCAAATCCAAAGTCTGTCGGGTAATTGCTCGTGGTTGTTCCTGCCTAATTACTACTGGGATGCACAGTAAGAGGCAGGACCGCGAAAGGTGGTGGAGGCCATTGTGCCATACAATGCAACTGCACAAACCCCACCTGCCTTGTCCCGGCTGCCAGATGCTGGACGGACTTTGCTGGCACAGTGAATGATCTGTTGATGCAAAGTCGATCGCAGCCTCAGACCAACGTTATGCCTTGTACTTGCCATCCCGAAACAGCACGGGAAGTCGCCTACCGCAGCCAGCCCGTCCTACTTGCTCTCCTATCGTCGTCCGGACTACGCCGAGCTTGTGGAGGGCTCGGCCTGCGTCAACTAGCCACCGTCACAATGCGTCGAGAAGGCCGCATTGACCTCCTTTCCACAACAAGATTCTCCCTGCGAGCAGTCACCCGTCGTTGGCTGCCACCCGGGGCGCCCCAGACGCAGAGCCCTCTTTCGCTTCGCTCGCCATCCGCGCTCCCCTCGTACTCACAGAAGCCAGATGCTCCCCAGCGAAGCCATCGATTCTGCTTGACCGCTGCATCCATCGACATATCCTGTTACGCCTGAGCCCCTTCCAATATGCGTTACAACGACTGGGACGTGCTGCTCTTTCCCGGCGACTCCATCGTGCCCTTCAAGGAGTTCCGCGTCAACTGCCACCTGGTGCACGACATTGGTGAGGGGGTTCCTCCAGTGGGACTGGCGAGATCTATCACTAACTCGTTGCCTGCAGATTTCCCGTCCTCCAATGGGCCCACGGGGCTCCCGACCATGACGTGCTTCATCCCCTGCTTGGACGCCGGCACGCCGTTCCAGATCTCCATTCATAGCTGGGGGGGCCACCCTGAGGTCAGCCAGTTCACCAAGGCCTTCAGCAAGCACGCCGAGCTGGTCCAGTTTGAGGCACGAGTCTTTCTCGACGGCTGCCTCGTTACGTATGTGGCCGTGGTTGTCCTCGTGGATGACCCTAGAGCTAATGGAGCTCCCCAGGTCCGCTATTCTCGACCCTCTGGGGTCATGGCCCTGCCAATTATACAACAAGTTCGGTATGGAACTCTCACTGCCGCCCCCTATAATCATGTCCCCGGTCCGAGACTGCCAGTCCTAATGTGGTTCATCGCAGATGTCACCAGAAACGGCGACCTCGACAGGCTACGGTTCCCGCTCTTCCAATACGACATTCTGCAGCAGCGGGGATGGAGTCCGGCGGATGATCTTGGCCGCATCAGGCTTGTCATCAGCGAGGGGTTCCCTCGCGGGTCAGCGACTGTGCCAGTTGAGAGAGTGAAGAATATTGTCGCTTTCTCCTTCCAGTACGCTCCGCTCTGTAGGTCTAAACGACTCCCCGGCTTTCCAGCTGCAAGCTTACAATTGAAAACTAGCGATACTGGAAGGCTCCGGACTGGCATGGCCAAGCCCGTCGCTCTGGCTGCATTCGCCCGTTCCGTCGACCAAGCCCGTTCCTATCTACGCCTCAGATGATGGGCCTCTCTTGCACTCCCACTCCCCTCGCCGATCGAAACAGAAGCGGCCGGTCTCGAAGGCGGGGGCACCTCGGAGCAGCATCTTGTCGCATCGAGATCAAAGTGCAAGCAGAGCGGGGCCAGGGTCTTCTACTGTCTCTCGGCGCAAGCCGATGTCCCCCGACGCCGAGCAAGCCAGCCGTATTGGAACATATCGAACGCCCCCTCCCTCAATGAACTGGATGGGCCTGGACCCTCGAAACGAGAAGTCATCCTATTACTCTCAAGCCCCAGGCCCTGCCTCCGTGAATCTGCAAAGGTCGGACTCCGACACGTACCTGCCGGAATACTTTGGTGTCACCCAGGATGGCCATGCGTCGTGGTTGTATCCCAATTCCAAGAGCCAATCTGATGAGTACACCGTGTCGGATCAGAGCAGGAGTCTGCCCGGTGTGGTCAACAAAGTCCCTGCCAATACGCCAGCATCAACAAGCACCGATGATTCGTCGGCACTGGGAAAGGGAAACCCTTTCCGAGTCGACGACACCAAGGGCAAGCGGGTGCACGCGCCAGCATCTGGGTTTGCGTCCATCGTTCAGCAATCGGCGACGGGCCAGATGAACCATACTCCCCCAGTTGCTCGCAATATCCCACTGCCACCGTCTGCACCTAGATCGGCGGCGGGGTTCCGAACCTGTCCTCACGTCCACGAAGGAGAGCTCATGTGCTCCGACCCCTTCTGCGGCTGCGATTCGAGTACAAGCGGGAACTGCCCGCCGACTGATGGCCTCGGGCGGGGGCAACAGTATTCTCGCCCATTCATTGGCATTGGTATGGAAGGCGGTCCTGGTTCGCTGACCCGTGTTGGCGCTGCAAAACCCGCCGGCTCACATTCGGGCTCGGTACTGAACCACGCTAGGAATGGTGGCACCGACGCCGCAATTGGGAGTCTATCTCTGGACCCAACCAACGTCGCGCCGAGCCATGGACAGAGGAAGTCCCCAGGTTCCAAACTCTCGCCGAAGAGTGCATTCATGGATGACATGCTTATGCAGGCACTTGCCCGGGCTTGAAAGGACGTGCGTGTCGGGGTTGACAGGTGGAAGAGGAAGTATATCTTGCTCGGGGGTTGAATATGATATTCTTGGTACTAGGGAGGGCTGTGGCGTCTGCGGGATAACATCGTGGGCTCATGGCCGCCCGGGAATGATGGAGGAGGCGCTTACCAAGAGCCTTTTGGCGGTCGCATGGATGGTCGGGCTTGGCATACCGGCGCAGTGGCTCCAACGCAGCCCTATTCTAACTTTAGCTCGACTTATGCATATATAGCTGAATTGCAAACGTCATCCCGATCCGTGTCCGATCGAAGGATCGTGGCGCTGCGCATATGGGAGCAGCAGTGTTACAGTGGAACCGGGATTCGTGCCAAATGCCGGTTGCTGACCGGATTTCACAAAAAGTCTGTGCGCTGTTGTTTGGAGTGCCGAATTTGGAAGAGTTGGACCCGCCATTTTCGGAAGCCCAGAGCACCCCCGACAAGTACATTTCCAGTGGGACCCATGTAATTACTTGTCGAGGTTCACTGGATACACACTGAGGGCACCTACACTGAGACAACGGTATGCTGCTGACAGCCCGGGCGTAGGTATTTCGTCACGAAAATCACTCATGTGCTCTTCACTTGCAAGTTTGCAAAGCCCGGAGTGACAGCTCTAAGGAAGGAAACGTAACCACCACAGTTGTGAACCCGGGCCACGTCAAGACAGAGATATTGCGCTATATAAACCCTACCAAGTTAGCTTTTGTTAAGCAGTAGCAGAAGGTTAGTGCTCAGGCTTCTGAGCAGGCCGGTCAGATATTGATTCACGCAGCGGAGGGAGGCAGCAAGACGCTCGGAAAGTACATGAATGAGTGCGAGATTGGAAAGTGAGTAGTCGACATCAACATCCCCTTGTCCGGGGAAACCAGACGCTGGCTCTTATTCTCTATTACTTGGTAGAGCTTGTCGCCGTTTCTACAAAGTGTCCAGAAGAAGTTGTGGGCAGAGTTGGGAGAGATTCTCGAGGCGAAGCATCCTGGAATCATGGGCATCATACAATCAATATCAGATCCTTGTACGAACAGGCGAGAATAAGCGGATGCAGATGTGCTGGGAGTAAATTGGGTACCTCATCAGGACACGGACGTGAACGCCAACCGGGGATGGTCTTATGAGCTTGTCTAATCAAGCGACGTGTTATCCCACTCTCAGAACATGCACAACATAATTATGTTACTCAGCCCCTGCTATCAGAGCAAAGTGATCCAGCTTGTCGGAGAGCACTGCATCGTCACGATCCGTGCTGAGGGTGACGTCCTCCCACCGATCCATCACTACGGCCTCCTGTTGTCTCTTGATCTTCCGCCATCGAAGAGAATCCGAACCCAGAGCAATCCGCGAAGACCAGACTCTGCCAGCCGCCATACCCTCGCCCTTGACAACATCAGCCATTGCCTTTGCGACCTTGTCAGGGTCTCCCGGGGGCATTCCCCATTCGGCCAGATCCTGCGAGGCAGCGGTAAGCCCTGGCACGTATGCTTCGATGGGACCCTTGTCCTCCTCGCTCAGCTCCGACGCGACTTTGTCCTTCTCGCGCGGTTCGAAGAGGCGCGTGGCAACGCCGCCGCACTCAAAAGCGACGCAGCGGATGCCGAGGGAGGAGACCTCTTTGTGCAGCGATTCGGCGAAGGAGCTGTTTGCCCACTTGGTCATGTTGTAGTACGTCGTGTAGGGCATGTTGCCCCAGAGTTGGTTCGAGGCCGTGAAAGTGATTGTACCTGATCCCTGTTGGCGGAAGAACGGGAGGATGGCCCGCGTCATGTGAAGCTGGCCGAAGACGTTGGTTTGGAAGATGCGTTCTGCGTCGTCATCGCTGTCGCAAAAGCACCAGAGTTCAGCTGATGAGACCCGAATCTCAAAGATGGACCCGACCTTACCTGATATCCTCGAAGGGGCCGAACAGGAATGTGCCGGCATTGTTGACGAGAACATCGATGTGTCCGAAAATCTGCCAGGCCTCCTTGACTTTGCTTGCAATGACCTTGGAACCAGAGGTGATGTCGAGCTCGAGAAGCGACACGTTCTCCGAAGCGCGGTCGGCCATCTGGTCGACCTGCCTGTTGGCAGCAATCACTCTGTCGCCTCGACGGACGATCTCCTCGACAAGTGCGGCTCCGATTCCCGCCGAGGCTCCTGTTACGAGCCATACGAGAGGTGCCATTGTCGCGAACTGCGGTGCCTCAACGGAAACAATGAATATAAAGGAAGAGAAATCGAATCTGGTGGTTTTACTAGAGATAGGCAGTGGAAGTATGAAATGCACTTTCGTAGTATTCCTGGTGAAAATACCTCGATCCGAGACGAGGAGACTCTTATATACCGGATCGGGCACACGTGTGGGCTCCTATAACGAGGTCCTACCTAGGCAAACAGATCAAACAGCAAGGCTCGTCCGCGCACGAAAAAGACAATTAATAATAAACAAGCCAGGGATTTTATCGACAACTCCTGGAGTCTCTCAATCAGATATAGTCATTAGTAATTCGACGACGAAATTCCTCCGACGGTCATTGACAGCCTGGCGGCAAGATTCAGCCGACGGTGGAGCACGTCAGCTTGGTCCGCTCGCTAGGCCATTTCGTCCGCGGACGAATTCGCCCATCCGCGGCAACCCGCAACTCTCCCTCGGCCAGCATCACTTCGACCGCGCATAGTGCAGTGACTCGATAGGCTATCCATCCGAACGTCTCAAGCATGGTGCGCGGCTCCCCGAGGACGTCCGCGTCTGCATCCGTGTCCTCAGCCTCGACGCCGACACGTAAGGCCATGCGGAAAGGGACGCACAGCTGCACAGAATGTGAGTACCTCCCTCCCACGCCCAACCGCTCCGGCACGCCAGCTCACGCGCATTTGTCTAGGTCGCCGTCGGAAGATTCGGTGCGACTCGATGCCGGGAGCTTCAGTCTGCTTCAACTGCAAATCTCGTCGCACACCATGTGTAAGCCAGAGCGGTGATGGCGCGGGACTGCAGTTGCGTCGGCGCCCAGAATCCGACTCTCCGAGAAACAGCAGCAGTGAGGCCCCTACGTGGGCGGCGAGGAACCCAGGCGTCCCGCAGGCTCCGGACGTTCTGGAGAACAGTGTCACAGATCAGCGAGCACCCTTCCTCGCGGTTCTGGACCCGTCTGGAGTGAGTCCCCCATGTTGGCATGCAGTTGTACGTTCAGTAGAACTGACCAGCCAGCACAGCTCTCCAAACCTCGCAAGACGGACGATGCCAGTGCGTCATCTCGGTCACGTCTGGCCAGGGACAGCAGTATGTCTCACACGTCAACAGGTGACCGTAGGTCATCTCGTGTTTCCAGCAGATTGCCGGAGCCATTCTCACCCGGCCAGGGGGGAAGTATATGCGAGACACTACGTGCAGGATTACCGTCCTACGATTCTATCCTGAAAGTTGCACTGGCGCACAAAGGCTGGTGGGTTCGAATACACAGAGCTGTTCGTGGCATGTATGACGACACTATAGAGTCTTTCTCAGACTTTGTCAGGCGAGCCTACTCGAGCGATCGGCCTTCAGAACTGGGAAAGATGGCGATTGCGTTCGCTTTCGCATCTGATGTTGATGGGTCCCATATCTACAGCTTGGTCGACCGCCTCGTGGTCTCTGACATGGCGTGTATGTCTACTGTGGAAGGCTTGGAGTGCCTGATCTTGCTGGCCATTCTCTATGCGGACGAGGGCCAGCCCAGAAGATCATGGATGATCTATCGCAGAGGAGTAATGGTCGCGCATTTGACGGTATGTCAACATCTTGTTCCGGAGACGAGTGCTGGAAGCTGATGATGTCAAAGGACCTGTACCAGGCTGGCCTCCGATCAACAGCCAAGAGACGGCTCTGGCTGTCCATCTACCGAGGAGACCGCATGATGAGCATGTTCCTTGGGCTGCCGTACGGCTTTGTCGACATGCACCATCAGCAAATCCTAGAGGTGAATCCCGAAAATGACTACTTGGATTCGACCATGACCATCCGCTGTGCGATGATAGCCGGAAGGGTCATTGACCGAAACCACTCGCGTACAAAGGCTTCCATCTCCAAGACACTGGAACTGGACGAGGAGATGAATGAGCTTGCAGCGTCTTTCCCAGAAACCTGGTGGGAGCTTCCAGACCGGGTCGAAGCCGATAGTCACGATTTCGACGAAATCCATGTCCGGCTGCACCAGCAACTCTTCTTCTTCCACCTGCGACTCTACATTTACCTACCGTTCCTCAGCGGCTCCGAAGAAAACTCCGTGCACGGTTCAATCGTGCGCGCCGCCGGCATCGAGGCTGCACGACAGCTGCTGAGGCGCTACCTGAGTCTGCACAGCGACGCGGAGGGGCTGAGCCCGTCCGAGTGCAAGCTCGTGGACTTTATGGCATTTACCGGCGCCATTGTCTTACTTCTAGGTTGCTCAAGCTCCTCCGGCCCAAGGACGTCAAGTGCTGGGAACGACATTGAGGCTGTGCTGTCTTTGATTCGGTGCTTGCAACGCCAGGAGAACCAAGAAAACTGTCCCATCGCGTCCCAATGTCGTAAGACGCTTACGGTGCTGCTGTCGAGATCGAGCACGGACGAAGAAGTCCGCATCCCGTTCTTTGGCACAGTCGTCAGAAAAGGCGACCAAACCGTGGAGCAGACCGCTCAGGCTGATCAAGGCTTCATAGCAAACTCGAATACGGGTGATAGTCGTGCTTTACCTGCTGGCCAACCGTCCTGGTCGACGACTGGTACCAACTCTACTCCCGCGAGTGAAGACCTGGCGCTGCCGAGTTCTGCGTATTCGGAGGCACCGTGGGGGATGGAGCACCCCGGCCACATGCCGGAACTGGGGTTCTTGTCCCATCTCGAGGATGTGTCGGCAGATTTCGACACGGGCTGGGAGTTCATCATGGATCTCGACAGCTTCTGAATCAGCTCGAAATTTGACGGTATACTGTAAGTTAATAAGTCAATGCTAAAGGCTATAAGTATCGATTAAGATCTATTGACATGTTAGACTAAAGTGCGGCTATGCGATGGATGCGATGTAAGGGACAAAAGGGCCTCACTATGCTGAAGCCCTGATTGGAGGGGAGGCTGATATCACGTGCGACTGCGGGGTGCTTGGGGGCGAATCAGAAAGCGGAAGCCTTGACAGCGCCACACGGATTTCAGTCAATTCCGCCCCGAATCCCGTCTGACACACTGCCTCAGAGCCGGCCAGAGCCCAGGGCCGCAGCCGAGACGACGCAAGCATTTTCGTAACGGCCATCGTAATACGACGTCTTACGACATTGAAGGGCCTTGACTTAAGTAGAAAGGCTTCAGCCCAGACTACTACGCGGGTTTCGAAGCACCCCGAGTTCAAAATCGGACTTCGCTGCGTGGACCACTCACACGACCCACAAGCGGCGCCATCTACGGACCCTACGGATTTCCACCCCTTGAGGACGAAAGGCGGGGGATTCGAACCAATCCCGGACTTGGCCCTATCCGACTTGGCCCCTTCGGTTGCAGGTACTCTGCACACATACCCCATGGAGACTACCGCCCCGGCGCCGTACGGGCAGGCGTGCAGCAACTGCGTGAGGACGAAGTGCAGGTGTATCGTCCGGGGGAGCGACTCGAGCTGTGAGAGGTGCGTCCTAGTTCTCTTTGTCTCGGAGAATAAGGTGACCCTGGGTGTGTCGTGCGTGAGGTGCGGAGGTCACTGACAGGGGACACGCAGGTGCCACAGGCTGGGGAAGCAGTGCAATCCCGCACCGCACACGCGCAAGCGGGGCTCCAAGCGCCGGACGCGCGCCGCGCAGCTCGAGGATAAGCTCGAGGATCTCGTCTCCCTCCTGAAGTCGCAGACTGCCGAGGCTGCTCCCCTCCCCCCATCCTTTTCCCCACAGTCACCACCCAACCGGGGAACAGCACGCTTCCTCCAGGGCCATCCTACCCCCGCCCCCTCCACCACCGCCGTCTCCCCCCCTTCCTTCACCTCGCCCATATTACCCACCCCCGAGGAGGAGCAGGCGTGCCTGGATCTCTTCAGGAGCGTGTATCTCCACTACTTTCCTCTCGTGCATATACCCGAGGAGACAAGCGCGGGGGAGTTCAAAAGGGCGAGGCCGTTTCTGTGGATGGTTGTTGTGGGGATGACGTGTAAGGTTACGGCGAGGAAGGAGGGTGCGCTGAAGAGGGTTGAGGAGGTTCTGGCTCAGAGGGTGGTTGTGAACCATGAGAGAGACGTGGACTTGTTGTTGGGGGTTGTTGCGTTGCTTGGGTGGTGGGTTCCTCTTCTCCTTTCTCCCCGAACTGACTCCTCGCCTTCTTCCCGGCGCAGTATCTGGGCTTTTGCCCTTTGAACGCAAATCATTCTGACTGCCATAGGCTGGGATACCGGGGCAGGGGCAAGCCGTACATGTGGCTCTTCATTCACCTGGCCATGACCATCGCCGGCGACCTGGACCTCGACAGGCCGGGTCCCGCCGTGCTGGGTGTCAGAGGGATAAGTCTCGCAGGACAGTCCCACAGCAGCGCGCCGCTCAAGACGCCGTCGTTGGAGGAGACGAGGGCGGTACTGGGCTGCTACATCACCTGCTCCGTGTAAGTCTCCTCCCTTTTCCCCCCTCTCTTTCCTCCCCCTTTCCCAAACGTCTCCTAGATGCAGGGAAACCCTAAAGGCTAACGCGAACCAGAATCAGCGGCTTCTTCCACCGCCCGAACCCCATGCCCTGGTCCCCCGCGCTGCACCGCGGCCTCGGTGCCCTCCGCGACGCGGCCGAGACGCCGCGCGACCAGCTGCTGGTGGCGCAGGCGCAGATGTACCGGCTGCTGGACGAGATCGCGCAGTCGCCGTGGCGGAACCCGGAGGCGCGGGGTTTCTTGGGCCCGGACGTGTCGCCGGCGTACCACATGGGGTCGTTGAGTGGGAGGCTGGAGGATATTGTGCAGGGGGTTGCGGACCCGGAGGTTGCGCAGTCTCGTGAGTGTCCCCGAACCCGGCTCCACCCCGTCTTCTTCTCAGCTACCACGTCTTCCCCCCTGTCTTACTCCTTACTCGTTGGTTGTACTCTCGCTGACAGGAACAGAACCCTTCCAGCACATCCGCCAGACCGTCCAGCTCGCCATCCACGAGCTCATCCTCCACCACACCCCGCCCCCGCCCCCGCACAACATCGACCACCTGAACCACCTCTACGCGGCCCTCGACTCGGCCCGCGCCTACTTCGACACCTTCTTCTCGCGGCCCGCGCACCACTACATCGCCTGGCCCTTCGCCCACTACGGCTCCTTCCTGCTGGCGTGCCAGACGCTCCACCGGCTGACGCTCCTCGAGGCGCCCGGGTGGGACCGCGCGGGCGTGCGCTCGACGGTGGACCTGCTGGCGATTCTGGACCGCGCGGCGGACGTGATGGCGGAGGTGGCGCGGGTGGGGGGCATCGACAATACGGGGACGGGGGAGGAGGATATGTTTACGAGGGCGGCGGCGTTGCTGAGGGGGCAGAGGGCGGCGTGCGAGGTGGCGCTGGGGGCGGTTGGGGGGGAGGGGGGCATCGTGGGGGAGGGGTTTGGGGAGATGGGGTTTTCGGAGGAGGTTTGGATGAGGGATTTGTTTGGGGGGTGGGGGCTTATGTGAGGGGCGTGGGGTTGCCGGTGTGACCCGGGGGCTTGGTGGAGGGTGTTGTGGGACGTTGGACGGCAGGGAGCCGCTTGGTACCGAGGCTTGAGGCTGCCCTGGATGTTGTGCGAAGGTATGCGTGGGGTGTTACACGAACGCGGCTTCCGGCGTCTGTCCAGGTCCAGAGCTACGAAGCTTAAGGACCTCACATGCAGTGTGTTATATAAGATTTATAGAGGATATCACGGCTCAACTGAGCTACTGGGCTCTTACCTCGTCTTGATAGGTGGTTAGCTTAACGACCCGAGGCGAGCCACCAACGCCCTGAAGCCCCCTCCGCCCTTAAAAGTCTCATACAGAGGGAGGACGGCGAAGAGTCTGGTATGAGACCAGCGATTCGGGCCAATGGCTCTGACTTCACCCCCTGTTCCGGGGGAAAATCGGCTTCTTGTTTTCACGCCGCCTCTATACCTCAGCCTCGTAGTAATCCCTCTGAGGCTTGGAAGGGTAGTCGAGTCAGTCAGAATCGAGCTTGCTTTCCCGGGCGACGCCCGGCATACTTTGTTTAGTCACCCGGCTGTCCTTTGTCCAGGGATGGGGAGTGATGGGAGCACTTACACGGGACGGG
Source organism: Sordariomycetes sp. S4602 (assembly GCA_023628835.1). Lineage (NCBI taxonomy): Eukaryota > Fungi > Ascomycota > Sordariomycetes > Sordariomycetes sp. S4602. The sequence goes on from JAMAJV010000006.1 coordinate 840,081, forward strand.
CAACCAGGTTACGGAACAGGGACGCTCCAGCCCTTGGGTTTTGGTTTTATTGTCTGTGCTCCTTATTTGCCTCATATTTCTTACTATTAATAACAACCCTGGCCAATCGTCATTGCCGTGTTGTTTCTTGGCCGCGCCCCTAATGATGTTTCGGCGTTCTCCCTCGGCCGAGAGAGCGATCCCGAAAAAGCCCCGGTGATGACGGAGATCCCCGGGGCCAGCTGGCGCCCGACAACGGGCAGGGTGCGAATCCCCGGTTGGCGAACGGTGAAACGAAACGGGCCGCTGTCCATTCGCAGTAGTGCACCAATGGCTGAAAGCACGCCAGGCTCGGTCCGCCCGCACCCCTCCCCTCCTCCCTCACCGCTTTCCCGATCCCGAGCCTCTGAGACTTGGGCCTGTGATGAATAGGATGCCGTTTACGGAATCCGGTGGAGCGACACGTGGCTTCGTCACCGCCCATGCACGACCCCAAGGATCGGCTCGCGCTGAGAGGCAGAAAATCCGTCGAGACTGGCCCAGCAGATTGGCCCGCCATGCCATGAGGGATTTCGCGCATGCCGCTTTCTTGTCCTGCCGGGGACCCAGGAACCCCGCGCACGCCTCAATCGCGGATCACCCGCGGAGCGGGGCTGCAACCGAAGTCACGTTTGCGGCTGAGATCCGTCCCCGCGCTGCCAATGTTCCGTCCTGTCTCACCCCAGCCGCTATCTCCACTGCTTCATTGTTCACCATCCATCTTCGGCGGGGCTGGATGGCTTGCCCCACCCCTCGCCATAGCCGCCTTGCGACGAACGCTACGGCTCAGTCCCGAGCTGCAATCGGTGAGCATGATGGCCGGGTTGGGTGAGTACGACGAAGGGGCCGCTCAGACACAGCCCCCTCCAGTTTGCTGGGAGCCTTCTCTTTGACCGTGTGGGTTGGCGCCCGAAGGTGGGGTAAATCTCTCCGTTGATGGTGGCTGATGGCGGAATCATGCTTCGGCGTTTCTCCCACCAGCGCGGACGACAGGTGGACGCCTTGCGACACGTTCGCCTGGACCGTAGGGGTTCGCGAACCCTTTCGTCATCATATAAGTTCTGGGACCCTCTCGCTGCCCCACAACCAGGAGCATCTCGAGTCCACAAACATCCGCCGCTACATGCTCTACTTCAGTCCTTTTCCACGGGGCCGGGTCTCGCAGTGCACCAGCCTTCACCCACCTATCTTCAGTCCCGCCCAACCTGTCGCCTCTTACCGAAGCAGCCCCCTCGGCCAGACGCCGCCCATGGCTCTCCCGCCCGATAGCCCGTCCTCGGGATACACGTCCCAGCTGCCCTCGCCCATCTGGGACTATCCCTCGCCCACCGACTACACGGCTGCGTCCGAGGGGGCGCCTTCGTCGGCGGGGCTCCACGACGCTCCCGCCGCGGGTGCCCACAACCTCCTTGTTGGCCTCGGGGTCCTGCACGCCGGGCCTGTCCACGGCTTTGGCGGCCCCGTTGCCCCCGCTGGCGGTGAGCTGGACGGGGCACAGGGCGGGCTCGTCCAGGACTGGCTCGAAGGCGTTGGCGTCTACGGCACCGGGCCGGGTGTCGACGAGGTTCAGCACAACACGGAGTCCCCCCCAGGGCTCATCAACGACCCCGCGGCCGTCCCGGAGGAGACCGCCTCCCCCGATTCTCTGCCCCAAAGCCACGGCCTTGCACCTTCGGCCTCCTCCCTCGACGTGGAGCTCGACGACGTGCCGCCATCACTCATCCTCCCCGACGCCAACCCATCCACCCACGGGCCGTCGCTCTTGGGCCCGGAGGACATCGACGCGGCCCTCTTCGGTGTCGGCGGGGCCTTCAGCTAGGCCGACAACCACCTCTCACCCCACCATGTGAGCCGCACTGCACTACCCATCGGGAAGCAGACGTCACCAAAGATGCATCACCACATGCTAGAGGATTAGAAAAACAAAAAATGGAGTTAGCGGCACCAGGAACAAAACAGGACAAGATGATTTTCGTATAGACGGACAGGAATCCGAGGCTTCGACATCGGCAAGGCGCATAGAGGGATCTCTTTTCATATATCCATGCGGGTTTCCGCCATTTTCCTTCGAGTAACACCAGGTTCGTGCACTCTTCCCCCCTTCAACCTAGGGCGGTAGTACTGACTCGCTATTCATTAGTTGCTTTCTTAGTTCGAGGGGGGCCCACATTGGCGTTTCACAAGGAACGAAAAGTTTAATGATGTTTAAGAGGATTTGGTTAACAAAGAGAGGGAACTGGGGCCACCCTCGCTGCTCTTTGTATGCTTTCTTGCTTTGTTTGCCTTCGACTCGTGTCAGGTGGCAAACGCTCGCGTGGCCTCTGAGAAACGAGTTGCCATTGTGTTATTTGACTTGGTCACTTCGCTACTCGCCACGTTCATTGTGGTTACGCCAGTGCCCAACCCCGATCGATCCGTCCTCCGTTGCCTGAGGATGCGATACCCGCGATTGGCAACTCCGTCGGCTCTGTCTCTCAAGATCGTGTTAGTCGAGAGCTACGCTCGAGTCAGTGCTCTCCGTAAATGATTAGAGACTCTCGCCCATTACGTCATGTTCCCGTGGCCTTGGATTTTCGCCCAATGCAAGAGCCGTAATGGCCATTCGGTAGACTCGGATTGGCTCAGGAGGCACTCTTTGCCGAAACCAAAAGCGCCCGCATCCCCCGACCCACCAGCCGGCAAATCAATCCTTCCACTTGTTCTCTCGCTTCCGGCTCCCAGGCACTGATATTCAGCGCATGCTACCCTGCCAGCCCTCTCCTCGAGCCGCGTGCCCCCCTGTCCCCGGAGATCCAATCGTCATGATGATGACGCAAGCACAGCTCCGTCGGGGACGGCGACTGGCCTTTCTTGACGCAAGGGGGCGGGGGCCGATATACGACGTAGTATTTGCATTGCATGGCGAAGAACAGGTCTCGGGGCGCTGGGTAAGGCTCTGTCGTCGTGGCCCTTGCCTGCCTAAACTCTGAGGAGCCTCCAGTCCCACACCGGTATGCGGGCTGTCCTGTACGCCCCGATTGGCCGATTGAAGTGCTGGAATGATAGTCGGCGGTCTCTTCACGGCGCATGACCGCCGCCGATTCCTGTACCGCTGGCACGATTGCAAATTGCGCATGCGGCCACAGGCACGTCCCCGCTACTTTCCTAGATTACAGGGGTTGGGCCTCCTCTGAAGTATCATATACGCATCTAACACGAGGCGTTGACATCGCTGGTACTGCCCCCTGGGTATTCAGTGGCTGGCCTTTGGCTTTGTCTCCCCGAGCGGAAAGTCTCGCGCGCGATCTGATGGCGCCACACCCGACCTGTCTTGGATGTATGGCCGCCGAGGCTGCCCCTTTCCTCTTTTCTCTGCCACCCGGGGAAAAGAGACCCCGGACGCTTACCGGAGCCACTTGCGACCCTCATGCGTCATGCCTCGTTCTTTCCTCACGGGCTTAATCCAGCCCCAAACCGGGGCTTCCGGCGGTTCCCGCGGCCATGTCCTGATTTTTGGATTACTCGTCCGGAGGATCGTGCCGACTCCCTCCCACGGCGAGGAGCGAAAATCTGTGCGGTGAATCGCAGGTGACCCAGACTCTGTGCTGCCCGACAAGGCCTCACCCGCAAACGAACTGCTTATCCGCGAACACGCGCCCCTGGATCACGTCGGCGCCATTGGTGATTAAGCCCGCACTGCGCCTGCCCATCCGGCTCTCAGGTACGCGGGCCGTCACACCCGATGATAGGTTGAGGCCCAATCCAACCCCCTCCCCTCCCCTCCCAAAACCACACAAGCTGCAGGATCGGGTTTTCGTTTGCCACCGGGTTCGGGAAGAGGGGTGATGAGGGCTTTTCACGCGGCTCGCGACGCTTCCCGAGCCAGCGGTGTGCGGCGATCAGCACAGCTCAACCACATCAAAGAAAGGATCGGGGGCAGCGGGGAGCGTATCAGTAACGAGATGTACCTTCCAGCACGAGGATCGAGCCGTGGTCGATTTAAGCTTGCGGCCTGGGTGGGTCCGATTAAATGCGGGTCCGGGCTTTCTGCCGGGTATAGCGCATCTTGCGAATCGATTTGATCTGATGTGGTCTTGGCATGGAGCATTGAGGTTCTGCCGCGATGGCCGTCCTGGAAACCGAGCTGTTGAAGGGTCTCGCCGGAACCGAGCTCCCGCGTCCGACTAATTAATCTGAGGGGGAAAAAAAAACATGTTCTCCCCTCGGCGATTCCAAGAGCCTACAGGTATCGAAAACGCTTGGAATGTACCGGTAGGTTGGCGCATGCATGCCCCCCCTCCAAACCTTCTCCGCAGTGTTCCATGCAGCGCAGATCGCGTCCAAAGCAGCTGAGAAATGGAACCCTGGGTTGCAGCCCGTCCGCAGGCCCCACGCGGTAGGGAACATAATGTGTGGGTCGGGGGATCAGGGGGTGCGTCGCGAGACTGCCGGCCCGCTCGTTTTCAGCGGAGCAGCGCGGTGGGAAAAGCTACAAACGCTATTGCTCTACTCCTGCGGTCAAAACCGCAGGATGTTACTGTGTGGATCTTTTTCCTCATCTTCTCCTTGGACCGACCCTCGCACTCTCAGTAAGACCCTATTAATAAAAAAAAAGAGAGAGAAAAAGGTATACAAGGCTACCGATGCAGGGTGTTTCCCTGTCGGTTTCGGTGTGTCGGTTCCTTCCGTCGCGCGAACCGCGGGAAGCAAAGCGGTTCGTGCGACGGAAGCGCCTTCGCGGGCTGACCAGGGCGGGCTCGGCACGAATTGCGGTTCGATTCGACATCGTTTATTCCTGCTATTCTTGACCGTTCCCGTCCCCGCAAAGCTGAAGGCGGGTGATGTGGCCGGCCGATCTTCCCCCTTCCAGAACGTCGGGGGCTCTCTCACGCCCCAAGCCTGAGGTGGCTGCCGAAGACGCCCGCGCAGGGGCCGCAGCGAGGCGGGCTTGAGCACTTTCGGTGAGGGCGCGGCCCGGGCTTGTGTGACTTGCATGTGCAAGCCGCAGCTTCATCTCGAAGGCTTCCGGATTCGGAAAGGCTTCCATGTACCACGCACCATTGCATGTGGCAGGGCGAACACAGAAAGAGGCCTCCAGGAAATGAGGGAAGTTCTGGGGTTTACGGGACGCATAATCGACTTGTTGCGTGACTCTGCCATGAGGATCCACCGCACCGGTAGCGGAGGCCCTGCCCGTCTTGTACAGCCTTTAGCAGCCTCTCGATTGGCGGGGCTGCCACCAATCATTCCAGCCAGCTCGCCGCTCCTCATTCAGTGTTCCCCCCGAGTACTTTCTTGCATGCACGTGGTGCGTGAGAGTGAGAAGGTGGATCTCCCCCGCTTTCGCCTGCAGGGCGAAATTACGATACATGTATTCCAACACGAAAGGGTTTCGTGCCCACACGGCATACGGCGACGGGCCGTCTCGAGGGCTGTGAGGCGATTGAAGGCCCGATTCTGGTCGTTGCCCCGGAGCTAACGGAGCTACAGCGCATCAGAGTGCGAGAAGATTGTTGCTTTTGTTGGGCGTGGGCCCCGCCACTCACCGGCCTCCCAAAACGAGATCGTGTGGGCATCTCAGGCCCGAGGTGTGCCCCTGTTTTCGGGGCGTGTTGATTAGATCTTGGTCTTGCTTACGGGGCGCCCTTCTCCTCTCCGCATCCATCAAGCGCTGACTAAAGGGGTTCCTTGGAACCCATCCCCCAGGAATTCCTTCCGTGGCTGTGTCGGCGTTTCAACGGCCCGTATGCGGTCGCGCCGCCCTCACCGCCATGATCGCCCATTCAGGATGAAAGGGCTAACGGGGCACCAATCGCCAGTCAGAACCGTAAATTTGGCCAAGGTTCGAGCGTAGTCTCGGAGTTTTCGGTGACCGGAAACCACGCTCTGAGCTGGCAGCATCCCGCCCCTCGTATTAGTCCGCCAGCCCGCTTGGTTCCGGGCGACAGCAGGGGGTGACATCGGTAACAATGCGCTATGATGCGAGACACCCTTGCTGGGAACGGCAGGGGTCAAGCTTCTGGAAGCAAAAGGAGCCGTGGCCTGGGTAAAAAGCGACGGTCGCGAGACGGCCTGCAGGTTTGTGGGGGCCAGGGGTCCCAGTCCTGGGGTTTACTCGGCATTACATACATATCGATGTGTCATATGTGGCTTGCGCTCCCTGGTTGGTCTCGTTCCAGACCTGACTTCGACAGTCACTCACCTTGCGTCAAGAAAACCCCCGTGGGCTCGTATATGCCGCTTCAGCTGACCCGGGGTTTTGCAAATTAGCCTTGTATTCCTGGCCCCCGAAAGCCCTCTACGTATCCATCACGCCCACGCTTAGGTGGCCCCTGTGGCCCCACCTATGTGCACATTCGTGGCCGTTGCCTGATGGCTGTCGATTAGCCGGCTTACTGTGGAGGCGCCCGTCCGCCTCACTCTTCGGTTTGCGTTGCTTGCTCCTGGGGCATTTGGACCAACCATGAGGGTCCGGTGTTCCAGCCCCGTGGGTTGAGAGCTGGCTTCGGCCGCTACTATTGTTTGGAAATCCAAGAGGACGAGTTCAGAAGCTAGTTTTGTGGGGTCAATGCGGGCCTTTCTTTGTGTGACCGAGTAGGCGTCTGGATCTCCCTTTCCCTCTACCGTTAGGCGACGCCCCTTGGCCGCGGGTGCCTCATGCAGGCGCGGCCCTCGCCGGGCCACGAGACATAGATTGCAGCGTGTTTTCCCAACCCGCCGGAAAAGGTGACTGGTTCTCAGATCTGCCCAAACGGTTCACCATCCATTGAGCCACCCAAACGGTTCCCCATCCATTGAGCCACCAAACGGTTCCCCATCCATTGAGCCATCCAAACGGTCCCCCATCCATTGAGCCACCCAAACGATCCCCCATCCATTGAGCCACCCAATCGATTTTCGGGGCTTCTGGCGGGCAGCTTCGAGCTTGATGTGCCGGATCTCCGCAAATGGAAGGTGGTACTGTCGTGCGACGGCGTCGCCAGGACCTGGTTGTATCTCGCCCCCGACCAAAGGGATGGAGAATAACGCCGACCAAGCAGATCACGCCCGCCGATATATGGATCTCTCTCTTATTTAAAGATCCCCGGTATCCCTCCTCACAACGACTATGACGTCTGGAGTCTGACTTCATCCACCTATGCTATATGCTCCTCAACCCCGTCGTCCCTCCGTGCCATCACACGGCCCAGTGCCCGATTCCGACTCTATCTCCACCTCCGCCTCCGCCAGCTCTCCTTATACCTCCACACCAGAAGTCATGGGCTCGAAAAAGCGGTCCTCTTTGCAACCCACGTCCGACTCGGAATCCTCCCCGCCCAAGCGTCCTTCCTTGGGCGCAAGCTCTTCCTCGTCCAAGCAGCGCCCAGTTGATACTCGTCCCTCGCCAAGGCGTTCGTTCTCATCCAAGCATGGCCCCACACCGGAGAACCCTTCCCTAGGGACCGGCCCCTCGCTCAACGGCGGCCCTACGCCCTCTGCCACTAACGTTTATGCTGACAAGAGCCTTCGTCCTACCGCTAAGGGTACCGCTATCACCCAAGCCTCTGTATCGCAGCTCGGAACCTCTGCCCGACAGTTCGGGAACCAGCGTGCCCCGGAGGCACAGCCGAGGGACAACACCTTCTCGTCCTCCAACCCCCATGACGCTAGAACCTCCCGAGGACCTCCCGCCCCAGGCCTCATCGGCCTCATGGTAATCCGGGATGGGGCTTGCTACCCGGCGTTCCAAAGCCGGGCATGCGACAACCCACTGACGCCCCCGGCCTCGCTCACATCCTCCCTCGAAGTCCAAGTCGGACACGACGACGTCACTCAGCCCCTCTCCTCGAATTTCGATGCCGCCGTCTACGAGCCGCCAGTCCCCCAGGACCCCAACGAAATGCTTCGCGGCGTGGGCGGTGTCCTCCAGCTCGGGCACCACCAACCGGCCGGCGACGACGACCCAGAAATGTGACACTCGGCGCCACTGATAGGCCCCTGTCGTCCTCTCACAAGGGTGGCGGTGTGGTGGTGATGGCTGTTGTAATACGTTGGAGGTTACGAGGGTTAGGAAATGCCGGGTTTCGATGGCTTGAGGGGTGGCTGTGGCGTTTGCGGGACAGGCGGGCCTGTACCTCCCCATATGTGCCTTTTGATCGGCCGAGCAGCGTGGACCGAGGGCGTCCTCGCGTCACAGCTTTCCGAACGTTTCTGCTTAAAGTGCTGTTGTATATTAGATGGAATATGTTTGGATACGATGATAAACAAAAGCCTTTGCTCGGATTTATGCTACCTCACCCTCCTGGTTCAAAAGTCTGGTGAGGACTTATAGTACTCAGTACCTTTCGTCTAGTCTGATCCACTGAACACCCCATGCCGTGAAACGCCACTCGGGAGGTTACAGGGACTCCCCTTGGTCGCGGAGGCGTAGGTGGGGAACGCTACCGGGAGTCCCCGGCCCCCCTTGGCGCGGCTCCGGCACCACCCGAAGGCGAAACCCTGCCGAGTGCCATTTCCTTTCTCACACCCTCCCCCAGTGTATCTACGCGGTCTTGGCTTCTTTCCCGTTTCGCAAGGCCCGTCTGTCCCTATTGGTTACAATCGTGTCACTCCTTTGAATGAGAGCAATTGGCTCCACCCCTACCCCCCACCCTTGCCAGGGAGTACTCGGTACGACATACACTCGGTGCCCAACGTCCGTTTGTACCAGATGTGGTCTCTCGTCCTTGTCACACCCATGTTAGGTTGGTAACTCTTGTTTGATGACTGGCGCTGGGCGGCGGCACCCCTTTCGACGAGGAGCAAGGCGTGGTATCCGCACAGGGATCGTGTTGGGATGCAACCCCGCCGCGAATGACGAGCCCTCCGGTTCCGTTTCTCGAGACCAAGTCGGTTGAGGGCTGTGCTTGGGCCACGCTAGTACTCTTCTGCGGCAATCACCGGCCCTCCTGAACATCACTGTTGAGATCGGCTCCTATGTTGGGGGGGTCTCCTTGAGACGAGAGCGGCAAAGGCCATTGGTCGGGCATGGATTGGTCCAGGAATGGGGATTCGGTGTCGGGAGAGCACATGCAACTCACCAGCCCGAACTTCCTCCCTTGTGCTCACTCGAACAGGACTCCCAAGCACCAGGATAGCTGAGCACACCGAGCGGACGCCTGCCCTAATTCCGGCCGCTGCCCCTATCTCCGAACACCAATCAACGCGAAGACACACGCACAGCTTTCTTTTCCTTTTCTATTTTTCCCGGGGACCCTGCGACTGGCCAGTTAAATCCCTGAGACAAGTGGGCCTCACAGAGGTTGACGTGGACGAGATGGTGCATGTATATATGTACCGCAGAGAGGCCCGATGACTCAGGGATCCAGGTATTGAGATCTCTGTCGTCATGGCTTTTCCTGCCCAACCAAACATAGGGTCCAGCATGCTTTCCGCGCGGATATCGGACCGGATCAACGAGGAATGGAAAAGGGCGCTGGGCGTCAGCAGAGCCAAACGGCGACCCCGATACGATGTGCATGCATCGAGAACAGGTGCAGCCGGCGATGACCCTTTCAACGCCTTGTTACGTCTTTCTGTTGAGACTTAATTCCGTTTCCGACACTGCCTCGAAACTTCAGGGTGTTCAGCCCCGCAGGAATCGTGCGGGTTTCTTGCGAGAGAACCCGGCGAGGAGCGAGGCGGACTTCACGTGGGAGCCCAGGTGATCCAGGCAGCATGCCGCGCCACCAAGGGCTCGCCCGCGGAAGGGGTCCGGCTGCGAGCCCCGGATCGTGTCGTGCGTAATCGGCGGCAAGCACGCACAGCTCACATGTGCAGGCTGGCCTGTCCGCCAATCCTTCGGGTGTGGGTGTGGGGACCGACGATGCCCAATTAACACCCGGCCGGTTCTTCCCAGAACAGGATCCCGCCACCTGCTGTTGGAACAATTTTTTTTCGCAGGACCCGGTAGGCTTTCCGAATAGGCGGTGTATGTGGCCGGGAGACTTGTGCGCCTCGCGAGCATCGAGAGGGACTGGCGGGACCTGCTGTGCTTCGGTGCGAAGGACAGCGCTGCGGTCAATTTAAGGTTACGTTAAAATACAGGCCTGGGCGCCCGCTAACTGGGCTTGGCTTAGTAGATTTAATGCATATGTGGGCCGCCACTTGTGAAGGCCAACTCGACTTGTCTTGGCTGTACAGGTAGGCGTAAGGATCATTGCTGTCAGCGACTACCCCTAGCACTGGTTGACTCTTCTCAGAAATAATGATAATAAAGTAATAAGATAAAGGTGAAATAGACCTCTCTTATCGGTGCCTACAAAGAGCCTACGGGATTGGTGGGGGTGGAACATTTGAATTGAACGTACCGGCAGGTTAGCGCATGCATGTTTCTCCAGTCTTCCGTTGCGCTGCCGGCCTCGCGCGATGTCACCGTTACAGAGCGGCCCGCGCAACAGAGCCTGGCACCCACAGCACCCTTTGCGAGGAATGATCGCTTGGTGCCGCCCTCCGCACAGTCCGCCTCCCCGTAGTCGGGACCATCCGTGAGGGAAAACGGTTCAACGTGCGACGGAAGATTATTTGTAGCTTAATCATGGACTGGAACAGATCCTGGCGCAGATTGTGTCGTGATTTGGGCATCGCCAACGACAGTTGGGCCATCCTCGACCCCGCCAACTACGTGACCCGAAGAAGTTTTCCCCTGACAGGAATGTGATGACGTCAGGGGAGGCTGTACATCGCCGGCCAGCTTGAGTCCCTGCTGAAGAAAGCCCGCGCTGCAGTCGCGGGGAGGAGGACATGGGCACACGAGGTGAAGGCGGGGTTCGGTTTGCGTGACTTGCACGTCGATACCACATATTCTCATCTTCGGGCGACTTTCGGATCCAGGAACCGACGTCATTACACCATACGCTCTCTCTATGACAGAGCGAACGCGGATAGAAGTCATCGCGGACAATACCATTAGCCCCGCTCCTTGTACGACCTTAAACTAAATACCCCGCTAATCGATGTCGGAGCTTGGTTTGGCGGGGTAAAATTCTGATTGCCCCTCATTTCTCTTTGATACCTGCACTTGCCAAGTTCAGCCCGAAAGAATGACGCGGGCCCCCCTTACCGGCCTGCCTCTACTTTTGGGGCCATGTCGGCTCGGCCCTTTCTGGGGATGACAAAGACCAAGCTCCCGGAAGAAACATACGGAGCCCTGAGAGGCGTACAGGGTCTCAATGGCGACGGCCGTGAATGAGTCTCAGGACGCCACTTTCCTTGTAAGCGCTGACACGGCTCGCGCCCGCCGGCCCGGTCCACGCCCACCTCTTGTCTTTGCAACCACGACCTCGATACCCAACAGCAGGGCAGGGTATTTACTCCATTTCTTTTCCTTTGTTCACCGCGCGGGACATGTGTCTGGTGAAAAAGGCCGTGCTGTGTACACGCTCGGCAGGCGCTGCTCTTTCTGTCGAAGAAGTGATTGGCTCGCCTTTTCACGACCGCGGGACCGCGATTCGTCCAACAGCCCCTTTTCTGGGGCCAGGAGTTTGACGGCCACTCAGAATCACGGGAGAACTGCTGATCCCGGTAGCCTGCGGGCCAAGCCTAGCTTTACAAGTGAGCCTTGCACCGCCCTTCCCGTGGCTGTCATGTTGGCGTTGACGTAGCCCGGTTGCCTTGTTTCATGCCTCCAACTTTTTTCGCTCCGGCTTCGGGGCCCCATAATGGCCCAAACCACATCGCCTTTGGACTCGCTGGCTCGCCTCTCCTTCCGGATTTTGGTGGGACGGGGCTTCCTTGCTTCATCCGAGGCCAGACCCGAGGGCCTGTCATTCGACTTGAACCTCGGGTTGAGCATCGGGTTCTCGAGTTCGAGGGGGAGGCCTATATTCTCCGCTCTACGGATTCCTGGGCCGGGCCCAGACCCTCGGGTCAGACCTATGCAGTATGTGACGGTGTGTAAGTTCGGTGCGCTGTGCGTCGCCCGGGCACAGGCCCGGTGTCCGGGGTCGGCGAGGTTGGGCCCGTAGCTACTGCAGAATTGTATGTTCCTGCCTAACGGCGACCCCGGGACCACGTGGGTCTCTACGCCCACCGGTACCGACAGCCAGCACATCCATCGTTCAACCAGTCCCGGGACCTCTCGAACCGTTCCATGGACTCGGTGCCCCACCTGCGCAGTTGAAGAAGCTGTGCCTGCCATTTTTGATTGGGTTTCATTGGCTTGTGCTCCTCTATTCTTAGCTCTTGGACGGGGCATCAGGATGACTTTGAAGTCGTCTGTCTCGTCTGAATCTGACTCACCTTTCTATTCACTATATATGAACGCCCCTTCCCCCCTTTCGTCCCTGACCGGGGAGACCGACTTGTCCCCATTCTTCAGCGCGACATCCCCTACCTCTGCCCTACAAGGGATTCATTATCTGGTCAAAAACCCCCTATCCACTAAAAACTTCGCTACACGCCCTACGACGGGAAAGAAGCCATGGACTCAAGAAGGAGTTCCTCTTCGAGCGACCGGCCCGGCTCCCAATCCCCCCAGCCCAGGCGGCCCTCTTCATGCGAGCGTGGTTCCTCGTCGGATAACCTTTCGCCGCGGGCTAGCTCTGCGTTCGGTAACCATGCTGCGATTACTGTGGATTTGTCCAAGGGCCCCCGCCCGTCGGCTGGCTGCGCGGTCAGGCCTGGAGCCTCTGCGTCCCGGCCGGGACCTTCGTCTTCCCAGCCCAAAGTTCAAAGTTCTCGCGGGTGCCAGGAGGGGAGCAGCACCCACATGCCCGGCAACTCTCATGGCGTCGACGCCGCTCCCGCACCGGGCCTCGTCGGCCTCGCCGCGATGCTACAGGGGGATTGCTACCCCGCGTTCCTGAGCCGGGGGTACGACCAGCCGCTCACGCCTCCCAGCTCGCTTACTTCGTCGCTCGAAGTTGAAGTCGGCTACGATGACGGACCGAGCCCCACCGCGACCATCGACACGGCCATGGACACGACCATGGACACGACCATCGACACGACCATCGACACGACCGTACACGGGCAGCAGGTCCCTTGGGACCCCACCGACATGCTCCTTGGCGTTGGGGGAGGTCCCGAGCCCGACCTCGGCCAGTTCGACGGCCACGGCGACGACGGCGACGTGGGGTTGTGAAGAGCAGCATACTTGGGGACACGCTACAACGGCCCCTTGTATTCCCTCGTTGGGGATCTGGATGAAGTTGCGGTGGTAGTGGTGGTAGTGGTGATGGGATGAGGCCGGAGTGGCGATGGTGATAGGACGAAGACGTGATGGTAGTGGTAATTGCAGCTCAGTGATCAAGGTGGAAAGTACCTGGATACTACAAAATGGTGAATGAACGAACAGAAGGTTCCGCTTTCTCAGTCCGTGCCCCCAGCCTTGTTCCGATTGCCTGCCCCTTGATCCCGGGCCTGATGAGGCCCTTCCGGCACTCAACGCCTATTCGTTCTGTTCCTTTCTCCAGAGACCCCATGTAGCGGAAAATAGCCCTTGGGAAGGCTGCGAGAATCCTCGCGTCTTGGCGGAGGCGTAGGTGGGGTATCTCGGAAATCCCGCGTCCTTGGACCTGGACTGAGGTGCGATCTCGGCCCGATCCGAAAGCGAAAGGGCTGACTGAGGCTGGTGCCGGCGCCCACAGGCGCACCTGCGTTATGTCACTCCCACATCACCCCTGCCGCTGCAGCCTTTTCCAGCCTTTTCCCCGAGCCACCTGTTCAATTTCCCGCCCGTTTCGGACACTTCGTCCGCCCCTATTGGCTGGTATGATTGAAAGACTATTTTAGATCCGAATCGATTGGCTCGAGCCCTGGTGGCCTGTCATGGCTTTCGAGCCCATGTAAGACATACGCTAGGTGCCCAACGCGTTTGTTGCCAGAGGAGCCCGCTTTTCCGTCGCGCTAATGTATGTCTTGCCAACTCTGGCTAGCTGAACGATAGTTGGTTGACTGCGTACGCCCTATAGCACTAATTCTGTCAATCTGTGAACTCGGTCTCGTTTCCTCCGTGCGATACGACCAATAGGCCCTGATTCTCTCATGCCCCCCGCCTTTCTTGAAATAATCCTCACATACAACATCCCGTCTCCCCTCGCATTAGCTTCCCCCGTAGCAGCGTTTCACCCCCGGTACACAAACATCTGAGTTGACATTAGCCCAGGGTGGGTAGCCAATAATCCTCCGTCGAGCAGCGAAAGACCTTGGGCCGCCGGTAGTAGTTCGTGCAGTCCCTGTCCCTGCACAGCGGCATCTCGAACCTCTCCGCCGGGCGCGGGTACGTGTCCGGGTCCATGGCGTGGAGCCACTCGTGGCTGGGGTTCAGCCTCCCGGACGCCTCCGCCCCTTCGAAGACCCGCACGCGGGCCTCGTAGTTGGCGACCACGCAGACCGAGTCGTCCGCGCCCCGGGGCCAGTGCCTCGTCGTCTCCACCTGCCGGGAGTACTTCAGCATGAGGTGCCTCTGGTGGCAGTGGTGGCCGAGGCACCCGAAGGGCCTGTCCTCGCGGAAGAAGCTCCCGAACTCGGCGCGGCGCGCGGGGCTCCACGTCTTGGCGGAGCCCGGGTCGTACTGGAGGCAGCAGCAGTCGTCGGGCTCGTAGCACGCCATCTCGGGGAGCGAGCCCGAGGTGTAGGAGGGGAGCAGGATGCCGCCGGCGGTCTTGCGGTATTGCTTGAAGAGCTCGCGGAGCTCAAAGGGGAGCGACTGCCCGCACGAGGTGCGCGTGAACTTGCCCAGGCCGCTGTGTGGCGTCCACTCGAGCGTGAGGAATACCATCCTTCGTACAGCCCGTCTATTTCGAGGCGGGCCCGCGGCCGCGTGTGCGGCTCCCCGTCGATGCACCGCGCGTCGTGGCTCGGGTCGCGGCACTCGATGGCAAAGTCGAGGAGGCAGACCCGCAGCCAGTCCTGGTCCTTCTGCGCGCTCTCTCCCCACCGCCTCATGGGCTCCTCGACGTCGCTCCAGGACGCGTGCACGTGCTCGCAGAGCTGCACGCCCCCGAAGCGACCCAGGCACCCCAGTTCGCGCAGCGGGTGGTCGGTGTCCGGGAACGCTCGATAGTCGTGGCGTTCATCGCACGGGGGACAGTGGAAGAGGATGCCTTTCCGGGAATTGAACTTGCAAGGGCCTGCAAGTGTAGCACTGCGCTGCTCGGTAGGCCCGTCCCCGTCTCCTGATGCGCCGCACGAAAGCTTGCACTTGTCTCACAGGCCGTCCTTCCGCAGGTGGCCGGTCAACTGTGCCTTTTGGCTCGTGGAGAGATGGCTCGTGGAGAGATGTGACGTACTGTCGGGCCAAAATCTCGGAGCGAAGATAAGGCGCCGAAATTTTCGTGAGACACGCCGGAGACAGTACAGAGATACCGTATCAGCGTGGCCGAGGATGCGAAGTAGGACTTCTTCCGGGAGGCCGCCGAGTCGGCTGTTCTCGAGGTTGTGGATCTGCGCGGTGATGAGCGGATCCATGGGGTGTCGTGCTTTGGGGAGCATAGTGAGCGTCTTGTCCTGCATGGCGTTCTGTTCGGGTTTTAGTAGATGGGGCTCCTAGTATGCTGACTCCTGGTCGAAGACCGGCCAAATTATGGCGTTTTTCGGAAAAGAAAATGTGTTGGTGAATGGAATGGAGGGCGGGAGCAATGTAAGGATTGGTAGGCAACGGAGATGCGAAACCATCATGGCAGAAAATGGGTGGCTACTTGTAAACCTAGAAGATTATGCCTCTTTAAACTTCTGGAAGCTTTATCTTGGTCCGTAATTGCTGATATATTGCCTTTTTCCTTTTAGGTGTGATCTCAGGGATACTCAACGTGGTGGCAAGAGCTCGCGTGGTCGAAACAGAACACAACTATCTGGCTCTGAAACCCTATGTCATGTATAGCCAGCATTTCTCAAGCTCTCAAAGTTTGGACCCCCAGAAATGGTATATTTTCAGCGCACTTAGACAAGTTTGCTTGGCTGCTGTCCACATATAGCACAGATGTATTAAATTTGGCGTTCTTCGTGTCTGGTGGGTTGGTGACTTTTGAGTCCTGGGGCGACTGCGCGGGGGCGGCCCGGTGGGCGCTAGTCCAAATATGGCATGAGGCCTTCCCCTTCTGATTTCGATACCGCTTCTCGGCAGGCCGCCTGCTTGGAAGGTCCACCCCGCTAAAGTCGCTTCGCCCGAGTGAGACATGGCTCAGCTGCCACGTTTCCAAGACTCGGAACATGCCTGAATTGAACGGACACCGGCTGCGAGTCCTCCTCCCGTCCTGCAGGGAACTGTACAGGCCTGACTGGGGCACAGTGTGCAGGCTGACATCTATCGCGGGCGCGCCCCTTCTGCTGGCAGAACAGTTTCCTGCCCCCCCGAGCCGAGCTTGTTCCGGGTCTTGGTGTGCCACAATCGAGGTTGTCTTTCTTTTGTTGCAGGAGCGAACGCGCCACCGCGGTAGCCAGAGATGAGATAGTGTGCAGCTTGTTTTGGGTGAGCGGCAAACCTTCAATACCCCTGCCGGCCATAGACCGGGGGGGGGGCCGAAGCCGCGGGGCCGCACGTCCATTCTGCGGGATCCGTTCTAAACGACCCATGTAAACCCTTGGGCTTTGGTCGGGAAACACCGGATGAATCATCGTCAGCGAAGTTCGAGAACTTGCCAGCGACATGCTACCAACGAACGCAACACCCCAGGCGCTGCCTCTGTGCTTCTGGTGTCGATACTGTCAATTTGTGACCTAAATATTCTAGAGACACGTCTCCAAATGTGCTGGCATTGGTCTGCCCAATTGACGGGTTCCCTAATGTTAGCTTTGCTCGCTTTGCTCGCTTCGTACACTTTGTCCACGCGCCAATTCCCCCCCTTCCCCTGTCAATCCCTTTCCGGCTGTCAACTCTTTCCGGCTGTCCATCTTTTGCGGCTGTCAATCCTTTCCCACCTGACAATCTTCTCCCACCTGCCCATTTTCCCATTTCCTCGCACTTCGCTGGTTTTCTCCCACCCCGCCCATTTTCTTTGCCCACACATGCACAGTCATTTTGCCACACTACTTGCACTTCCGCGTCACGCCTGGAAGGATGGATGGACATGGACCAATGGGTACCGGTTCTGGGGTTATCCCTGCAGTCTGGCAGGTACCGGTTCTTAATCGGAGGGTAATTCCCGTACTCGAGTAGCCATTCAGTGCGCTGGGTTCACCGAGCTAGGTACAGTGACACAGTATCAGACGCGCTGCACGACCCGCTCATGCAAGTCGGAACCGCCAGGTTGAAAGCTCATAGGTCAGATCCCTGGTAATTGGCTGTTTCATTGGATAGGCGGTGCCTGTTCTTGCTGGGTACAAAGCACAGTGCGCGTCTGACAAGCTCCATGTTGTAAAATAAAAAAAAAGCCACTGGAAGAGTGTTTCCGTCGCAGAAGGAACCTACACGACTGACGAGCTCTCGTACGGCAGATGGGCCTTTCGTTCTCACAACGTATAATTTCCAACGTCTTTGGCGCACTTCCCCCCCTTTTCACTACCGTCCCCAGCCATGTATAAAAGCTTCAGTCTTCCTCTTGGTATTCCCTCCTTGACCCTACCATGTGTCTTCACTCTTCCACAAGTCCACTATACAGTAAAGCACTCCATCCCACCTTATATTATATTCCAAATCCCTCCAGACTATCCCGAACCATGAGCCCAAGAGACACACAATCCCAGAAAGACTCCATCGAGTCCAGCCCTCCCCCCCAGGGCCATCCCTCGTCCCCATGCCCTCCTGCCGCTTCCAAAGGTGGACCTTCTCCTTCCAAGTCTCCTGAGTCCAGTCCCAGTCATGAATCTCCCACTGCTGGGGAGGTGCCTACCTCCAAAGGCATGAATCACCAGGGCGCCATTACGGCTTCCGCCAATCCACTTGGAAACCTCGGGGGTCCTCACGTCCTCGATGAAGGCGCTACCCTTCGCGCCATCGACTGGCAATGGACCCAGGGCACCACCCGCCTCGACCTCTTCCAAGACTTGGCCGCAAGAGGCCTCATCGACATCGCAGCTGTCCCTCAGCAGCTCCTCCGAGCACCGGGCCAGGGACACGCCCTACCCCTGAGGGGCCCCGCCTCCCTCGCTTCGTCCCTCGAAGTTGGACTCGATGATGTGCCAACCCTCTCGACCCACGCGTATTCGTCCGTCCTGGACCCATCGACCCTGGGCGACCCCGATGAGGACCTCCGCTGCGTTGGCGAAGGCCTCCGACTCGACCCCGAGCCGTCCGCCCAAGGGCCGCCTTAGTGGTCTCTCTCTCTCTCCGGTCTTGTAGAGGGACTCGCAATACCCTCGGCACCTCATGGTCTTTCATACTTGTGTGGTGGCTCTCAAGGAAACACGGCAGTGGTCTCTGGTTGGACTTGTGGTCCGCGATACACAATGTTAGTGTTAGACGTGTTGGTGGCACAGCGTGGGGCCTTACAATACGCTCCACCTGGATCGAGGCTCGTAAGACGTTGGACGGACCGGGGAGCTGGATCTCTTTGTTTGAAGCCCATACCAGGTCGTCTCCACTCTTTTTCAGGCACCTCCAATGTGGAACATAGTCTTACTTCATTATTCACACTGGATTGCTTTAAACCCCGCCCACCGCAGTGATTAACCCTCTCGTACCTCGCTGAAGTCCCGGTTTATCTCCAAGGTTAGTCGGGAAACTCTGATCAAGAAGCCGGAAGTCGTGTGAAGGGGTAAATAGGTGGACCCTCCGACCGCCTGGCGGGGACACCCACCCCGATTCTCCTTGCGACACCGCCGGCTTGTTATACGACTCTGTGACACGTCCGCGAATACCCTGCGAGTTAGCTGCGAGTCCGTCCCAGCGCGTGGGTCATCCTCAGTGCCTAACCCGACTGTAGACCAATGGGCAGCTCGACCTGGTTGGTGACGGCAGACTCGATTCGTTGCTATATCCCGCCTCCGGTACGTCCTCCAATCAAGACAGAAAGGCCACGGCCCCCTTTCGTTGTAGGTGGAGTTCTAGATAATAGACGACAGCCAGTGCCTCCGGTGTCCCTCACTAGGGGAAGATACTACTAGCGAAACTGTGGCGGGTATAAGTGGGGCAGACGTCCGGACTTGGAGCTCGGGGCATGCTCCACATTACCTTAATTTAGTCTGGTTTCTTTGTTAGTTAAAACGGACCCGCCTAGCTTCCAGGGTCCAGGGTTCAAACTCCAGAAGTTGTGACTATAGGCCACTAAAAC
This sequence comes from Sordariomycetes sp. S4602, assembly GCA_023628835.1. NCBI lineage: Eukaryota > Fungi > Ascomycota > Sordariomycetes > Sordariomycetes sp. S4602. The sequence goes on from JAMAJV010000006.1 coordinate 859,247, forward strand.
ACGTCTTGGCGGGTACTTGCTGCTTCGTGGAGGGCGACCGCGCTGCACCCTCCCGTCCGCACACGATGCTAGCAAAGGCGACGCTGCGTCGCCGCTTAAGGTTCTGAAGGATTTTTTTCATAGAAGATCAGTGTCATCAGGCCGGTAGTGGCGTAATGGAAAGCTAGCAGCTCGACGTCCTGGGGGGTATTCCGCAAATATCTGTCTCGTCCACAATCTCCCTCGCCCTTGGCGTCGCGGCGTTGAAGCCTCTAGTACGTGAGCCGCTAGCGCCCGGGTATCTGGGTTCGTTTCTTCGTGGTCACTGATACCAACGACAGGTCTCGAGGCAAGGGGTGAGTCAGATATGACAGGCGGGTATGTAAAGATCCGGACCGTCCCGTGGTCTCGACCTACGTTGGGAGAGACAGCGGCATGGGCTGTGTTGGGAGCACGCAGGAAGACTGGAATCGCCTACATACATACACACCACGTAGGTAAAAATAGAGATGAAGTCCTATCCCTGAGCACTGCAGGCTCTCTATCAACTAGGGCTTCTCGAGCAAGAGCAGGTCAAGAACGGATATTGATCGCACCTCCTTACCATAGCGCCAGCTGTACCCCTGAGACATGATTGATTGGCTTCTTTGGAAAGATATAGGACCACACCCTGTATAGTCTCTGCCGTTCCCACAATTTCTATAATTCCTCACAATTCCCAAGGTTCCCAAAGTTTCCAAAGTTTCCAAAGTTTCCAAAGTTTCCAAAGTTTCCAAAGTTGCCGCGCCGGCGGAGAGAGGATGGGCGTTGATTGGCCGCCTCTTTCCGAGGATAGCGGTTCTAAAAGCAGACGCGACAAGAACGACGAGACTGGACCTCGTTGTTCGATCTGGTGCGTAAGTATTCCTTAAAAAAAGTCAAGGGCAGCTAGAAAGGAACCGTGAGGGATGGGGCTTTGCAGTAACGCGTCACAGCTTCCATCAGCAAGGTCGTATCCCATGGCATATGCACACTGCCCTGCGTTTGGTGTTACGAGGGCCCTCGCACTCGGTACCCCCGGTTTCAGTCAGAGGTGGCAGGCGCCTGCTTAACAGCCTTTTTTTGCCTACTTTTCTTCTTATCCTATGGTACCTACTGGGAGATGATTCATTTTCTCGTCAAGGTCGTTCTCCACAAAAGATCTATGTGTAGGATGCTTCCGGCGGCGGCGGGCCTGCGTGGCGACCTCCTTCAACGACAATATTCACACGGGCATTACTTGCAACGCAGGGTTAGTAATACAAGAAGCCCATGTCCCCAAGGCTCCTTGTTATAGGCGGTGACATTGTCAAAAGGAACACACTAGAAAACATCTTGGGAATTAATCACTGTGGGAAACACTGTGGGAAACTCGTCAGGGGCAATTGCGGCGCACCCTGGGGCACACCCTGGGGGATGCCCTGGGGAATCCGTGGGAAACACCTGGGGACACGCCCTGGGGACACGCCCTGGCAATTTGTGGGCAACACCTGGGGACACGCCCTGGCAATTTGTGGGCAACACCTGGGGACACGCCCTGGGGGCACGCCCTGGCAATTTGTGGGGAGCACCTGGGGAACACACCTGGGGACACGCCCTGCAGGGGCGTGTAAGTAGTCGCTGCTGAGTGCACCCATCTCTGCCCCTTCTCCAGACAAGCAATGGACTAAGATACAGAACACGAAAGAACTTGAGCCTTGAAAACCCTGGTGGACGGTTGTGTAGAATTGCCACACCCCCACCCTGCGCGCGCTTCACGTCTTCCTGCGCAGCCACTTCTCTTTTCGACGCTGACACCTTTAAAGGGGAAAACTGGCAGTGGCCAAGTCACACCAAACCGCACCAAACCGCACCAAACCACACCAAACCACACCAAATCACATTAAACACACCAAACCACACCAAACCACACTAAGCCACACTGTATTAAAGTACTCTGTTCTCTATATAGGAACCTTGTATAGTAGGGTATCTCTGTAAATCCCTGCCTCCCTTCCAATCATGAAAGCAAAACGATTGCATTGTTGCAGGTTCTGACAGCAGGCAGGAGCTCTGGGTCCAAGTCCATGCCCATGCCTGTCTGTGAGAATATATTTCGTCTGACCCGGCCAGGAGGCTCGTCTGACCCTGGTGGGTCACACATGTACATACTCTGGTAGCTGCACGGGCCAGTTATCACTTCAAGCCGGATCCCTCATCCGGACCAACATTGTACCCCTCGCAAACCTTTACCGGGGGATCTTGTGCGCCTTACCCCTGTTACCACCCTCTTAACTAAGAAAACAGGGCTGACGGAATTTTCGGTCGGCCCGGTTGATCGAGCTCTGGGTGTCGGACCATACCAGAGCGTCCTCTTCTCTGGCTCCCTGCAGAAAGCTGCATCTTCGTCCGTACCTGGGGGTTGCGGTGCATCACAATTAAATCCATTTCATCGAAGAGGGCGTCGTGGCGGCGGCGACAAAATCGCTGCTTGAAGAAGCCTTTGCCCCCGGCCACAAGAGGCGGCTTGCGGTGTAATCGCATACTCGCCCTGGCTTATAGCTAGGCGCTTGGAGCGGGTGACAAAATGCTCGCGGACGTGTTTGAATTTATCGTTCCGCTTCCGGTTTTTTGGGTTACAGCGTCCATGAGGGGAGTCGCGGGGGTCCAGCGAGGCTTGCCTGTGTGGCAAGAGCAGTGCAGGTGCGCGGGGCATGCGCCCTGGAGGGACCAAGCCAAGCCCCGAGGACCGAGGGCCATCCCGAAGCTTGAACCGGGACCTGGAAAGGTGGGGGCAGCGGCAGCATGTTTTACCGAGAGTTGCCCATCTCAGCTACGTCTGCATGTAGTACTGTTCCGCCAGAGCAACGTCTTGATTGCCCAGCCCGATCTCACATCGGCGCCATGCTAGTGGGCCCGGCATTAATAATAGCAGCGCTGAGTGGTATTGCAGCCAACTTCGTAACCCAGGCTCCGGCAGCCCCGCCGCCCCGGCAAGGGGGGCCTGGGAGCAAAGTGCACCAAAGGTGGTGGGGTCGCCGAGGTGTATCATGGCCTGCAGCACGTGGAAACATACGCCCGCTTCGAGATAGTTCATGGGAATTGACAGCCACAACCACCATCCTTGCCAAAAGGATGGCGCACACACCACCCTTTCCCGCTCTAAACTCTCAGCTGCATGTAGCAATGTACTTACAGACAGAGTCGGTGGAAACAGACGTGGACAGCTGGCCAGGGTGGTTATCTCGGTGCTTTGAGGATCCCCAGTCATGTTGCCCGTTCAGCTCTTTCCCGGGTGACACCCAGCGAAAATTTTGATTCCTGTCCAAGGGCAGAGACCAATCCGCAGCCAGCCGTTCCATGGCCCACCGCGCCCGTCCCTTCCCTACCATTACTTTCCGGGTCACTTTCACTCGGGAACCATTTATTCTTATATGGTTATTCGGAACACCCCACCCCCCACCTCTCTCCTAACCTCTCCTTGTAACACCCCCTCCAGGTGAAAATCAAGGGGAAAGTCGAGGGGAAACCGGGGAGGAAAGCTACAATAAAACTTGCGAAAAGGGCTGCAACGAAAACTGCAATGAAAGCTGTGATAAAAGCTGTGATAAAAGTTGCGGAAAAGGCTGCGACAAAAGCTGCGATAAAAGTAGTAGAAAAGGCTGCAACGAAAGCTGCGACGAAAGCTGCGATGAAAACAGCGATGAAAACAGCGATGAAAGCTGCGATGAAAGCGGCGATGAAAGCGGCGATGAAAGCGGCGATGAAAGTGGCGATGAAAGTGGCGATGAAAGTGGCGATGAAAGCGGCGATGAAAGCGACGATGAAAGCTGCGATGAAAGCTGCGATAAAGACTGCGATAAAAAGGGAGGAAATCGGGGAGGAAATCGAGGAACAACCCGAGGAATCAAGTGCCCACACCCCATTGATGGATTCTTCACGCGCGCTGGCGTTTGTGTCTCACGCACGAACATGAATCGTTCGGTCACCAACCTCCGCACGTCCAAGGCTTGGACCCTGGAGTCGCGTCTGGTAGTAGCCCCGTACCATGCCTCCCCGGTGCCTGTTCGAGAACATGTCTGGAGATTATAGATGGCGGGGCCGGACGAGACGGCCGACAAGAATGGCACGTGGACACAGCAAAAGGCTTACGCCGAAATGTCTGGCGCGCCTTTGGAGGGGGCGCGGCCGCTGCGGAGCGATACCACCCCTGCACCGCCAGCTGGCTTGACAGTTTTGTGTCTTTTGCCTATTGTGGTAATAGGACGACCGCATTTGGCCTGAGGCAGGGAAGTGGGCTGGGGCTGGAAAGCGGTTTTTGACTGGAAAGCGGTTTTTGACTGGAAAGCGGTTTTTGACCGGAAAGCGGTTTTTGACCGGAAAGCGGTTTTTGACCGGAAAGCGGTTTTTGGCAGGAAAGTGGTTCGGGGCAGGAAAGTGGTTTTTGGCAGGAAAGTGACCTCTTGCAAGAAAGTGGCCTCTGGCAAGGACATGACCCAGGGCAAGGAAGCGGCCGCTAACATCCATTTGGTCAAAGCGCGACGTGGTTCCTGCAACCCAAATGTGTTTGACACGATCCGTCCACTCCATTCCTCTGGTCTCCCCTCCCCCCTTCTGATCTCATCCTGTCTTCCCAGCACACATTTCCCTGCTGTTCCCACCATTCCCCTGCTGTTCCCACCATTCCCCACCATTCCCCTACTGTTCCCACCATTCCCCTACTGTTCCCACCATTTCCCTACTATTCCCACTATTTCCCACCCTTTCCCACCTGATGCAGCAACTCCTGGATACAGGGTTCTCTCTCTCTCTCTCTTACCATCCCCAGGTGATTATGCGCACCACGCACCATTTCCCGACCACACATACTGCCAATCCCTGCAGCCAGCAATTAATTGCGCACTACGCTCAGCATCAGCTTTTCCCGCCGGCGAACGCTTTCCCTGCAGACCCCACCCATGTAGCCTTCCTAAAATAATATGTTGAACATGACGCTGCGGTACTTGATGACGAGACCCGCGAAGACCCAGCCCGGTCCTCTGGGCCGCCGGGGGGCGTCTGTCCTCTTACACCCACCACCACCCACCCCCCGACCTTCGAAATTCGAACCCACCTTCGAATTCGAGCCCGCCTTCAAATCAAGCAGGGGCCGACGCGACGACATAATTGCTATCCCTCGTCATGCCCGACGCGAAGGCCGCCGCAGTCCTGCATCACAGTACATAGGTTTTGTGAGACGGAGCGCGTTGCCGTAGGTACCTTCGACTGGGCTGTCGGTTACAGCCCCTCCGAGACCTGGGGGGGCTCAAAATATGGGGGGGCTCGAAATCGGGGGGGGTTCGAAATCGGGGGGGGGGCCGAAATATGGGGGGGCCCGAAATCGAAGGGGGTTCGAAATCGAAGGGGGGCTCGAAATCTTGCGGGGAGGTAAGTGGCTCGGTTTTCCACCCTCCATACTGGGGGTACGGGAGTACTTTGGGGCTTGGGAGGGCCGTGGGGGCACCTGGGGCGCGGGAGGATCGGTAAGGAAAGTGGTACGTATCAGGGTCAGGGAAGGACGCGTTCCGTGTGGCGAGGAACGACAAGGGTCGGGGAAGAGGAAGGTCAAATGGGTGTCGCTCGAACATGCATGGCCAACTGGTGATTGACATGGGCAACGGTCAACTCGGAGGTGCATGGTCGGTCAGGGGCGTGGGCATGCAAAGTATCATGCACTGGCAGCCAACCCCATGCGCCTTCTCCGTGCAAAGGCAACCACCACGACAAGAAATTCTCTCAACCGCAGCCGAAGTTTCAACCTACTTACCCTCGGGATAGGGCGCGCACTAGGCTGCCTGGATTCCGCTCGCACTGTTTGGCCGTTGCCTTCATACCGCCCGCCCTTTTATGTTGGGTCATGGCAAGATCCAGGCATAGACGAGTGAGTGTCCTGACGGGCCGGGCTGGGCGGGGAAGTAGCTGAGGGCGTGCGCCCGCCCTCAGTCGGCGTCGCACACCCCCCGGCTCTGGTCCCCGAGCTGAATTTTATGGGCCCAGAGCTATATCCCAAATCTACTCTCAAGTCTGCTATTCTTCTTCGACGTTTTTCCTACCGCCATTCCCACTCATCATCCACGAATATATAAAGGTGCCTCGGAGCCCCCCGAAAACATGAAGACCGGATCTCATGCCCCAGCAGCCCCCAGCACACATTCTTCACTCTTCAGCAGAGCAATCCCATAGCCCAAGCCCTCCCTCCCACAGCACGTCGCCGCCAGCACCGTCGAGGCCTCCCCGTCCTCACACAGCCAGACAACATGGCCCCGAACGACCACTCGCCCGGTGGGCATGCCTCTCGGTCCGGTCCTCCCACTGGGGACTGCCCTCGCCCTGCCGGTAGCACTGTCTCCTCCGATGGCCCTCCCCCTGCGGGCGGCCTCAACCCCTCGGCCAACCTCGACTATCCTCCTACCGGGGGCACCGACGCTCCATCCGACACTGCCTATCCTCCCACCGGCGGCACCAACGCCCCGCCCAACCCTGCCCCTGATCAACACGAGGTCCCCGAGGAGTATACCCCCATCATCGAACACGAGGACCAAGCCCTCGAGAACGCAGGTCCCCATAGTCCGCAGGTGGAGGGCAGAACCCTCCCCTCGGTCCCTTCCTGGGCCTGGACCCAAGACACCAACACCCTGGGCGTCTTCCAGAGCCTGGCCGCCCAAGGCCACATCGACACCAACACCGTCGAGGGGCACCTCCTTCCCTCTAGGGTCGGGCCCCAGGCGTATACACCCCTGCCCTTGACGGCTGCTGTGCCTGCTACCCGCACCTCGTCCATGGAGGGGGAGGCCGACGCCCAGCCGCGCTCTCCGGCACCCATCGGCGGATGTCCACCCGTCCAGGGCCAGTCACTCCCCGCTCATAGCATGGAAGAGGACCTTCTTTGTATGGGGCAAAGCTTCCCGTCTGGCTCTACCCAGCCACGACAGGACTGCTCCATCCAAGAGGACCTGGACTTCCAAGAGGACCCCCTTCCAAAGAAACCCTGCCTTCCAAGGGGACCTCGCCTTCCGCCCGGCTATATCAAGCGCAACATCACGACCCGCACCAAGGCCCCGCCGGGGTCCCTCTAGGGTATGATGGGGAGGAAGGATATGTAAGTGGTATCGGAGATAGTCCTGTTGACGGTATTCGTGGGTTGTCACCACAGACACAATAAGCAGGACGTCTGAGATCCGATCCCAACCACATCCCAAAAGGTGGAGCGACGGCTTTAGGCCGATCGGCTCTGGGGCCAGGTTTCGGGAGGCTCGGACGTTGGCGTCGAGACGAGGGCGGATCTGTGGGGGCAGATTCGTGGGTGCAGATCCGTGGGACACGGGCGAGTCGTCGGCGCCGGGACACCCCCATAGACAAGGAGTGGTCGGGGCGGGTCGTCGGCATCGGGAACATCATTGGATTGACGCCAGCAACAGAAGGGCTATCGGTGTTATAAAAACAAAAAGAGAACAGACCATGATGGTCCATGGGCTCATCGCGTCAGAGCGGGAACGGTCGGGATCAGAGACGGAAGGGCCATCGGCGAAAGACGCCGACGGACCTCCCCCGAGCACATGCAGTGCCGTTCCGGGGTAAGCCCCCAACTTCAACTTCAACCACTCTTGCACCGAAATTATCGGTCATTTTATAGAACGAATCTTATATCCATTGCTTCACCTCGGATCTCCGAGGGTCTTCCGCCTCGTTTCTGGTGATGAGAGGCCGTGCCTGTGCGGAGGGGCCAGCTTCCCCCGCTGGCGGGACGGGAAGCAGTCGTCCTGTACCTGGAGCGTTGACGCCGAGGTCCTCGTGAAAACAGAATAGACGAAACTCAGTGAGTGATATGTTTGTTAGCGAGCCCCGTAACGCATCTCAATGGTACGACCAGGCGAGTTGGCCGGCGGGGGTCATGGCTTTCGATGGCCCCGGGGATGGATCGAATCGCGTGCGCTTGCACCATGTGCAACTCCCGTCAGCCGTGCCCCCTCCCAGACACCCCATCTGCTCGTAAATCTCCGGCATGACATCAGACGCCCTGTCGGCTGGCTTTTCTCCGCGCACTTCGGGAATCTTCTCGACCCCGACACTCTCTCAAGTATTGTTTTCAGCCCAGACTCTCGAGACAGAGGTATATCGTCTTGGTGGTCTTGAAGCAACGGGCGTTCAAGGAAGGCACCAGGCCAGACTGGCAGCAGCCACGGTCCCCGGGAGCTGCGCTGCGCGCTAATGCCCCGGCATCCTTGACGCCTCCAAGGCCGCTGCGAAGACCGTTCGCCCCGACCCTCCTCTCCAACCCCTCGCCCGAACAGAAGCGAGACCAGCGCAGCCGCCGCGTCTGCTTGGAGTGTCGCGGCGCCTCGAACTCGCACCTGAGCAGACGGCCCTGTCGAGCTTCATTAGCCTGTATCCAAGAAAGCGGAATGGCTCCTCATCATACCTGCTCATCACCCCTCTCACCAAAGCTTCGCTCCGCCCTCCTCCGTGCCGCGGCGAGACCAGACCGAAGGGCGCGCAGTCGAACAGGCACTCCCTACCACCAGAGGCCTGGAATACACGGTCCTCCAACGACAAGGGAGGCATGGGTGCAAGTCGCCAAGGCCGCTGTCCTCGGCGTAAGGAGGCTTCGATGGACAGGAGCTGTTCCTGGTAGTGTTCTCCGAGGTGTCGTTCGCCAGGGCCAGGAAATAACACACACTCCCCTTCCGTCGAGTCCAAAGAGTTGGGGGACTAGTCAACGGAGGCATGATACCGGAAAGGGAAAGGCTGGAAACCACAAGTCCTCTCGGTCAGCAGACATCGCGTCCCCGCCCAGTCTCCCCACCCCCCGGAAGACTGAAGGACAACAGCGCCATTATCTCATCCCACCTCACCCCGCCAAAGTCCCCTGCACCCCATCCCCGTGACCAGCACCGTCCTCTCCCGGTACACACCCGCAGCTAAACCCCCGGCTAACCCCCGAGACACTGCGGTGCACCACGGCTCCTCCCACCCGACACCCGCACCCCATACCACGGGTCCCAAATCCCGCGTCCATCCGACACAAGCCATCTCCTCGGGACCACGTCCAGGTCGTGATCCCCGACGCCGTAGCTCCCTCATCCGAGTGACACCAAGCTCGCGAAAGGCTCGGGGATGCTAGCCGACGCGGACACATCCCATCATCCCATAGGGAAACTGGGGCCCAGCGATACCCCATCCGAATATCAAGTCCGTATCTCTTGCTCGCCTACCTTTACCCACCTCGTCCTAGCACGACTTCCCTGCCCAGACGCAGAGGCGCATCAGCGTGCATGAAAGGTCTCAGCCAAGGGTGTGAGGGAATGCACCGAGCCGTTAGTATCACCGCGTCGTTCCGCGGCTTGGAGGCTCTGCCGGGTGATATCTGACCGAAGAATATTTGGAGTCGGAAGCCGAGGAGGATTCGAGCACGCCATCCGACGGTCTTCGTGTTCGAGTAGGGAGGAGAGCTGGCCCGAGTCGGCAGAGCTCGAGAGGTTTCATCTTCCGGCCACTTGCGTCCAGCAGACAACAAGACGAGCCAAGGGGGTAAACGCAAGCCGAGCCAACCGTCGCCGCGTCACTGGAAAGCCTTCACACGGTCCCAGATCCGACGGACCGAGAGGATGGACCCCTTTCTCCGGTGGGCCGCATCATCCGACCTGTAAAGCACTCCCACGGGCCTGATTAGCTTCTCGAAGTCGGAGGCAGGGCATCCGCAGGTGCCAGATAGCACCCCTTCTCCGCGCAGCCTCCCCGCAATGACACGGCAACTATGTCAAGCAAGCTGCCGCGACCCGGCTTCCTGAAATGGAAGCCGGAGGGGGAGCGGTTGGTCAGCATTCGCGGAGAGGCGGTGAGAAACCACGGAAGGAGGCGGGCCGAGCCATCCATTCCGCGTTTGGAGCACCTTGCGCGACAGGGTCGAGGGAAGTGGACGCAAGGCAGGTTAGAAGGAGACGTGTGCCGTGGAGAATCGAAATCCCATTCTCGAGCACCTGGATTCCTCGATACACAGACAAGAAACCCAGGCTCTAACACGACACACTCTTCGTGTCCGTCAAGGGAATCTCGGTCCCGGATCGTAAATACCATTGACCTCATATCGAGTCATCGAACATCCTCTGGCGTTTGTCAACTGACAAGACGCGACAGTACACAAGCCTCGGCTACGAGGGTAGATAATCTCAGGAGACGCAAGCTCGGGATTCTCGTGCACCCCAAACTTTGTTCACCTACGCCTTCAGGTTAGCCGTGTGCGACAGAAAGACGCAACGATGCATCGCAGGATCAAACCGCGGTTAGAGCTTCTCCGGGTTGCTTCCTTAGGGAATGCTGTCGGTAGACACGCCTCGGGCCAACAGCATTACCGCCTTGAGCATACGAAGGGACGGTGAGAGAATGGCCCCGCAAAGGAGAACACCATCGGGGTCACTGATTCCGGCTTTTATCAGCCCGGCTGCGTGCAAACGGGGGCATGCTGTAGAAATAGAAACGGCACACGCGGGATTCTGCAGCCGCCCGGCCGGTCAGCAGACTAACAAGGGGCGGGGAAGACGTCCCCGTCACGCCCCTGCCGAGTCTGGACGCGCAGCCCCAGCGTGGGGTAATGATCCGCTTCGGCGTAACACCGAATCCGGATGGTGACACGGCACCGTTTGCTCGTCTTCAAGCAGGGCCACTGCTGTGCTTGTCATGGGCACTTGGCTCGGAGCCTTTACTCCCTGTCACACGTCGAAGAGGTGAGCCTGCCGTCATAGGGAGTGCAGAAGCGGTCATGGAGGAAACAGCTGGCGAAGACGGCCAGCAGATCTGGTGAGCCTTTCCGTTCAACGACCGCCATAATCGTCATCTCGTAGTTGCGCAGGAAGCTGGGTAGCGACCTCCAGCCGCCAAGGGCTCGTCTCCTCAAAGTCGGCGACGGGCAGATGGGTCCGCCATAGAGCAGCTGCGATATGCTTTCGTCATGTAGGACACGCTGTCTCGGTCAAGGCTATTATCCGCTTAATCAGATAATCCTGGCTGAGGGGGTTAGAGGCGCATCTGACAAACGGCCATGCAGCGACTGGTTGCGCCGCTTCCCATAGGTCAACGTCGGCATGCTGAGACGGCGTGCCCCTCGGATATAGCAGGGCGAGGATGACCCGTCATCCTCGCAGCCTCTTCCTCGCTTCGCCAATCTTGCCATCGCAGACGAGCAGTCGTGCAACCTAACAGCGATGCGCTCATCGCAGAGCAGACCACTGGGCTCTCTCGGATGATACACCTGCAGGGATGGTAGGACCGGTCAAGGCCAGCTTCGGCAATGAGCAGCAATACGGTCAATCCCACTGTCGGCGTCGTGTCGCTTGACCGATGGGTTGCGTCTCGGCGCTTGAGATATGACGCAGGGGTGGGCAAGAGTGAGATGCGATGGGCACTGGCCTTCTGCCATTGCCTCCATGAGGCTGACTGGAGTATAAATTGAGCGCGTCGTCCAGTCTGTAGCTCCGGATCCACGAAGAACCAGCAGACACCAAAGAGCAACACCCCTTAACACTCCGCCAGATCCTCTATTCGATCGGCATCCTGAGCTTACATCGCCAAGGAGCCAACCAGCCATCTGTGCAGTCGCCCAGAGGTCCTGACAGGAATGCCCAGCCGCACATCGCAGAAGACTCCTGGGGCTTCCGGCCCCAAGCAGAGTAAGCAGTGAAGGGCCCCTGAACGATGGAGGATAGCGGCTAACAGGTTGTAAAGGCACCAAGCCGCCCACCAAGGCTGCTGGGCCCAGGAAGCACAAGGAGGCACTGGTTGATCGGACGCGGCGAGATCATGAAGCCAGTGACGAACAGACCCTTCACCGCGGCGAGAAGAGGTTCTCGGTAGCAGTGAGCAGGTGGTTGGACGAGCCAATCGCCGAGGGCCCATACAATGGCATTGCCGGCGTTGCGGGTTGGCAAGAGCGGGAGGCGGACGATAGTATCGAAACGTCAGAGCGGAGAAAGAAGAGCGGCAAGAATAAGAAGAAATAAGCTCAAAGCATGGACGAGAGGCTAACGCGTGGCGCGGCCGGTCGTCGACAGCGGGGTCGAAGTCAAAGGCCGGGCGGTGGCTCGGCCCGCCGGTACCTGGAGCAAGTGGAGCGGGTTTCTTGACGGCGGCTGTTGTCTCCGTGGGGGCGGTTCAACCTTGGTCGGCGGCACAGTTTATCGATTCTCTGCGGGTTTTTTTCGTTTCGGGATGTTGTTGTCTTTGCGTGCCATCTGGGTAATTATCAGTCTTATCAGCCAGGGCGGCGTCAATCCAATCTGTTTCTTGGCAAGCCCCCCAATTGAGATCTCCGCGGTCTCAGACTTGCGGCTTCTTCATCGCGGGAGAGAATCCCCGTCTCACCCACCCGGCTGTCCGACGCTGCTCAGCCCCGACAGCCCGGTTCAGCAGATGCCGTGCTATATCGGCAACCGGGACGGCGAAGGAAGCGCATGTCTCTGCGGCTCTGACACCTTTCGCTGCGACACTTTATGAACCAAGCGCACCAAATATGCGCGCCGAGGGGTTCACAAGGTTGTTTATTTGATATTCTGCATGACGCGGCTGCGACAAGCGAGGATCATCGGTGGGGCCTCTCCATTATCAATCCGTCGGCGGAAGACGAAGACGAAAAGCATGCAAATAAATGGTGGGTGGGAAAGGAGGAAAGCGACAAGATGTGTACCCGGAAGAACAGCTCAGAGGGAACGAAAACGAGGGTTCAGCCGCGAGAATAAATTGCGCACTCTGCCTCCGCATTCGGACATCTCCATGGCACATGCCAGCGCCTCCGCGCGATGGACGCCGCCGGCAGGTCCGACCGGGGGCCAGGTACCAACGCGGCCAGGGCAATAGCGCCCGACGCTCTTGCTGGGCCTTATTTGAAGACAGCGAACGAACGGGTAGTTCCTTCACCCGGCGGAAGCTCCTTCCGTGGCCCCGCGGGTCGCTCCCGCCCAACCTCAAACTCGCCTGGCCTTGGGCAGCGTTAGAAAGCAGGAAAGTCGATCAAGCCGAGCCGCCAGCTTCGTATTTGTTGCCAGGAAAATCATCAGACCCCACCTTGCCTTGGCCAGGAACTCCGGCGGGTCGCTTCCCGATGAGGACGGTACAGGGGAGGTACTTTCGAACATCGGAGGCTTCCAGAGCAGGCGGCTCCCGTCCGCTTGCAGGTGCTCGGAAAACCCGCCAATTAGGGGCCGCCAATGGGTCGGCGGGCGCGTGGGACCCGCTGGATTGGCTCGGCCCCAGCGCGCAAGCTCCGGCTGCCGATCGTCAGGACATGTACCAGGAAGGTCCCCTCCGCGTGGAAAACGGGCTCCACCGCAGTTCCTGGAGTGGCTTGGCTTAGAATGCACAAGCTTGGCCGATATTTTCGTCTGGCCCCGACTCGGTCGGTATCCCTTCGGCGGTGTGTCAGTATGACCACGTTGTGCGGCTTTGTGCGCTTCATTCTTCATTCAAGTGAGACGGTTCTACCGCATTTGAGAGTCAAAATAAATATAAAAAAAGCGTGAGGGACATCTGACACCTCCCCCTTCCTCACCCGCGTGGCCGAATCGCGGACCGTATAAGCAGATCCGCCAATCCGGTTATTGACGACTTCGGGCATCCCGGAGCTCCAACCTCCCTTCTTTAGCATCGATCGCTCAGTCAGCAAGGCTTGGCCCTTGCTTGTCCCGGTCACGTCACGCCTGAGGCCCCCTCCCGTTCCGGAAAACCCAGCGACTGAGATAGGCCCAGGCCGCCAAGACTGCACAGAACCAAGACGCGGGCCCCAGTTTCCGTCACCATCTCGAATACGAGCCCACTTTTATCCCGACTCGTCCCAGTCCGGAAGGAGACCCCATTTTCCGCCCTTTCTTCTTGATCGGCTTTATCTTTGTTTTTTCTCTCTCTCTCAACTAGGTCCCCACCGACTCGAAATCGACGACGACGAAGAATCGCGGTTAGGACAACGTCTCCCAGTTCGCTAGGGAGAGGAAAGCTGGCGCAGGAATTTGGCGCCGGGAAAGTGACGCCTGACTGCCCGAAAGGGTGAATCTCCGCCGCGAAAACGAATCCGATACAGCTCGAGACATACCCGACGGATCGACGAAAACATCCGCTCCGCGCCCGCGAAAACGAACCACCTCCCACTCGACGACACTCGCTCACTCCTCGCTCACTCCTCAACCGACCCTCACCTCTGATCTTCGCCTAACCCTCATACCGCACCTTTCCGCCCATCCCGAGCCTCCAAAATGGGTATAACGCATCCCCCGCAAACACCCGCCGCACACAACCACCGCTAACCTTTTCCCCCCACTGCAGCAACCACCAACCAGGAGACGATTATCCCCTTCGACGACCTGCCCAGCTGCGCCGCCGACTGTGGGCCCCTCTTCGACGCCAACGGCGCCTGCGTGCCGCCCATCACCGCCCAGGCCGACGAGTCGTGCTTCTGCGCCCACAACGCCGTCGCCGGCTTCAAGCAGGGGTCTGATGGCGTGTGCGATGACGCCTGCTCGAACGAGGACGACCTGATCGCGATCCAGAACTGGTTCGCGGAGACGTGCGACGCGGAGGCGGTGGAGGCCGGCGACGGGGACAGCGGCGGCGACTCTTCGGACGACAGTGGGGATGGTAGCAGCTCGGGGGGCACCTCTCCGAACTCGAACGTGAACACGGCGACCGGCCAGTCCTGGTTCGTTCATGAGCCCTCCCCTACCTTATACGTGAAACCGCACTGACACGCAGACCTTCCCAGGGTCGAGATGCACTGGCGCTGGCTCGTGATGATCATAATCCTCGTCATCGCCATAATAGCAATCTGGATCGCCGCCTTCTGGTGGCGCCGCCGCCACCTCCGCAAGAAGGAGCTCAAGCGCTCCCTCGGCAAGCGCCCCGACACCGCCTCGTGGGGCCCCGGCGCCGCGCCCCCGGAGACCGAGTCCGCCGTCGGCGGCGTCTTTGCCAACAACGGCTCGTCCGACAGCTCCGGGCCGCCCGAGAAGCCGAGGCCCGGGAGGACCTGGTGGGGAGGGAGGAAGGCGGGGTAGTGGTGCCTCTGCCCGCGTGTCCCTTTTTTTTGCTTGCTTTTCAGGATTTGAAAGTTTAGGTGTATGGAGTTGGGGAATAGATGGGGTAGGGGGAAACATTCATTTACGGCCATTTGCGCTTCTTTAATACGGGTATATCTCTCATCGTCGGCATGTTTTTCATCCTACACATCATGGTACAGGGAGGGAGGAGGGTGAGAGGAGGGCGACGGTATAAGCCGGTCGTCTAACCATTGGCTTGGTTATGGGACGGCTTAGCCAGTCCTTGGAGGGGGATGACAGACCTAATCCAAGAAGTCAAGATTCTAAGGCTCATATCTCTTCGATGCTAGCGTCATAAACGGGCACCCATGACAGCAGTGAACAAGACCTCTGCCAAGTATAAGGTCACGTCTGCTGCGAAGACCCCCAGATCAGCAAGATGGGCTCAAAACCTCGTATACTCATGAACCACTACCCTATTGCCTATGAAGCAGATACGAAATACGACGTATTATGTTGCCAAAGCCCCCTAAACCTGCCATCTCCACCATCTCCACGATCTTCACCCCCACCGCTATCTCCTCCACCGTATCCATCCCCACAGCCCACATCTTCTCCACCGTCTTCATCCCTGTCACTCATTCCTCTCTTCCGCTCCCCCTTCACTCTCTTCAAACTCCACAAAGTTGTAAAGCTGCGGGCCTCCCCACCGTACTCATGCATCGCCTAGCTCCTTGCCGGCATGTCCGCCGTGGCGCTCCTCCCCTGCGCCTCCGCGGCGTCCATGTACAGGTCGAGGAGGCACCCCGCGGACCACGCCTGGGTGGGAGACTGTCAACCGTTAGCATATATCTCATATCAACTTCCCCTTCACTAAGACTCACCGAGTCAGGACAAAACTCTCCCGCCTTCTGCGTCAGCTCCGCAAGCCCCGCCCACTCCCCCTCAATCATCTCCTTGCACCCCTCCAACCTCCTCGTAACCTGCTGATAAACCTCCACCCTCCCCTCCTCCACCTTGCCCTCCTCCCCGCCCCCCTCCCTCTCCCTCCGCTCGAGGTCGAACCGCAGCAGGGCCCTCAGGAAGAACCCCGTCGGCCAGAGCCACTCCGGCCCCTGGTGGTAGTTCCTCCCCTTGGCCGTCGCAAAGTCCGCCGAGTCGTCGCCGTTGACGTAGTGGCCCCTGTAGTTGAGGTCCCCCGGGTCCAGCGTCGCCATACCCGTCGGCCCGCGGAGGACCTTGTCGGCGACGCTGAGGGCGCCGAGGGCCCGAGCACGCGTGAAGAGCGCGGGGGCCGCCACCATCGCGATGGGGAAGTTGGGCCGCAGCTGGTAGTCCTCGTAGGGCTTGCCGGAGCGGTAGAGGTCCTTGTAGATACCCCGCCGGTTGACGATCCCACTGTCGACGTCAAAGTCCTTGTCCTGGTCCTTGGAGGGCGGCACGTAGTAGCACCGCTCGAAGTTGTCCTTCACGAGACTCGCCCAGTTCTTGAACGATATCTCTGTGCCGTCAGCCTTCTTCACCCCGGAGTGCTTGTACTTCCCCTCCTCATGGAGCTTCGCAACCCAAGCAAGCGCGCTATATAGCTGCCCCGTGATCTCGATCGCCGCGCCGTCCCGAGGCGTGCCAGGAACACCCTTCGACCCAGCTTTCTCGCTCTCCCCCATCTTGTCCATCCACGTCCCGCAGTTATGCTGGTTCCCGCCAAACACGAACCCGTTCTCCCAGTCGACCTTGATATCCACGTTGAACCCCGGGTCGCTCATCTGCTGGTCGAGGTCCCTCCCCGCGTTATGCTCGCGGTAGCTGATCCCCTCCGCATGCCTCTGCAGAGCCTCCTGCACCACCTCACCAATCGTGCTCTCCTTCGAATACGCCCTCGCATCGTCATGTTCGAACCACGTATCGTCATACGGCAGGAACCTCCTCTTGACCTTCTCCTCCAGGAGACGAACTCCATCCGGAACGATCCGCACGTAGTCCTGCACATTCTGCAGGAAGAACCACACCGCGTCCCTGGCGTTATATCGCGGGAGCTTGCCGCTGCTGAGCAGGTTTGGAATGAGCCCGTGCTTCATCACGCTCGCAAACGCCATGATGTGCTCCCTTGCCTCCAAGTATCGGCCGGTACACAGGTACAACCCCCGTAGCGAGATGAACACGTCACGACCCCAGCACCGCGCCCACTCGACCGCAAAGTGCGGCAGCCCGGCGGCGAGCGAGGGCACCACCTTGCCGGGCCACAGCGACGCGGACAGGATGAGCCCGGTCTGCTGCACGCTCACAAGCGCGAGGGACCTGATGAACCACTGGCCGTCCCGGATATTCTGGTTCATCTGCTCCAGCGCCCTGTTCGCCGCGGCGTCGTACGCCGTGCGTATGACCAGCCCAAAGTACCTCGGCACCAGGAAGCTCGGGATGGGCCTGATGGCATCGAAGCGCTTCTTGAACCAGGACGCCGCCTCCACAAGGCGCTCCTTCTTGTCCTCCTTGCTTAGCCGCTCGAGCCTCTCCACGATGTAGTCCAGCGCCCAGTGGCCGTCTCGCAGGTTCTGGCACAGCGGGTGCCCGAGGTTGTTGTCGCGGATGACCGGCTTCAGGACGCTCCACCACCCCTGGAGTCCGGCGTAGACGAGCTTCCCGTGGCCGGGGACCTCGTAGACCCCCCGCTCGCCGCCGCTCGAGTCCCGCTCCTCCGCCTCGCACCGGTATAGAAGGAAGTTGAGGTCAATCATGTCCAGCTCCCTGAACGCCTGTTTTGCGCCCGTCGTCACGTATGAGTCGAGGCCGGCCGTATGTTCCGCCGCGGGAATCCACGTCTCGAAGAGCGCAATGCTGCCGGGAGGGAACTCCCCGCTGACTGTAAGCACGGTGTCGTCCCCCTTCACCTCCATGCTAACACCGGAGGAATCGATGACACGGCTGGGAAGGCCGCGAAGGCGCTCCTTATCCTCCGTGGCCTTCTTCTCCGCCTCCTCCGAGGTGTCGACTTCCAAAGTCCAGCTGCCGATATGGTTCGCTCTAGTCCCCGGCAGCCGCACGGGTTTTAGGGCGCCATTGCCGTTACCACTCCCAGGGAACGCGGTATGCGCGATGAGGAAGTATCCCTTCCGAGAAAGCGGCTGGACCCTGTGGACGGTGATATACTGGTCCTCGTGGTGGATGTGGGCTTCCGAGTACCCGTTCTGGCCCATGTGCGTGTGGGTCTGGTTGATCAGCTTCTTGACCTTCCCGATACCATCGTCACCACTGCCAATCTTTACTGGGCTGTATAACCGCCTCTCGGAGACCACGTTGACCCTGTCGGGGTAGACCTCGTCGTACCCCATCACGCTCCCAATAGCGCACGCGCACATCCCCACCAGCGCCGCGTTCGGGAGGGTATCCCGAGCCTCCCGCTTCTTCGCGGGCACCTCGTTGTCGTGCGTGCAGTCCATGAACATGGCGTTGATTTCCGTCTTCCTGACAGGCCTGACGATATCCCTCCGTGGGTGGACCTCGTCATCGCCGTCGAACACCTCCTCCCCCTCCGGCGCCCCGATCTGCCGCTCGTGCGCCGCCTCGGTGGGCGCGACGACGTGCGGCTGGATCTCGAAGCTCCCGATCGGCCACCCGCCATAGCTGTGCACGAGCCTGCTCAGCTCCCCGGTGCCCCAGCTCTGCATAGCCTCCCGGATGAGCGAGTTGAGCCCCAGCCTCTTGACAAAGACATAGTCCATGTCCTCGTCGCCCGAGAACAGCTCCGCGACGACGTACAGATTCGGGCGGACCTTCCTCGCCTCGTCGATCATGTACACGGCGAGGTCGATCCACGTCGAGTGGCAGTTGTCGATGCGGAAGCCGTGGAAGTACTTCGCCATCAGCCGCGAGTACTCCGCCATGTAGTCCCAGAGCCAGGGGTTGTCGTCGCGGCAGGTCCCGTACCGTAGCTTGACGCAGTCGCCCCAGGAGATCACCTCCCGCCGCAGGTAGGCCCGCGAATGAGGGCCGGCGTTATCGACCAGTGCGTTCGCATTCCAGATCCACCCATTGCTGATCAGCACCAGCTCCTCGTCCTTGCGATCCTTGGTCACCTCGTCGCGGGGCAGCCGGGTGAAGTACGACTCGGACATTGGGTTGTCGGCGGTGATGCGGCCGAGGCGCGGCCCGTTCTCTTCCAGGCGGTCATACTTGATGCGGTTGAAAAGCTGCTGCAGGGTCTCGCCGACGTCGGCGTCGTACTCCTTGTAGAACGCCAGGTTCGCCTCGTCCAAAACGGTGCGAATCTTCTCCCGCGCGGCGTCCTTGTCAGATCCGCCGTCTTTGTTGTACTGGCCCAGGAGGACTGAGAGCAGGCCACCAGAGTATTTCGGGTCAATCTTCCGCCTAAACCGCTCTCCGAGGCGGTCATTCCCCTGGATACCGTACTTGATCAGCATCTCAGCCTGCTCCTTCAAAGACTTCCCCTTCGTCGATTCCAGATCCGGCGGGGTCGATACGTCTCCGTTAACCCACGCCTTGATCGCAGAATCGGCCTCCTTATCCACGTACAGGGCGTAGTACTCCCAAAGCCGTATAGCCACTATCCCCTCGTTCTTTACCCCATCCATGAGCTTAAGCAGGTCCTCCTCGGTCTTGAGCTCGGCCGGCAAGCCAAGCTTTTCCATATTGGCGCTGATCTCCTGCAGCTTCTGGTCGAGCTGATACGCAGACTCCAGCCACGGCGCCGTGATGAGGTTATACCCGGCCTCCGGGTGTTCCCTCAGCCACTTTGTCTCCGGCGACGTGTGATTCAGCACGATGTCCGTCAGCGCGAGCATAGAGTAGTCCTTCTCGAGCCTCGTGATCATCTCCTCGAGATCCTTCAGGCCCCCGGGGAAGCACCGCTCATCCCAGCCCAGCTGGTCCGCGATGCTGTACGGCGAGTCCGAGTCCCCGCGGACCTGCAGCGGCGGGAAGTGCACCATGTTGTACCCCTTCTCGCTGAGCGTGCCGAGGATAGGCTCCCAGTCGTTCGGGTACGTACCCATGCACTT
Source organism: Sordariomycetes sp. S4602 (assembly GCA_023628835.1). Taxonomy (NCBI): domain Eukaryota; kingdom Fungi; phylum Ascomycota; class Sordariomycetes; species Sordariomycetes sp. S4602. Next base: position 879,291 of record JAMAJV010000006.1, read on the forward strand.
GCTTAGTACCGTGATTATGGAAAGGGCGTCGAGTGGCAGACGGCGCTCGTTGAGCTGCAGGCGCGGGGCGACGACGACGTAGAAGTTGGGCGAGCGCGTGGTCTCGCTCTCGCGGTTGATGGCGGCGTCGAGGGACTCGGAGATGTCCGGGAGGTCACCGTGGGTGATGTAGTAGGTGTAGGTGCCGGCGCGGCATATTGGGACGCTGATCTCGATCGTGCGGTTGAAGTCGGGGGTGAGTCTCGAAGCGAGTTAGCAATGCCGATAGGAGAACCTGGGAACGTCTGGAGGGGCACGTACGGGTACTCTTTGTATTTGTCCCTCTTGAAGCCATCGCCCTCCTCGGGGACGTTGATCCAGAGGCTCCCGTGCCGACATATCGGGGAGGTACCCTCGATGGAGAAGCGCAGGGTGATGCCTTCGTCCGACTGCGGGTCGATGTAGACGTACTCCCTGGGCACCCTGGGCGACCCGTCGTTGTTCAGGTGGAGGACGTAGACCTCGGACGAGGCCACCGTCCTGGGGTCCAGCATCTCGGCGGTCGGCGGGGTGGATTAGGCGCGGTGGGTTCGTGGGGACGGCGATCTCGGTGTCCGGAGCTGAAGCGGGGCCGTAACTGTCGGCGGGTCAATTGGGAAATATGAGCTGGAGGAGTATATGGTTCGAGGTAATGGCGTCGAAAGAAGCTATCAATCGTCCAAGAATACCCCGCGGAGCAGGAGTGAAAGGGGTACAAAGGTAGCTATCGCGGGCATCCAGGATCGCCGATGAACAACCCCTCAGGCAAAACACCTCGGGGACCAGCACGGGATATGCAGACGCTGAGGAATTCCAGCGGACTCTCTTTGTCCGCAGGATGCAAAACGAAAAGAAACACACATAATCGACGTAACACTACTTCACACAATCAAATCCAAGGCACGTGGGAGATGCCGCGTCTAATGGGGGCGGCGTGGTCTGACAAAGCTGTCCGCCCCTTCCCCTCCCTCTGCCGTCATGATGCTCAGGCACATGTACTCCTCGTACCTGCAATGCACTCCTCACCTGCCTGCAAGCCACCCCGTTTACCTCCCTGCGACCAGTAAAAACGCCCTCCTCGCCGCCAATAAATTCTCTCACCGCGGTCTGCTTCACCTTGGCACTGATACGAGCTCCAATATCGCCACATGCCCCCAATACCACCCTGTAAGCTCAGCAATTTTCTCGAGCTCGCCCCTCTCGCCCACCTCCAGAGCTCCCCTCTATCGCCAATAAATACGTCATTTCTGCCCCGCCATGCTCGACCCCACCTGTAGCGGCCGTTGCAGTCCCACCTGAGCGAGATTGTCGCGGTGCTCTCGTAGCTCACGATCAATGGATTCTTCCGCAGTTACTTCGTAGAGTTAGGATGGTGTTGGTCCTGCATATTCCTGCGCGGCGTCCTCATCAAGACGTCATTTCTCAACGGGGCACGTCCATGACCTGCGCATCGCATCGCAGAGAGCTCGTCCGACATCGCAGCCAAGCACCTCAACACATCCCTCACCAACAATTCACATATACCAGAAACCAGTCATGACAGAGAAAGCTGTTTTATAAACCCCTGCAATCCATGCCCATACCTAAATACCAAAAAATCCCATTCCCGTGCATGTCTCGTAATCACCGCCGGTTCGCCGTCTATGCATAAACCTTCTCACCCTTGTATCTCCATCTGTCATCCCCTTTCGTAGGCCGTCCCCTTAACACTTCTTCAACAACCGTTTCCTGCTTGTCATAAGCGGAAGAGGCCTCCCCACCCTAGATCCGGGGACTCTATTCGCCCGACACAAGGTTGGGGATGTCCTGGACCGAGTAGCGTCCCTCAAGGATACCTATCACAATGTTAGCGGACTGCATAAGGTCCAAGGGTCCAAAACTAAGTACTCACCGCATACGGTCTCGAACAGAGGGTACTCCCTCTCCAGCCCCTGCTGCTTCAGGAAGGAGTGCACCTCGTGCGCCGTCGACGTCCCCTGCAGCATCTGGCCGTTCAGCTCCGTCTTCTCGATCTCCTGCACCGTGACCCCCCTCTCGACCGCCATCTTGGCGCACTTGTAGTTCCTGCCGCTGAGGCAGCTCGTGATCAGGTCCGCCACGCCCGCGCTCTCCTCGGTGAAGGTCTGCGGCCTGATCGTGCCGCCGAAGAACTCCTTGCCGAACTGGATCATCTCCAGGAGGCCCACGCGCATGATCTCCGACTTGGCGTTGTCGCCCCAGCCCATGCCGTCGACGAAGCCGGCCGCCAGCGCGATGATGTTCTTGAGCGCCCCGCCCAGGGACGTGCCCGCCACGTCCGACACCATGCGCACGTGGAAGTAGGGGCGGTGGAAGAGGTGCTTGAAGGTGTTGTGGTCGAGCGGCGGCCACTCGGCCGGCACGGGTGTCAGCCTGACCTTGCTCTTGCGGCCGCGCGCGTCCTTGTGCTGCAGGTCCTGCAGGAGGTCCAGGTTCGGCGGCTTGCCCGCGCCGGGCGCCGGCGACCCGCTCCTAGGAGTGCCGGGCTTCGACGGCGTCCTCGACTGGTCCAACGGAGGCGGGTCGTACGCGATGGTCGTGCCGCACCACTTCTCCCGCGCGATCTCGCTCGCGATGTTGGCGCCGGACAGCGCGCCGCAGTAGATGCCGAGCCCCTCGCCGATCCACTCCGAGAACAGCGAGATGCCCTCGTTCGAGACGTTGACGCCCTTGATGCAGCTGATGCCACGCGCGAACGGCACGATGTTGCCCCGGAGCGTCTCGCAGGCCTTGTGGATGAACTGGTGCGGCAGGTTGAAGACCAGGATGGTCGAGTCCTTGGCCGCGTCGACCAGGGAAGGGTTGGCGACCAGGTTGTCCGGGAGGCGCACGCCGGGGAGGTACTTGGTGTTCTCGTGGAACTTGTTGATCACCTCCGAGAGCTTCTGCTTCTTGTTGCCCGTGGAGGGGTCGTAGTGGGGGGACTCCTCGCCGAGCACGACCTCCTCCTCGAACACCCACATCTGCACCTCGGGCTCGAAGAGCTTGGGGTGCGCCTTTGCATTTTCGGCCACGATCTTGGCCACGGTCGAGCCCCTGGGATGTCACCGCGTGTTAGTCGTCTTGTGCTATGGCCACGGTCCGGTCCCCTCATAGGGCAGCAGCCCGTGACACGGCCGGGGAGCGGGATGAGAGGCGTACCAATTGCCGGAGCCCACCACCGTCACCTTGTGCCTATTCTCGATCAAACTCGCCGCCGGATCAAGACGTGCTCCCGCCATTTTCAAAGCAGCACTGGAGCTAAAGTATCGACTGGTAAAACGAGCACTGAGTGTTTTGGGTATAACCAACCGGGTTGCGAGGAGCATGTATGCAGCACGGAGGGGGTGAAAGTGGGAGAGAGAAGAGACGCGGGAAAGGGAGGGCAGGGCGGTGGCGGACTGCAGAGTTATGTTATACAACGGGCGAGCTACGGGAAGCTTTGGCGGAGAGCAGACGGAGCTATGCGGCGGTGGGTTTTTCGTGGGGCGAGAGCTCCCGCGCCCTGGCGTAATCGTGGGAAAAGGCGTGGGTCTGCTGACACTCGCGGCTTTTTCGGACCTGGCCACTAGCCCAAAGTGGCAAGCCGAAGCCGCGACCGCGGGGTGGTCGGGCGCGTCCGGGGGGGCAGGTGGGCGACGAGTTGTTCGGCGGCGACCGGAAACGCCGCCCGCAAGACACTGCGCAGATATGGTGTGGGTTCCTCCCCCGTTTAATTGGCGCCTCTTACATGTGAACGACCCAAGAGTGATGGCGGAAGCCGCAATGGGTTAAGCTGGACTTTTCGAAGATCTTCGAGGGAAGGTTGCACTGTCACCATGGCGTCTGAACGGGTAGCGCCTGCCCACCGGGCCCCGTTGTTGAGGAAGGCATGACGCACGCGCCGGCCAATCGAGAAGGTCCAAACGGCAATTGGCGGGGCCCCAACAAGCTCCGTCCAGCCCACGTCCCCTCCTCGTGCCCGAATTTGAACTCCACCAAATCCATGTGATAATGGCCTAGCTCTCGTGCCTGCGCGCCGTGGCCCGCGGGTTCCATGCAGAGCTCGGAAACCCCCCACACTCTCGCTCGGTTGTCGGTTGATCGTCGAACCCAATTAATTGTATAATGTCATCACTCGCCGGCAATGCCCTTCGCCTCGGCCGGCCACGCCGACGCCACTTTTTCTGCAAGCGCCGAGGTTGCTCCACGCAGGTACCAGGTTTCTCGAAATATGCAATGGAAACCTGGAGAAGGAGAAGGGTTTCGAGCCATGTGCCAATCTCGGAGGGCGCCCTGCAGTATGTTCATTGCCGCACGGCCGAAATGCCTCGGGGTTCGGAGGAAAGATAAGCATTGAGGCTCAAGCGCGATCTGCATGGCCGTATGGTGCCGTCAGGCCTGCTGCCCCTCGGAAACTTAAACGATCCTTCAACCTCACCGCCCGCCAAGCTTCACCTGCGGACGGTGAGAGCACTTACACGGTGGACCATTCTACAACCTCCATAGCCGGATCCCGGAATCCTAAACGGCCCTTCTCCTCACCGCCGACGAACTTCCACCCGTGGACCCGAGTAAACCAAGGCACCGGGTGGACCTGCATGACGCACTTGTCGGCCCAACTTCTGTCTTCGGGAGCCCCATATCATCCTTGGAACCACACACCACTGGCGCGGTTATCAGCACAAGAACGGAAGCACTCAACATTAACATTGCTCTACAGTATGCGTACAAGTAATAAGACAGCCCTACGCCCTCACACACACCGCCCTCCATCCCTCACGCCTCCAGCCGAATCTCCCCGGTCTTCCCAGCCCCAACCCGCCAGCTCTCGTCCCTCTCCATCGTCCTCTCGCCGTCCCCGAACAGCCGGCGGAAGACAAGATCGTAGCTCCCCCACACCGCCCTAAACGTAAGAGTCGCGCACACCGCCAGCCACCCGGGCATCCTCCCGTGCTCGTCCGCGAGCGCCTGCCCCAGCAACACCGTCCCCAGCACCGGCGGGCCCCACGCCAGCAGCATCACCACCTTGCCCACCTTCTGCCGCAGGCTCGTGGCCGTGTACGCCGGCAGCGCCGCCAGGTACTCCTGGTACTCGTCCGGCAGCTCGTGCTCCGCCGCGCCCGTGCGGAGGAGGTTGAGGTACCGCTCGCTCGGCTGCGCGTAGTCCTCTCTCTTCCTCTGCGGGCCCTTCACGAGCCACCACCACCAGCCCCTCTTCTCGTCGTCCCCGTCCTCACCGAAGGCGACCTCATCCTCGGGATCGCTGGGTATGAAGGGCATGCAGAGCGTCCTCGCCAGGAACGGCTTCGGTATCCCGGGCCCGGGCTTCTCCGGCACGCTCATCCGCGGCGGGATGACCAGGCACGGCGCCGCGATCTCCTTGTAGCTGGTGCCCCCGCCCTCCGTCGCGATGATCCTCTTGTAGTCCTCCTTCGTCACCTCGTACACCACGCCCACCAGCCCCTTGTCCCACGTAGGCTCCCCCTCGGGGTCCCCCACAGGCGGCGGCAGGACTGGCTGCCGCGGGTCGGGGAGGGGGTTCTCGGGTATCTTCCTGGGCGCCGTGTTCGCGAAGCACGGCTCTGCGTAGGGCAGGCCGGGGATGCTAAAGGTGAGGCGCAGGCTCGGCGACGTGACGTTCACCGAGCTCAGGGGCCGGATGGCCCGCGTGCCCTGGAAGGTCTCCGCGCATAGATTCGAGCCGAAGGCGAGGTAGAGGACCGTGTCGGGCTCCGTGTCGGGAGCGGGTCCCTCGGCGGGGCTCTGTTCGAGGCGGTAGGCGCTTGTGCGGGGGAGGCGCGTCTCGGAGGACGGGAGTACGGGGTTGGGGAGGAGGGAAGCCTTGGCCTCGGCCTCTATTTCCGCCATCGTTTGCGTTGGGGACCAGTGGACTGCGGTCTGGACTACGGGGCGGCTGCCTCGTTGCGTAGTTGCGGGTGTAGGATGGGAGAGTCAGAGCCAGGCACCTAGTTTTCGGCTCGTGATGGGGAATCTGGGCGCTGGGCTAGATAAATGTTCAGAGGCTCGCGGATTCGTATGCGGGGTTACGACAAGGCTGCTGCAGTACTCGTCGGGATTTGACGAGGCGACCGAGAAATACGGGGGAATACGCCTTACAAGGGCGGGGAGCGTGTATTTATGACCGCCTAGCTCGGCTCCTTGGCGGCCGGACGAACTTTGCCCCAGCGCAAAAACCAAACCCATGAAACTGCCCTACCAATGCCCCCTCGGTCAAGGTGCATGCGGAGTTCCGCCAGGTTTGAACCAAGCCGCTGATCTTCCAAGTGGCCAGCCACCGGGGTCCAGGGTCAAGGCGGCATTCCGAACGGGTCAAAGTTATCAGATTGGCTCAAAATAGCTTCCCTTCCCGTGATTAGAAATCATGAATAGTAATACTCGCATCCCGGTGCCTGGGCGTAGTGCGGAATGGTTCGCCCCGCCCCACGTTCGCGCCCCAAATCTCCGCTCGTCAGCCATCGCCAAGATCTGCCACCTGCAGCCCTTTCTTCATCTCCTCCCCCTGATGAAGCCACTTCTCCAAGTCGCCCGGACCGCGTTCTGACAGCGAGCACTGCTCCAACTTGACCTTGAACCCTTCACAAGTCTTCGCTCCATCTTCGCACGACTCGATGAACGACTGGCGCTCCTTGTTCACCGCCTTGATCGCCCCACTGTTCTCAACCTCGTGAAGCTTCTCAACCCTGTCTATAAAAGCCGTAACGCCCGACTGATACTCTTGGGCGATGCTGTCAAGGTCCTTCTCCTTTGCCTTGACATATTCGAGTGTTTTCTGGAGAGTCGTTAATATGCGTCGCATCATCTGCATGTCAACCTACCTCCGTAATCGTATGCAACACCCGCCCAAGCATGTGTTGCGGCACGGTGCTCACTGATGCTCTGCCGTCCGGCGCCAACCCCGAACCATCCGGGCGACCGCTCTCTGAGGGCTGATCCTGCTTCTGCCTAGTCTCGATAGTGGTCAACTGGCCCAAGATGTGCTGACGGAATGCCTCAAAACCTGGTTTCTGGGCCGGGGCGACTAGCTGGACATGGTTGGGTGCGTCGGTCGGAGCGTTCTTCTCCGCGGAATTCTTCGCCCCGGCACCACTGGGCTTGCTCATACTCTTCGGAGTGATGAGGGCCCTGGGACTCTCCTTGGGGGCTGTCCCTCCCGCCTTCCTCCCTCGCGGCTGAGGGCTGTCGACTTGGCCAGCCTGCGCGCGAGGCCTCGACGGCTGCGACTGGAATACGACTTCCACGTCCGGGGCCTTCGTACGGGGGGCATTGCGATTTGTCGAATCAGCCACTCCTTCATTCCCTGATGAGCCTGGCGAGTTAGTCATTTTGTTAGTCCCGCCCTCACCCGGCGAAGCACTTTCGTTTGGTAAGGTGATCTTGGTGGGGCTGCCGGTCTCCGAAACTTGCGTCTTGCTGTTTATGTGGAGGGTGTCAGGGATGGCAGTGGTTTCGGGCTCCGCGGATGGTATCACCAGGGCACCGTCAAGGTCCTCGCGAGTGTGCGCGCTCTTGGCCTTGGCTCTGGGCTGGACGACTCGTTTCTTGACCGGCTCTTGAACTCGACGGCGCTTCGACGGAGCCGGGGCTTTTTGGGTTGCCCGGCCCCTCTTCTTGGGCGAAGGTTTCTCCCGTGCTCCCTTTACCGGCGACTTCGACGGGGAGCTCCTTGGGGGGCTTGGGTCGGTGATATCCAGGTCGAGCCTTAAGGTTGGAGAGGCCTGGTTCTTCTTCGGTACGGCCGGGGGGGTGTCGTGGACCCTCTCGCGATCGAGTGGCTCGGAAAGCCCGAATGGCTCGGCGAAGCTTGCTGGAATGCTTGGCTCATAAATGCTTCCATCGTCGTCGACTGGCTGCATCGTGATATCGTCGACTGCCGGCATCCCACCCTGTGAACCCGGCGAGTGTGCTGGGGAACGTCCATCGCTGCCAACGGGACTCTGTTGCCCACCCACCAATGGCTCTTCCCATTTCAAGCTTCCAGGCTCGCTAAGGACAGACAACATCCGTGCCAACAGCGGCCGCCTCGAAGGTGTCGCCTCCCCGGGCGTTGCCTCCTTTGCGGGTGATGCCTCCTTCGCCGGTGTCTCGGGGGCAACAATCTCCTCGGGCGGTGTTGGCTTCTTCGCCCGCCCCGCTGCCAGAATACCATCTTGCTTCGGCTGGGGCTTTTTCTTCCCATTTACCTTCCTGTTCCGAGTACTCCTCTTGGGCGGCTCCGCCTTTTGACCCTGAGACGTTTTCTTCCGTTTGGCGGGTGCGGCGACAGGTGAGCCGAGGTCGATGTCGGCGGGCTCACCGGTCTTCGTGTTGGTGGGCGCATCCGCTGCGTTATCCGGAGAGACGGAGAGGGAGTAAGAAACCCGAGGCGCGGGATTGCACGGGACCCCGTTGACAGGCGCACCCTTTGGAATGACCTTTGTCTGCTGGCTATCGTCCATCGCAAAAGACGGCTCAACCGAACTACCGATCCCAGGAAGATAGTCCCTCAGCCTGATCGGCTTCCTCGCCGGGGAGGAATCCGCCTCAATCGGGTCGTCGGCGTACTCGCTGGGGACGGGCGTCTTGAACGGCGTCTTGCTCATCATGCCAACGCTCGGCGACGATGGGGAATTCATCGAACCGGCGTTGTCGTCCTTGTCGGCGATGTACTGGCTGAAGTCGATGTCCATCAGGTCGGCAAAGTCATCGTCCACGTCGGCTGGAGCGCCCTTGTTCACGAACAGAGTCACACTACCGATCAAGAAACGATGGATGGACACAGTGTTACCAGCTGGATCGACTTACATCGGACGGGATGGCGCCTGTCCCGTTCGGAACGGGAATCTCGCCCAGTATGCTGCTCACTTTGTGGGCTGCGCCGCCGCCATTCGGGCGGGCCGCTTTGGATCGTCTCTTGTCCATCGTCGCCGTGCGGACGGGTATCACGAGGGCGGCAACACGAACGAGGTGAGTTGCGCCACGATAGAACTCGCGAGAGTACAGTGGAGGTGCTTTCAGCAAAGTGTGGGAGTATTCATTGGGGGTGGACGAAGTCCTGACGACCGATTTCGTCGCGCCAGTCAGGCTGGCGCGCAAAAGGCGAGCTAGGCTAGGCTCTACACAGGAAGGAACGCTCCTTCCAGTTACCGCATCTATCGCAGCGTTTTGAGGGTAAGAGCATTGGGCCGGCTCGGCCATACGGAAGGAGCCACCGAGCATGCCAGGAGATATTGGACCCTGGTGAGCGCCAAGATTGTTCAAGGTCTACGGATATGAAATCCTTTCATGCCCGTCTTGAAGACCCCCATGCCATTCATAACCATGATGTTAAATGCAGTAGAGCTAGTCCAAGGAGGGTGTCTGGGCCGAAGATGATAGATAGCTGGGGTGGGCTGAAACCACCTTATGCAGATGTTGGATCCGTCCTGAGCAGCCTGCCACCCGAACAATTTATTGACATCTCAATATCCAGGATACTGTCGTTTCTCGCGTTGTGTTACTCGGGCTCCTAAAAAAGCAAAGGGAAAAAAGAAGAAAAGGGGAACGGGGCTCCCGAGTTGCCATAAAGGGCAAAAAAAGACTCTCCCTCGGGGAATCGAACCCCGGCCACCTGCGAACACGCACTGTCTGTATGACAGGCAGGTATCCTTACCACTAGACCAAGGAAGACCTCATTGGATAATAATTATTCGGCCTCCACCCCTCCTTAACGCCTCTCCTTCCCCACAAATTTCCATCTCGCGCACACCAAACACCGCAGGAGCTGTCCTTCCGCTGCTCCACATGTTGACCGATTGCAGCCCTTTCAAGCTCCCTCTCAACTCCTGACATCACCCGAGCTCAAAACAACCACCCACAGCACACGAGCACCAACCCGTCGAACCCCCAACCATCGACACGAAACGAAAATGAGCCTCCTCACCCCAACGGCAGCCGCCGTCCTCCGGGCCACCGCCCGCCCCGCCCTGCAAACCACCCTCCGCAAATCCCTCCCGGCCGCCTCCCACCCGCTCACGACGACCCTCCGCCCCTTCACGCCCGCCGCCGCCGCCCCCCAAACGCGCCTCGCCTCCACGACCGCCTCCTCCTCCCCCTCCGCCGCGGCGGACCCGCAGGTGCCGACCCTCGACTGGAACACGTACTTCCAGCTCCGCAAGACGCGCCGCCGCGTGCAGGTGCTCTTCAGCGTGGGCGGCGGCGCGGCGGGCGGCACGGCGGGGTCGTGGCTGCTGGCGTCGGGCGCCGCGGAGCCGCTGGTGGGCATGGTCCCGCTGGACCCGTTCTTCACGATGGGGCTCATGGGCATGGCGTCGGCGACGCTGGGGTGGCTGCTGGGGCCCATCGTCGGGTCGGCCCTGTTCAACGCGTGGCACAGGAGGGTGAAGCCCCAGATGGTCGCGGTACGTGTGGCGTGCTTTCTTTTTTGGGCCGATTGGGGAAGTGTGTGAAGGGCTTTGCTAACTCGAGCCGATTGTAGAAAGAGAATGAGTTCTTCGCGAGGGTCAAGAAGCACAGGGTCGACCCCTCCACGTCCTCCGTCGGAAACCCGGGTAAGACGGCCCCTCCTTACCCTACTCTACAACTACACAGGCTGACTGACTGACCTTTCCTAGTCCCCGACTTCTACGGCGAGAAGATCTCGAGCGTCAAGGGCTACAGGCAGTGGCTGAAGGACCAGAGGGCGTACAACAAGAAGCGGTCCGCCGGCTTCGTATAAAAGCATGCTCCTACGACACGGAGGCGCGGATTGGCAATTTGGACGGTGGGGGGTCAAGGGATTGTTATGGTTTGCCTCGAGAGGCAGGGAAACGGAGTTGAACTTTGCACACATATTTTCTTTTGTTCGTCGAATGGAAACGGGACATCTCAAACCTTGGACCTTGTCGCTCTCTGTAAGATTACAAGGCAGACCGGCGGAGTAACTGTAGGCTATATGAATACTAAGCAAACTCCCCCTTCCACGTATTGTTTTGAAAACGACGGTTAGGCGTTGTGACCGAGTCAGGTGAACGGCAGCGTCGGGTCGATGTCCCGTTTCCACGCCCTCATGCCACCCTCGATGTCCTTGATGAGCCTTTGTCCGTCCTTGTCCAATCCGGCCTGTTTCAGCTTCCTCGTCACATGCTGCGAGTCCTCTCCCTGCCTACAGACTACGTATATAGGGGCACTGGGCGATAGCTCCGCGGGCATCCACCCCGGCGCCGACTCCTTCTCGTGGACCTCTCTCATGAGCGCGCTGAAGGGCACATTCACCGCCCCATCAAGACTCGCAACCCCAAATTGCGGCGCCTCCCTCACGTCCAGAAGCAGGTGTTCTGTCGCCCCCTCTTTGACAACCTCGCGATACTCCGAAACCGAAATCCTCTCCTCCGGTGTCAGGACCTCCACCGCGGGGTTCACCCCGCAGAACTGCACATAATCGACCGAGCCAGCCGCTAACGACTCTTTCGAGAGCTCCGACCCCTCCCCACACCCGAAGCACGCCCTCCTCCTCCCCGCCATCCTCACAGACCTGAACGGCGCAGCAACGTGCCCCGAGAACAACAGCATCTGCGCGGGCCCCAGCTCCCCCCTCGTAACCCCCCTCTCCAGCTCCCCGCTCGCGAGTAGTTTAATCCCCTCCAGCGCCTGCAGCACGCCCATGGTCCCCACGACGGGCCCCAGGATGCCGCCCTCCCCGCAGCTCACCACCGTCCCCGGCGGCGACGGCCGGGGGAAGACGCACCGGTAGCAAGGACCGCCGTCGGGGTCGCCCTGCGGGCGGGGCGGGTGGTTGAGGACCATGAGCTGGCCGCTGGTCTGCAGGGCGGAGGCGAAGACGAGGGGCTTGGAGTGCAGGACGCAGGCGTCGGAGAGGAGGTAGCGCGAGGTGGGGTGGTCGGTGCAGTCGAGGACGAGGTCGTACTGGGAGAGTATGGGGCCGGCTGTCTGGGGGGTTATGTGCGCGCGGTGGGCGCGGTAGGTGAGGGTTGGATTGAGGCTGGACGTGTGAGCGGCGGGTTGGGCGGGGATTTGAGGAGAGGGGAGACTCACCCCTTGAGGAAGCAGATGGCGCTGTCTACCTTGAGCATCCCCACCCTGTCCGTCGAGTGGGCCACCTGACGGTGCAGATTCGACACCTCGACGATATCCCCGTCGGCAAGACCTATCGTCCCGACGCCGGCGCCAGCGAGATAGGCGGCAGCGGGACACCCCAGGCCGCCGGCTCCAACGATGAGCACGGCTGCCTTTTTGAGACGTAGCTGACCTTGTATGATGTTAGTAAACAGACCGTACCGTTCGGGATTTAGAACTCACCCTGTACGGCGACTTGAGATATTATGAGCTGCCGCGCATACCGCTCGTAATCGTCCGCAGAAAGCGGCCACTTCCACGGCGTCTTCTCAGCGTCCTGGCTGGTAGACATATCCATTTTACCATCCCTCTTCTCCGCGGCTTCAGCCTTCCTGAGCTCCTCCTTCAAGCGCTCCAACTCCTGCCCTGTCTCCCGGATCCTCCGTCTTAAGCTCTCAGCGTCCTCCATGGTTCAACCGAAGGCGCGGCCTGTACGAAGCTGGGTCTTGAAATGTACGGGGTTTCAAGTTCCGGTCTGACGTGATACCCGTCTGTTAAAATTGTATCCAGTTAAAGGCGCAGGTGCGCAAGTGTTATGTTGTCCGTTGTTCGTTGGCCCGTGGCGCTCTGCGTCGGGCGGCGTATGGTGGGGTTCTGAGAGATCTCGGTGTGTCTCGGTGAGAGCGGGGCTCCTCCACCCAAATCCAGAATGCCCAAAAAAAAAGTTCCCACCGTAACCTCCAACCTCACCTCGCCAATTCCCACACCCGCAACCACAACCACCACTTCCGACAAAGTCCATCCACACACTCAACACCACCCACCACCCCCAAAGACCAGCCCACAACTTCACAACATGGTACGAACCGCTTCTCCCACCTCCTCATCCCCAAATCCCCTTCCCGCCGTCACCGAACTAACCCCCCCCACAGGCGCCCACCGCCCCAACAGCAACCCAAAAGCGCTGGGCCCGCATCAGGGGCGATATCCCTTCCCACGCCCCGCGCCAGACCTTCCGCGAGAACGCCTCCACAACCGACTCTTTCCTCTCCTCCAAGCGCGACAAGCGCACCATCCGACACTCCACCTTCCTCTCCAAGGTCTCCAAGTCCCACCCCTCCTCCACCTCCAAGTCCGCCGCCGCGACGAAGCGCCGGCGCCCGAACAAGAAGCTCGTCGCCACGCTGGAGGACCTGGCCGACGCCCTGCCCGATGTGGAGGAGGGCGAGGGCGAGGAGAAGGGGAAGGTGAGGCAGAGGAGTCTTAAGAGCAGGCCCGGGGCGCTGAGGCGGAAGGAGAGGATTGTCAGGGGGGAGATGGAGAGGTTCGGGGAGAGCATGGCGAGGCTTGTGGGTGGAGGGGGCGCGGAGGGCGGGCTTGGTGGCGGGTCGAAGGAGGAGGGGGAGGAGAAGAAGACGGCGAACCCGACGGGGAATCGGTGGGCTGCGCTGAGGGGGTATATCTCGGCTACGATGGAGCAGGAGCCGGCGTTCTCCAACAAGGGGAAGAAGTGAGAGATACTCGTGGATGATAACAGTCGCTTAGTTTTAACAGGACCGGGGTGGGCCCTGGCAGAATCGATACCCATTTCAACTTAGCTCGGGACGAGAGCTACGCAGTCCGAGCCCGTACAACACAGCATTGGACCCAAACTAGGTACAGATCGATCGCCAGTCTACCCGAGGAAACGTGCTCCCACAGATCACGGAGGCATCGGCGCCATACAAAAGGACACAACTTTGACAGATGGAAACTCGCTGATGTTCACCCGCTCCCTACCTACTCCAAGCTAAAACCAAAGCAAATGCATTCCATCGCATCTCGAAGCGACCATGTCCTTTTCCCTCCCTTACCCTCTCTTCCCCTCCCTTCGCCTCTCCCCTTCCTATCCCTAACGCTCCCCTCCAATGCAGATATAAAGCCAGTATTATAAAGATGAAAGTGCTCGTCTTGCCATGAATGCGAAACGAAGACCGTACCAAAGGAAACGACGAAAACAGCCGGGAAGAAAAAGAAAAGAAAAGAAAAGATTACTGGAACAAAGGCCGAACATGAAGTCGCTGACATCTCGAAAGAACTCCCTAGCCGAAATTTACGAAAGAAGCATTCCGCTTCTACCTCGATATTAAGGATTATGTCTAGGTCGTCGGGTGCCGACCTGTCGTGCCAAGGCTCTCGCGTCTCGGGCGGCTCTCCTTCAGTGATTGCGGAGAAACTCCGTCTCGAAATCTACGCTGCAGTCCGAGAGGTACTTGGGCCGTCCCCCCCTGAAAGGCAGCGGGCGCTTGTGAGCCCGGAGGGGGAGGCGGCTGGGGTTGCCTGGGAAATGCGTAGGGCCAGGGGGCGTATCGCGGATGGCTTCGGCCGGGACCGCACCATAGCCGCCTAGAGGCTGACCACAGACAGGACTGGGCGGAGTTGCAACGTGCTGGCCAGACGGTTTATCAGGGACAAAGCTGGCTGGGGCTGCACCGTACTGGCCAGAAGGCTGGTCGAAGATGAACCTGGGTAGGACAGAACTGCGCCTGTCCGAAGGCTGATTGTTGGCGAGGTTGGATGTGCTGGCGTCGTACCGTTCAGAGGGCTGATGGTGGACAAAGCTGGCCAGGGTCTCATCATACTGGCCAGACATTTGGGCATACATTCGATCGTACATGAGGCTGACTAGGGTAGAACCGGGACTGTCCGAAGGTTGGTCGTAGACATTGTTGGCTAGGGCGGCGTCTTCCTGGCCAGACGCTTGATCGTGGATAAAGCTAGCTGGGGCTGCACCATACTGGCAAGAAAGCTGGTCGAAGATGAGGCCGAGTGCGACAGAACCGCGCCTGTCCGAAGGCTGGTTGTTGGCGAGATTGAATGGGCCGGCATCGTACTGTTCAGAGGGCTGACCGTAGTCCACGCCGGCCGGGGATGCAAAAGGCCCGTCAGAGGGGGAATCGGGCGGCGCCGGTCTCGTGGCTAGCCGCAGAGGATCGAGAGTGTTGACGGGATCGAGGTCGACGTCGGTCGAGATGCAGTCGCACCCGCCGGGCGGAGAGTCGAGCATCGGCGCCCCCAGAGGGACCTCACGGAAGGCAGGATACTATTCTATCCTCGGAGGCGTCTTGGACTTTGACGTGTATGGAGAAGCGCTTCGCCTATGCGTCTATAGTTAGCATGCGGTCGCACCCACACGTTCTCCCCATCCCCACCAGCAACAGCGGGAAGAAAAAGGGAGGGGGAAAAACAGTAAGGGCGAACGGAAACGCGGGAAGGAGTACAAAAGCAAGAAAGTAAACTCACGATCTCCTCCTCACGCCCTCCTTCCTCAGACTCTCGATGATCTTCATCATCTCCTTCCTGCCGCCGTTCGAATCCACCATCTTGTTCGACATGCTCATCGAGACCTTCTCCTTCGCGTTCGCGCTGAGTAGCCTCTTGATCAGAAGGTGCCTCATCAGAATGCACACGAAAACTCCGCAGTCACTGCCATTCTCCTGCTGCGGAGTATCCTCAAGGTGGAGGAACCTTAGCGGGCTGCGGAGGACTTTCTCGAGGGCGCGGGTCGCGACGCGGGCATCATCGCGGTTGGAGCCGCCGAGCGAGTCGTAGTGGAAGGCGACACGGTCGATCTTGGAGACCAGGAGGAGCGACCAGTGGGAGCCGCCCTCGGCCTCGTTGACGTAGCGGGCGTCGTTGATGGGGAGGAAGATGTGGGTGGCGTGCTCGAAGTTGGGGAGGGCCGAGCGGATGGAGCTGGTGTCGGGCTCCTTCATCAGGAGGAAGGTCATGCTGGGGCGCAGGAGGACGATGTTTGCCTGCGGATAGCGGGGGAGAATCTCGCGCTCGAGCCATCTGTAGTCGTCTCGTCAGCAATTGTTCGCTCGGGGGTTCACCAAGGGTATTTCCGTCCATGGCGCGTGTCGAGGGACTCGTGGACTCACTCTTCCCAAAAGGCGATGTTCTAGAGAGAAATAATGTCAGTCTCGGCCAAGTGCGCGCCGTGCGGGAGGAGTGCTCGGCCGTACATTGTCTGTCAACCAGTCGTTCCGCAGCGCGCGAATATCCTCGTAGGTTACTACAGCGGGGTCAGTGTCAGCTCGCGGGCGTCGGGAGCGGCGGTTTCAGCCTGTCGCGGGGTCGTTGCCTACAGAGGATATCGTAGTCTGGCGGCGGTCAGCAATTGTCCGGACACAGCAGCTTCGCCTGAAACGGAGCTCGGGGAATCGTGGGACGAGAAGGCGGGTCTACTCACAGGAGAGGTACGCCTCGGAGGGGGAGCGCTGATTGAAGCCATCGTCAGCTCGCGGTCAATTGGGAAGCGAGCCGGGCTCTCTGCCCCGCCAGCCGCCAAGCTCGCAAGAGAGCAGAGCCCAGGAAAAGACGAACTCACCGGATCGCCGAGTCGTCGCGCCATCTTGGACCGAAATGTCATAGTGGTAAGGCCAGAAATCGGCAACAAGAGCGATGGTGCACCGGTTGTGTTTTTTTGGATGAAAGGACGGGGATGGTGCAGAACGGCAGAGGTGAGGGTTGGTTGGGGAGAAGGGATGAAGAGAAAATGTGACACAGCAGGCGTCACCCAAAACAAAGAACCTGGTAAATGCAAGGTGTGGCCTCTTTGGGGGTCCTGCCTGATTTTGGGTTGCGTCGTTAACTGCTGCTCGCTCTTTCCTGCTGGACCAGACTGGATGAATGAATTTTTTCGACCTCCTTTTAGGGGGTTCGTTTAGCGTGGAACAGTTGAAGGTAGAGAGTTCGGGTTCATTGGGGCGTTCTGCGGGAAAGTGTGGGGACTCGTATCTGCCCCTCCAGTCTGCTGTATCTCGATCACTGTTCCTTCTATCGCCTGACCTTTTTTTTGCCCTTCTAAACTTTGCTTCTTTTTCCAGGGTTCCCTTCCCTCAGGTGAGAGGCGAGCTTCTCCCTCCAGAACCAGCCTAATCGTCATGCTCTCTGCAACGTCATCGATGCCAATTGGGAGCAAGCTCGAGGTGTGCGTGGCCTGAGGCTGAGCATACGCGGCTTGCCGCCAAAAATCGGCATCACGGGACGGCGTGGCCGGGTGCCGAGGGCGCTGCATGTGCTGGTGCCTCGGCGGCCGCCACACCAGCACAGCACAGCGCACCCAGCTGCAGGTCTCGGGTCTTGGCCGGCGTCTATCATCGCCCAAGCCCGACCGGCCAACGATCTCCCCCATGGGACTCGTGACCGCGGCACGGGTACCCGAACGGAACGTTCCTGAACTCTGTCCAATTATGCTTTCCCCCGGCAGAAGGTCTCTCCCCCAGAACCACAGCTGGGCGCCGGCAGTCGCTGTCGTCGCCTCTCGGCTGCCCGCCATCGTATCCATGCATCAGCCCTACGTGGCACCGGCGCGCGACTCCGCAATCGGCGCGCCCGCCCGAGTCTCGGCATTGTTTTGGTCTCGTCTCAACCGCGCACGCGATAAATTCCCCGAGTCATAACGCGGCTCATCCGTTTACCCAGTGGGGCGAACAATAGCACGCGAGGGATAAGTCCGGTACTTCGTCCCGTCCCGGCCCGTGGGTGCCACTCGTGGAACTGCTCGACCGTTATCCCAGCCCTCAGCTGAGCGACGCGTGCTGGATGGGATGGAATGGCGGCCTAAGCTCGGACAGTCACCTGTTTTACAGGAAGAGCCCAGGTCTTTCTGGGCTGCGCACGTTAGGCACGCGTTAATAATCCCATCTTATCATATCGATCTGCTCCGCTCCTCGATCTGCGAGCCCCGGCATCCTGGCTGCCAAGAACGCTAAGCTTCAGGACCCTTTCCAACTGCATGGAAATTCTTCAGCGGCCCGTAGAAAGCAATCTCTTTCTCTCGGCAGCGACGTACGAAACACGGATATATTCAGTGCATCCATTGGGGTGACACGATGTTGGAATGCTCCCCCGAGACCCGACAGGAGTTCAGGCTCCCCGACGCGGACATCCGTGTCTGAGATCCCGGGCCGGTTACCCTTTGTCTGGCATCAGTGCCGGCGTCGACGGGCATGCTCTCGCCCCCTCGCGAATCCTGCCCTTCTTACACCACCGTTTATACGGTCCGTCCAATAGCACTCCCAATAGCCTTTCTTCAGACACCACTCCCACAGCCTCTGCGGGGCGGAAATATGCCGTGGTGTTGACGTCTTCGCCCACGTATATGGGCGCCACGGGGCCGGGAGGATGGCGACCAGGGAGGGGCGCGTGCTTTGGGAAAGCAGCGGTACAGACCGCCGATGGAGACCTGCCCGCCTGACTTATTATATTGACCATACTTGTAATTACATGGACAACGAACAGCTCCAGCTGAGTTGAGGCACAGGCAGGCTCTTGCCCTGCTGAACAAGGTTATGTGGGGCTCAGGGTCCATTTTCCGGGGATTGTCCCCACGTTGAGCCTGGCCTTACGAGGTAGATAGTGCAAGGTGTAAAACGACCCATGGTTCTTGTCCAACTTCCTCGCCAGCAGCGCTTTTCCGCTATGGGCGACGAAGGAGATGTCTTGGGTTGCGCCTGGTTGGACGACTCGTCACGGAAGCAAGACCCACTATGGCTGGAAGCTTGAGAACAGCAGAGGCCAGTCGCTGTCCTGAGAGTGTCCCTCACAGCAGTCATGTCAACATGAACGCACGTGACATAGCGGGCCAGCTCTGGGCCTGTGCCAGCACCTGAACAAGACCCTGAAACACCCTGGACAGCCCTGGGGATCCCTGCTTCGTCCCCAGCAAAGCGCAGCATTTCATATAGGAAAAGATCAAGGAAATCAGACATCTAACTTTTAATACAGCAATTCTATAATATTATATATTGTTTTCTATATAAATCTTTTAAATGTTTACTTATCTAAATATTCTATTAGTCTTAACTTAGATAATAAAAATAAAAATAAAAATATAATAATTATAATCTAATAAAAAGACTAGTAAGCTTGCTTAGTCACCTATTTAGGCAGCTATACGGCTAAACTATCAGCCAGGGTTTATATCTTAACGCTGACCCTAGCGCAGGAAAGTTAATCTCCTACTTATCAGCAGCTAGGCGAGGGGAGCAACGATCGAACTGCGACATTCGACTTCACAACGCTCTTGATTTACCAAGTGAGTGAAGACACTGCGCATCTCCAAGCCACGGGTAGGCGGAAGCTGACACGCGCCTCCCGGCGCCAGAAATTTTATCCGCGGCCCGAAACGAGCTCGCCGCGCCATCTCGAACCTCGAACTGCAAGCTGTGTCCTGGAACGACCGTGACGCACTGGAGCTCCGCCTAGTCTTCTCGTCAGACTGAAGACGACAGCCAAACGCCCGAGCATGCAGTGAACCCACGCGCTGGGCCCGAAGCCTGTCTGGAAGATGGACAGGTGGGTGATACGGACGCCCCGTCCCCCGCCAGGCTCGGAGTCCCCAGCACCGCCCTCGACAGCTCCCGCGCCCGCCCCCCGATCGCGTCCCTCGCGCCACGCCTCGTCCCAGCCGCCCGCCTCCAGCCATGCCTCCTCCCAGCCGCCGACCTCCCGCGCGAGCTCGCCGGGACCCTCCCCCCCGCCGCGGAAGAAGTACAAGGTCGAGGTCCTGATCCCGCGCCTCGTCGACGAGCCGCCGCCGTTCGAGCCCCTCACGCTCCTGCCCCCGCACGACACGACGGCGTACATAAAGGAGAAGATGCTGCTCAGCTCGGCAGGCCCCGCGGCGGACGGGAACCCGCTGCCCATGAACCTGGGGTACCTGGTCGGGTGGACGGACCTGCGCGCCGCCAGCGTGGTAGTCCCCGCGGGGGACGTGCTGGACTACGTCTCGCCCTACGCGCTCGAGCAGTTCGAGTACGAGGACTGGAAGCGGCGCAAGCGGGAGGAGAAGGAGGCCCACGAGAGGCTCGCGAGGAAGATGGAGGCGAAGAAGGCGGCGCTGGAGAGCGGGCGCGAGGCGCGAGCGGAGAAGAAGCCCGGGAGAAAGCGGAGGGGGAGGCCGAGGAAGAAGGTTGAGGTGCCTGTTGATGAGGGCGTCATACAGGAGGAGGTGAGGAAAAGGACGGGGAGCCACGCCAGGGAGGGCGAGCCGAGCCTGTCGACCCCCAAGAAGGGGATGTTGGTGGGCATCGCTGGTGGGGAAGGGGCGCCGGGGAAGATTTACGAGCAGCTCTACGGAGATACAGGCATGGAGAGCTCGGAGACTTCGTACCCCGTGACGTCTCGCGAGGAGAGCCACGAAAATGACTCTGAGCCGCCTCGCAAGAAGCTGAGGAGCTCCGTGTCGCCGGCAAAAGAGGCAGGATTCGGAGGGGGGTTCGTGTCGGGCTTGTCGCCGACGCCGCGGGCGCGTCTCCCCGTACGGGACTTGTCGCAGTCCATCCTAAATAGCGAGCAGGCGTTGTCGCCCACCCGCACTGGCTTCACGCCCATCCCGCCGCTGAAGGGGGCCCGCCACACCCCCACGGCCGCCGCGTCTTCGCAGAGCAGGGAGGCCAGCCCCAGGCGGTCCGCGAAGCCGAAGAAGGCCCGGACGCCCGCGAAGACGCCGACGCCCCGGGGCAGCACGCCCAAGCGCCAGAACGGGGCCGGCAAGAAGGCTCCGGCCGCCGAGGATCCCGATGAGCTCGTGGAGGTGCAATACGACGTCAAGCGCCTGGAGGGCGTGGACGAGATAGAGATAGACGGGGAGAGCGAGCGGTTCTTCCTGGTGCGGTGGGAGGGGACCTGGGCCCCGGAAGAGAATCCGACGTGGGAGCCGGAGGAGAACATTCCACGCAAGCTCGTGCGGAAGTATCTCGCCAAGAACCCGCTCGGCTCAGCAACGAAGAAGAAAAAGGAGAGGGAGAAGCCAGAGCCGTGGTCCGGGAGGCGGTATTCCAGTGTCACCGAGGCCTTTGGGGATTTGGGGGTTGAGGGCGATGCGGGTGGCAGGGTGGTGGAGGATAGCCAGGACGACGACGACGGCGAGGAGACGTTCCAGATTACGGAAGGGACGGGGCCGCAGGGGGCTGGGACGCAGCTTTTGAACAAGACCCTCGGGCTTGCGTTCGGGAGGTGGAGATGAAGAGGCTCACGCCGGAGTATCGGGAAGCGCCATCCTTCTTTTTGTTTTCGAAAAGGGAGCCACCGGCCCCACGGGCCCTCATGAGAGACGTGTGTAAATGTAATAATACCAAGCATCCATTAACTAGACATTACGCCGGCAAGTATGATGTAGTATCTCGCCATTTTCGCTCCCTTTATGCTTCTTCTTCCCTGCGACATTGCCGTCCAACCAGTCAAGGCCGTATCTATCGTAAGAACCAGAACCCCCATAAAGCAGAAACCCCGGGATCGCCCTTCGCCATACAGAAGCATCGCTCCCCTCCCGCTTACCCGTCACTCCGCACGCGCGTCAGCGTCTCCATGCTCGTGCCCGCCTCCATCCTGCTCCTCGCCCTCTTCTCGTCGGCGGTCAGCTCGCTCCTCGCGCTCCCGATGTCCACGAACGCGAAGAGCACCATCACGACGGCGCTCACGCCGACCACGATCCAGAAGGCCACCTTGTAGCTGGCCGCCGTGCCCAGGTGGCCGGTGGCGCCGACGGCCACGTCCGCGACGCCCAGGAAGGTGCAGATGCCGACGTACAGGGTGGCGTTGATCAGGGCGCCCGCGAGGCCCTGGTGGCGGGCGGGGAGGCGCGTGGTGATGAAGACGTTGGAGGTGGTGTAGATGACGTCGACGAAGGCGGTCTGGAGGACCATGGACGGGAGGACGTGGGCCCAGTAGTTGGGGTCGCTGGGCATGAGGGCGAAGAAGAGGGCGGAGCCGAGGGAGGAGGCGGCGGAGAGGAGGAGGAGGATGCGGCCGGGGACGACGTGGAGGATGACGCCGGAGACCGCGGCGAAGATTAGGCCGGCGATGGCCCAGGGGGAGTACCAGTAAGCGGTGTTGAGAGGGGAGACGTGGAGGACGATCTCGATACTAGTGGATGGGTTAACCTCTTTTGTTCTCAGGGGCTAAGGATTAGTGTGGGACTCACTAAAAGTTGCTGTAGTAGAGGAAGATGCCAAAGCAGCCGTAGGCCAGGAAGAGACCTATGAGCATCTCCTTCATGTACTTCGGCCTGAAGATCTCGGCGGGTATGAACGGATCGGCCGACAACCTCGCCTGGACCAACCACCCGGCAGCGAGGAACAGCACGCCCAGCACCATCATCACGATGATGTACGGCGTGGCCCACCCCCGCGGCGCCCCCGAGCTCTGCGTTATGGCAAAGACCACAAAGACCAGGCCGGGACACAACGTCCCCAGCCCCCACCAGTCCATCCTCGCGCCCGCCGCCCTCGCGGCCCTCCAGTCCCTCGGTATGGCCACCAGCGACAGCCCCACCGCCGCGAAGCCCAGGGCGGACCCCATCCAGAAGAACCACCTCCAGTGGAGCTTCTCGACCGACAGGCCACCCATGGCCATGCCGAAGAAGAAGCCCGGGGGCGCGATGGCGCCGTACATGCCGAAGACGAAGTTCTTGCGCGGGCCCGGCCGGTAGATCTTGCCCATGAGCATGATGCCGGTGGGGAGGAAGGCGGAGGCGCCGAGCCCCTGCATGCCGCGGCAGATGATGAAGGGGACGGGGCTGGTGGTGAAGCCCGCGGCGAGGGACCAGGCGGAGAACCAGAAGAGGCCGGCGTTGAAGACGAAGTAGCCGCCGTGCATGTCGGCGAGGCGGCCTAGGGGGAGGAGGGAGGCGCCCGCGGCGAGGGTGAGGACGGAGGAGACCCATGTCTGGGAGGCCTTGGGTATCTGGAGGGCCTCGGCGAGGTCGGGGAGGATGATGTGGGCGCCGGCGATGAAGTATTCCTTTGGTCGTGTTAGTCGGGTTAAAAGAAAACGGGGGGGTAGGGATGAGAGTCGAAGGGGAAAAGGGGCGTGGGTGGCTTACAGCCATGACCATGGTCGAGAGGATGGACGTGCAAAAGGCGAATTCCCGGAAGGCGCTGGGGAGGCAGTCGGGGCGTTGTCTCCCGAGCCTCTCGAGGTCGAGGTCGAGGGCGTCCGGGTCGAAGGGGGCATCCCCGTTTCTGACAGTGTCCTCGGATGACTCGCGGACGCTGTCCTTCTCGTCCGGGTCGTCCGGGAAGGGTGCGCCGGGGTTGGCGATGATGAACTCCTGGGATCCGCAGATGATGCTCTTCGTCGTCTCCGGCTCCGAGGGCGTCGCCTCCCTGCTCGTGGCGATGGTCTCTTGAGACTCCCACCGCATGGCCCTCATCCTGTCCAGCGAGCTCTCCATGGTTAACCTTTGGCTGTCGCTCATCGTCCGGAGACAAAGCCGGAAGTCAGGGGGAGGGTAGTGTTCACAATATGAAGAGATTGAGGATAATATCAAGGGGCCGAGTAGATTGGCCTGTCTAAGCTCACTAAACAATGACCTCCTTCCAAGATTCTTATATCCATGGCAACCCGCGATCTCCCAAGACCAGTACTCACGAGCTCAGCCGGTATCAGAGCCTCATCGCGGGTCTAATCCACCGGCGGTGTGCAATAGTGACAACCCAGTACATACTCAGTCCCCGAGGTATGGAATGTAGAAGATGAGGAAAGAAACATCGACTGTTCCTCGGTGGAGGAAACAAAAGAGAGATGTTTCGTTTCGACGCGGGACATGTCTCTCAACTTCTTTTTT
Source organism: Sordariomycetes sp. S4602 (assembly GCA_023628835.1). Lineage (NCBI taxonomy): Eukaryota > Fungi > Ascomycota > Sordariomycetes > Sordariomycetes sp. S4602. The sequence goes on from JAMAJV010000006.1 coordinate 902,956, forward strand.
TTTTTCGGGTGCTTGTGCCGGCTCCCTTGGTGACCGTATCATATTAGGGCAAAGAAGAAAAGGAAGGATATTGGCAAAGACACCCAAGGGGAGAAACACCGCGAGGAAACCCGGATTGGAGGTGTGAGAAGGATAGAATGATGTGGAGCCGAGACGAGAAGAGACGCCGGACGCCAGCGGGCGGCTCGTGGTTTGTGCTTTCCCGTGCGAAGAACTGTATAGACCTGTGGACTTGACCCGCTCCTCGGAGCTCGTGTCGGCGCGACTCTGGGACTCCCTTTCAGCCTGAGAAGCGTCATCGTTCTTCACTTTGTCTCGCCCTCGCGAGGCCACGGTGAGTACTTGCCAGCAAGCCAGGCATCGTCACATAACACCAGCCCCCAAGCGATATCGCAGGTCTGCCCTCAGCCAGGCCTTACCGCCGGAGCCTTCGGTGGGAGTACGACGAGGTGGAGGGGTTCGTCGCAGGTGGGCGACAAGCACAGAAGAGGGAAGAAAAGAGAATGAAAGAGGAGAAAAGTGAAACCATCGTGAACGGGTGGGTCGCAGTTGCGAGCGCACACCGTCTCATCGGCATGACTCGGTGATGGACACATCACTCCTATTCGCACCAAATCACACCCTTCCTCGGTCTGGTCGAGCCCGAATGTCCTTCCAATATTGGGCGTCGACGAGAGGGGGAGGGGAAGATCACGGGGGCGACTTACCAAGCTTTCAGAGACAATTGTTAGTCACGTTTTCGCTCAGGTGGGACGATCCATTGGCTCCCACAGGTCCGGGGGAAGGAGCCGCCTCGGGGATGTCGGATCTCTCGTCATAGGTTAATGCCGGGAGGGGCGTGCCTTCCACCCCCGGGACGTAGGAGTACTAGGTCATATTAGAGGAAAGCGTGTGTGTGTGTGTGTATGTGTGTGTGTGTGTATGTGTGTGTGTGTGGTGGACTGTGTGGTGGACTGTGAGCTGTGGGGGAAGTAGTGCTGGTTTCCCAACCCCAAAGCCGGGGAGTGCATCCTCCGTGTCACGATGCGTGACCGGGCAGATTTTTTTAACCTTGCATCCCGTGTCTCGTAGAATGCGACACGCGTCACGGGTCTCTGCTATTGGATGAGCTTCTCCTTATCTGGAGCGGGTCCTGCGAAGACGGGTTTAGCTCCAGGAAGCTCGCAATGTGGGATCGAGCTGCCCGCATCCGCATCCCGTCTCGGAACGCGAGCCATGTGGCTGCGGCCCATTCATCACACCCTGGTCCTCCCGCCCCTCCGCTTTCTGCCCCGCCCCATGCTCGTCCCCCCGAAGCTGGATCCCTGCCGCTGTCGCCCATCTTATGACCCCTGTTTGAGATTGGAAAGGGCCCGCGTCCGTCACCGCACGTTTGGACAACGCCGTTGTTTTCCGTGGCGTTGTGTCGTTCGTGCTCCAGGCCGCCCCGCTGTGGGGCAGTCGCTCCATCGTGAGGTACACCGTTTTCCCCTTGCCCTATGTTCCCGCCCGCCCAGCTGGGCCCCATCACAAGGGGTTCGCCTGCAGCGCCGAAGCCTACCTCGGACGCAGGACATGTCGGCAGATTTCCTCATTTGTAACTAGTGGGCCGTGGCTTCCGCCGTTCGGCCCTATAAACTGGCGCCTTCCACAGGTCCCCGCTGGCCGCTTCCTCGTTCCTTCCACCCTCGTGTCAACCTCCTGCCCTCTCGCCCGCCGTGCCTTCCCCTATCGTGGGCATCAATCGGATCGGGCTTTCCCGTTCCACACCGGTTCTGCCCTTCTGAAATCACTGATCTGAGCTTAAAAATTTCTAGGTATTACTTTTCTCTCGCCCCTTTTGTGGGCTTCTCTTCCTGAGCGACTGACTTGAAGCCTTCTCTCTCTCTCTCTCTCTCTCTCGGACTGTTCTTGGATGGCGATAAGGGCCCACGCTTCCATACTCTGTCGTACGACGACGCCTGGAGTAAATTAATACTATTACATGTTTTATCGGGACTTGACTCCCGTATTCTGTCCATCCCAAGCCCTCCCCGCTCCTCCTGTTACCTCTAACCTGTATCTCGACAACGAGCGCATCAGCGCTATTCCCCCTTTCGCGGTTCTGGCGTTTGCGGCCCTCGTCCCACACGCGCAACCAGCCTCTCTCACATCATCTTCACGCGCGTTGCTATTCCTATCCTGCACCCCCTCATCTCTTCCCCACCCCGTCGCGCCCAGGGGTTCGCCCGCGTCTCCTCCCCTTCCTGCAAGGCCCCAAGCCCAAGAGGCTGCACCCTTTTCAGGAAAAAGAGCAGACAGCTTCTCGCGTCCCCGGAGAGAAAGCCAAGACCTTCCGTCCTAGTCCTCGATTCCTATGGCCACCGCTACAACAGCGAAGCCAAGCCTCTCCTACTTCCTGAACAACCCCTGCCACAACTGTCGCCGCCGCCGCTTGCGGTGCGACAGGTCCAGGCCGAGCTGCAACAAGTGCTCCGCCTCGGGCCGCGAGTGCCTGGGTTACGACAAGCTCTTCGTCTGGACGCCGTGCGCCGGCACCGGTGCCAAGGGCGCCCCGGGCACCTCGACGCCTCCCGCCGTCACTACCCCGGGCGCCGTTGCTGCCACCACGGCCGCAGGCGCAGGTGCAGACGCCAGAAGGGGATCTGCCACGGGTAGGTGCAGCTCACGGGCTGGGACTCGCTCCGCCACTAACTCGTCTGCCTCTTCTTCTCCGGGTACTCTGCGCGGCGGCGGCGGCGGCGCCTTTTCTGTCGTGCCATTCACGGGCCTGGACTCGCGCGGGGGTCAGCCTGCGGCCTCGGCGCGCTACCCGAAGCTGGAACATGCGGCCGGCTCGGACGAGGAAGCGGAGCCGACGGCTGCCGCTATGATATGCATGCCGACAACCCTTACCGATCCCCTCTTCAAGGATCTTGATCAATTGTCTCGGCGATATCTATCCCACTGTTTGTATCTCATTTCTTTCTGTCTCTCCCCTCCCCTCCCCTCTCCTCTCCTACCAGTTTCCTCCCTTTTCTCGGTTCCATACCAGGCCAGTTGGCTTCCTACCCGGAGTGTGAACGTGTAGTTTAACAAACAAACAACAGAAATTGACCGCGGCTAACGAGAGTCCTTTGCTCCAAAGTCGCCGATAGAGTATGCAGAGACTTGGCAGCCCACGATGGGCCGGACTGCAACCCCTTCCGCGAACTCATCCCTCTGTCCATCTCGCACCCGTTCCTCCTCCACATCATCATCGCTACCTCCGCCGTCCACATGTCCAACATCTCCCACCCCAAGATTACCGCCTTACCCCCATCGCTCATGGACCCAGCCGCCTACCTCCAGTACCTTCGCACCACGGATGGCGTGTCACGCCAGGCCTTCCTCGACTCGCTGGTTGCCAAGGAGCGGGCCATCCGGGAGCTGCGGGTCGTGCTTCAAAACCCCGAGCCCGCGGATAGCGGAGTGGTGCTTGCTGCGGTGCTGTTCTTTGTCAACTTTGAGCTCATCGACCTGGGGCGAGAAGGCTGGAAGAAGCACTTGCAGGGCGCGCGGCGGATCCTGAACCTCCTCCTCCCGGAACCGGACCCGGCGACGGCTGCATCCAGGACGGTGCTGCACGACTGTGTCATTTCGGACTTCGTCATGTAAGTCTCACATCCGCCCGCTACTTTTGTACCATTTGTGGGTCCAATGTCCGACGATCTCGAGTCGGAATTGTGGACGCCGGTCCATGGTCGTGGCTGACTCCTACCAGTTACCACATCCTCGGGTCGACCCTCGTTTCCGCAGGCCTAGGCGCCAGCATCGCCCAGCATGCCCTCGACCTCCTTCCGGTGATGGAGCGCGTGGAGGCCGACTCGTACCTTTGCTGCCCGGCCAAGATCCTCCACATAATCCTCGACGCCTCGCAGCTTTCCGGTGAGGCCATAGGCCCAGAGATTTCCCCCTCGGTCACCGAATCGGCCCTGGAACTCATCCGCCGTGCCCTGGCTTTTGACATTCGCACTTGGGCCGTCAGCCTTCAGCCGCGGACCAAGGTGCCCGACCTGTCAAGCCGGACAGCAGTCGCGAGGGCGCATCGCGCTGCCGTGTGTCTCTACATTATGCAGGCCGTTCCATCTACGCGCTCACACTCTCCGGTCAGCGTCCCAGAGCTCGTCGAGGAGATACTGACCCACCTTGCAAGCGTTGATGAAGGGGACCCTCACTTCAAGGCTACGTCGTGGCCGACCTTCATCGCCGGTGCAGAGGCGAAGGAAGAATCGTCGAGGGAGTGGGTGCTCCACCGGTTGATGAAGATGTGGGAATGCTGTCCCTGGGGATATGTCTTCGCGGCTGTGGAGATGCTGAGGAGGACGTGGCAGATGAGAGACGAGGGGAGCGTGGACGAAGTGGGGTGGCTGCAGGAGTTCTGGGCCATGGACATGGGGTTTCTGATTGTGTAAGGGAGTTTTGGCTGGGTGTGTTTCCGGCGTTGATTTTGGTTTTCGGGATACGGTTCTTGGAAGTTGCTGAGTGCGTTTGGGGTATATAATGGTGGTGTAATGCGCCGGCAGGAGCTGCAAAGCCAACAAAGGGAGACGGTAAAAAATGATATGGACGCCCATGTATGTAGAGTACTCGTTTCACGCCACGAGGCTGCGGCGTTACAAATTGGTAGTAGGTAGATGGCTTGGGGAGTATTGGTTAGCTTGGGGAAATCGCACGGCGTTAGTCTTTTGGAGATGGTTGAACAAGTGAGTCTTGATGGGTTGAATGAGGCTCTCACGGACCGGTGCCATTCGCCTCTTTGCTTTCCAACGTGGGATATGTGAGCCTGTTGAGAGGAGGAAGGAGTGAAGGACCGCGGAGGGCCGTTGAGCTTTTCCCCTCCATTCGTGAACCATCGAATGGGTTACAGGGAAGGTGAAGCTATCGTGACACTTCCGCGCGGCGGATTTTCTTCGGCTTACCAACGACTTTCTCGCTTGGGCCCGCCATCATGATGAGGTGATAGCTTCTCCCACCAGCAGCCTTCAGCCGTCATACTTATCCTCGTCTCCTACACCCCTCTCTATATCCGGCGCGCTCAAGCCTCTCACGAAGAACTACCGACCTCAGCTCAACGACCATGGCCTCCGAGGCCACCTTCCCGCTCACCTCGCCCACTTCCCTCCTCCTCCAAATCCTCCAAACCCACATCCCAACCCCCTCCCGCCGCCTCCTCATAACCTCCCTCCCCACTTCCACCCACCTCTACACCCTCCTAAAATGCATCCACAGCGGGCCCCTCCTCTCGTCAGCAATCCTCACCACCTCCCCCATCACAGGCTCCGACTCCGCCATGATAGAGTTCCTCCACCGCAAGGACGCAACCACCTTCCTAGACAGCCTGAACCGTAGTACAATCACCCTTTGTAGTCTAGAAGGAGCCACCCTCTCCCTCCCAGTTCACCGCCTCCCCTCCTCCTCGGCGCCCGTATTGGAACGTATCTCCGCCCCAATCGACGCAGGAAGCCTCTCGCGCGTGGTCGTGGCGGTGAACTTCCCCCGGCGGTGCATCTTCCCGCTGCTGGTGGAGGCGGACCTCCACCGCGGCCTCGGCCTGCAGTCCGTCGTGGAGATATCCTACGCGGAGGACGAGCGCGGCGCCGGGACGGGCATGGGCCGCCTCACGCTCGAGCTCGCCAGCGTCAGCGCCGCGTGCCGCGTGGGGGCCATGCTCCTCCGCCGGCGCGGCCTCCTCTCCCGCCTCCCGCGGGTGACGAGCCACTTCTTCGGGCCGGACCCCTGCCGGCGGGCGGCAGACCGCGCGTCGGGACCGCGCGACCTCCCGCTGAACGTGGCCGACCCGGTGGGCTTCTTCAGCCGGCACGAGTTCCTCGCCGTGCCCCTCGCGGCTTCCCTTCCCGATCCGAGGGACCCCGTAGCGTTGTCGGGTCTGATCACGAGGGCTCTCGAGGATGGAGACCGCTCGCCCGCCACTTGCCCCGCGCGCTACGCGGAGCAAGAGCTGGCCCTCCGGCCCTGGACGAACATAGACGATGACACGGGCGCGCTGCGCACGCGTGTGCCTTTCGGGTGGAGCATGACGCCTGAGGACGCCTTCTGCGACTTTGTATTCCGGCACCTAGAGACGAAAGATCCGGATGTAGAGGGAGTGTTGGACGCTTACTTCGAGGCGAGGGGCCTGGTGAACCTAAGGAAGCTGGAAGGGCTGCGGCGGGAGGGATTCCGCTGTGCGGCGACCTTGTGGGGTATCTTGAGGGAGACATGAGAGAGGACCGGCGTTTTCTCCTAGGTCTTTGGTTTCGGAGTTTAGGAGAGGGCAATATGGGATTGTCAGACTTCTGCACATTGTGCTTTTGCAGGGAATTCGATGTGATGGACGGAGAGCGTTGGGTTTTGGCGTTAGTGAAAAGGGGCCGTGACTGGAAAAGGGGTAGGACCATATCAGAGCGAGAGAAACACGTCCACCTTCGTAGGGAATGATGAATGGGCGAGATCCCGTGCCGGTCGTATTGGGCAAGAGTTGCATCAAGAGCGAGACATGAATAAAACCCCCTTCATCTTGCTCAACACCATCCCCCCTTGTACCGAGACTTGTGTGTACCTCGTGAAGCGGCACGCAACTCGCAGTCTCTCCACCAGCCACTCTGGAAACGCCCCCAACGCACTCTTCCATCCAGAGATCCCCTTTCGCCACCCTGTCCTTCGTTAGCACAGAGGATCCACCACCAAAGGTCCCTCGCAGCACACTTCAGGTGAAAAAAGCCACTGATCGCCAAACCACACCCGCCCCCCTCACCGTCACGATGCTTGTCCTCCGGACCTCAATATCCCACGCCTCTCCAGGATGGGGTTGCGAGGAGACCGCCACATATCGGAGTCTTGTCTCCGCCCACCGATTCGAGTCGACTCTTTCATCCCCGTAACGATCATCCCACGCTCATAGCGCCCCCATCATCCTCACCGGCTGCCCTGTAACGTTGCTCAGCCCCAGATGGCGGGCATGAGCGGGAGTTCGTATCCCTCGAGCCCACACGCCCATCTCTCGTTGGCATCATGCATGGAGCAGTCGACTCGTCTCGCTTGGATCCGATGTGGGCCCCAGGACAAACACGATGAGTGCCCATGTCCTAATCCGTTCTCGTGCGGCCGGCCTCCTCGGGGTTGAGGCATCGCCAACCACATTTGATCGAAGCATGATCACATATTCGGCCATTGACCCCCACTCGGTCAAGCTGGCCCCGCAGGCTAGTGTGCGGAAAGGGAGGAGCCAGTCCACCACGGGGGCATCCGGCGTCGAAGTTAGCCGAGGCAAGACCGCGATGTCTCCGGTTTACATCCCGCGGAGGCTGTGCATTTGGACGATAAGCCCCATGTTAGCGTTGGCCGAGGTGTAGATACAGAGACCCGGATCCGGTAGGTGGAGTGTACCGCGTGCTCATTCTGTGTTCGCCTAGTGTGAGGTCAATGGGCGTCCAGTGTTCTTTTGCCCAAAGGGGCTCGGGGTGCGTCTCGCGGCATCTCGACACGGAACCCCCTATCTTCCTGTCCGCCGACATGGGCCCGTTGACGCCCCCCAGAGTCACACATCTGCAAGCTCGGGCGATCGATGTCGGAAACAGTATGCGTCGTAGAGTTGGTGGAGCAAGCCCCCCTCCTTCCCATCAAGGATCGTGCGCAGCGAGGAGGTGTTTCCAACTCACCACCCATCCGAAGCGAAGTGACCTTCGGAACCCATCGTGACCGGTCCACCCTAGTATTCCCTTCTTCCCAATCGGGCAAGAGGTCAGCCTCTGTCACTCGGTCGGAGATTCGTGGCCCGCTAGCTGTGAGATTGCGAGGTTTCTAGTGGAGCTATCAGCACCGCCATCGGAATGTCCCGCCGCTACTTCCAGCTGTCAGCGCTTCTGTGATCCCGTCACTTAATGTGCCAACCCCTAGATCTGTACCTCTGTTGTGGGTTCCGCCTGGCGGCCGCTTTCTCCGTCCTCGCTCGAGGTTCGAGACCGCGACGTCCCCACATCTCCGCAGTGGATCAGGAACCGCGAAGCCCAGGGTCTTAGCGTGGGGGTCACTGAGCACAGGCCCACTGCCTATTTCGGGGCGTTCCCCCAACCAAGCCATTCTCACGCCACCAAACAGCCGGCGGCACCGCTGGCCACTCAATTTTGACAAGGGTGGCAGGGGAGTGGTCCCGCCCCCAAGCTCTCCCATCCGCCTTTTCCCCACACGCCCATATCCGACGAGCGGGACGACCACCCCCTCCCACTCCCACTCCCTCACAAGCCACACTGAAATTGTCGGGAGTGCAACACAGGCGAATCCTCGGGCACAAAGCTGAAATATGAGCCGTCCTTTCCTCTCTTTGCTTCTGAGCGATTGTCACCCTCTGATTCGAGGCCGGCTGGGTCACGAGCGCGACGACGCACGGGATACGCCTTCCCCATTCATGGGGCCCGTTCCTGTCGTCGTGCCCGATGGCGAGCCCAATGGCCCCAGTGCCGCCGAAAGCCACGGCCCGGTGATTGGGCTATCGGTTGACTGCCGAAGTCCAGCGACCAGGCGCCGGGGTCCGAGCGGAGGAGAAGCAAACATGCCAATGACGGGCCAGTCGAGCTCTTTCCCTCCCTTGTAGCAGCTGTATGTGGCTACGACCCTGACGTCGGTTTCCAAGGACGGACGGGCGCGCAGCGGGGGATGTGATATGGCTGCAGCACAGGCCGTCACGATCGATGGCCAGGCCGAATCTTGGGCCCACGCCCTCCCGCAGTCGTCGAGTGAAGCCGACCATCGGCTCGGCTAGGATCCCTGTCGAGGACCAGACACCTTTCCTCTTCCGTCGCCTCGTTATGTAATTGGTGACGAACGCGGCGCTGCACCATGATCGATTTCGACTGGGGTAATGCGGGGTGCAGAAAGTGGGAGCAACCACCTCAGGCACTTCGGGGAGGGTGGACGGGATACGGGGGGGATGGGTGAAAGGGGGTCGGATGAGGGAGCGAAGGGGAGGGTGGTCGGAGCTAATGCATCCGGGGGGCGTGTGGAGCGGGCTGAAAGATGATGTGCAGGCGGAATTCCCTCAGGAACGAGGCAGGAATCGTAAAAAAAAAACGGAGAAGAGTCGGAGATGTTCGTCACGGGGCTAATGCATATCAGACGCCTCCCTATGCACGCTGGTGAAAAGGAATATGTGGCCCGACCTGGACGGGCAAGAGCGATCAAGGCGGTGATGACGAGAAGGGGAAACGTCATATTTGGCGGTGGGGCGCTCCTGCTGCTGGCGACAATGGGGACATACGAGGTAGGAGGACACGAGGGATCGGCGCGCTTTACAACGCGAGTCCAGCGAGGCCCGCTTGGCCATGCAACTGCTAATATACCATCCTTAATATGACTCCCCATCACGGCCGAGGTAAGGCCCTCTCCCTTCCCTGAAATGGCGGAAAATAGCAAATACGTGCTCGGTCATTGGACGACCCCCGCCTTGCCTCTTCCCGTCCTCGCATGAAGCGGGGGGTGGGGACCGCCTTTGCCCCTCCTCCGCCGGCGAACCGTGGCTCCTTCCGCCGGCAACCCGAGGGAGACGCAGCCCGACGTGAGCAGGAACGTCCCTCTTCCTGCCTTAAGCCCCTTGGTCATTGCTCCCTTCCCGGGCTGCATGGCGGGGGATCCACCTCGCGTATTCCTGTGGTGCTTCCCTTCGGGCGGTCACTTATTACCCCTCACGAGACGCACCCACTGCCCCTCATGTTCAGTGGGTAATACCCCATTCCGGGAGGCGGCGCTCCTGGAGCCCACGTACGCGTGGAGGGGGAGAGCCCCATGACAAGGCGCGCCGAGGAACTCGAGTTACACTGCTGCGCTGATACTTTATCCCACCACTTTCTTCTCCCCACGAGTCCGCGCTGGGGTTGCCAGCTGGCTCTCATGCACGGATTACGGAAGGCGAGGTCAGGTGAGAGCATAAGGAGGCCGCCCGGGGAACATCGCGGCCTCTGGAGCCCCGTGTTAACGGGAGGGCGTTACGTTTGGGGTTGGGTCGTTTGGGTCGAAGTGCACGGCTTGCTCGGAGATGGGCGATGGTAGAGTGAGACACCGGAAATGCAGGCGGTCGACTTGGGAAATGGTCCGTACCGACCTTTCACTGAAGTGACGGAGGGAGCCCATGGTGAGTACGTCCCGATGATTCCCAGGCCGAAACCGGATCCGGCGGCGGCTGTCCGGTGTTGCTGGCTTCGGCACTTGCTCAGCATTTGATGCCTCTCCTCTCCGGCCACACGAAACGACTGGACAATTGATAGAATCATTTCCAACTTGTATTACTGACGAGGCCAGGCCTCCTCTGCCACCATGCCTAGCTATGCGTTAAAGGAAATCTTTTTATGAAAATTCAAATGCTCAAAGTCCCCGAGACGCCAAGCGTCCCTCTTTGACCTGTAGTCGTGACACATGACAGATGCATACTCCCATTCTCACCTCATTACCATCCACAGGCAACATGAAAGGAGCGAAGGGGACCCCATGTGGTCGTACCAGACAAAAGACGCCGTTTCCGCCGCCGCTTCCTTCCGCGGCATCCTCCTATTGACACGCTAGCGGCCGGGGAAGGCATGAATGCGGGGAGACGGGGCAGGTGCAACTCCCATGGGCTGATGGGTGGGGTCGAGAAGAGCCGGCCCCACTCGGTGAGAGCAAGCGGCCCACCACGAGCCTCAGCAAGGGTGGAGGGCAACGTCTGTCCGCCGTGCAAGTGCCCCAATAGACCCACATTCCCCACTCCCCCCCAGCACGATTGAAGCCCTCGTGTCCGCACAGCCTCCTTCTCCCTGGCCCCCACGGAACCGCACGCACGCACACACACACACACACACACGCCCTCGATCGTGTTATTGGGCCCCGGCCAGATCCGCCTCCTCGAGGCCCCGTTCCATCTTGACGATGCCGTCGAAGCCCGAGGCCACCAGCTCCATGTCCCGGCCCTCGGGCTCGGTGCACGGCTTGCGCGGCACGCCGCCGTAGTGCGAGAAGTGCACCATGGCGGCCTTGACGCCGGCGAAGCCCGTCTGGATGGCCACCCAGTCAGCCTTGGCCACGGCCGCCTGGAGCTCCCTCGCCTCGCGCAGCCTCCCCTGGTCGAAGAGCTGCATGATGCGCACGCAGCACCGCGGCGCGATGTTGGCCAGCCCCGAGATGGTGCCGTGCCCGCCCACCACCTGGCCCTGCAGGATGAAGTCGGCGCTGCCGCCCGACACGAAGAAGCCCTCGGGCACGTCGGCCGCCAGGCGCGCCAGCTTGCCCGTGTTGCCGCACGTGAGCTTGACGCCCACGACGTTGGGGTGCTGCGCGGCGCGGAGGATGGTGTCCGAGCTGAGGTCGCGGCCCGACGCCGCGGCAGGGAAGTTGTAGATGACGAGCGGGATGGGGCTGCGGTCCGCCACGTCGTAGAAGTGCTGGACCACCTTGTCGTCGCTGAGGAGGGCGTTGTAGTAGCTAGGGGGCAGGACGAGCGCGTGCGTGGCCCCCGCCTTGGCGGCGTCGACGCAGAGCTCGGTGGCCTCCCGCGTGGAGTGGGCGCCGCAGCCGGCGATGAGGGGGATCTTGGCGTCGCTGCCCTCGTGGAAGATGGCGTCCCTGGCGACGCGGATCATGGAAGCGCGCTCGGAGCGCGAGAGGTGGACGGCCTCGCCGTTGGAGCCGTGGACGACGATGCCCGCCACGCCGGCGTTGACGAGGCGGATGAGGTGGCGCTCGAGGGTTGCTGAGTCTAGGTCCTCTGTCTCAGGGTTGAAGAAGGCTAGGGAGGGGACGTAGACGCCGGAGGGGAGGCGCGAATGGGGGGCCTTGGGGCCGCCCATCTTGCCGTGGTAGACCTGAGGTGGCGGGGTGAGCGTGAGGGTGGTCATGACAGTATGATCGGTGTTCCTCGGACGTCTAAGCAGAGGTTGTTTCGTGTTCTCACTATGGTTGTGAGGAAGAATAGGGGCTCAAGCAGGAAGGTCTGATTTCGAGGAGGGTGGTTATTATAATTATGGTGGGAGTTTTAAGTTTGCTCTATTGATGGAGCTTGACGTAAGTCATAAATTGACTGGAAATGACCGGAGAGGCGGAGCAAAAGGGATGATGGAGGAGATTTATTCCGACAAGGGCTGAGGCAAAGGACGGGGATGCCGTTGCTCTTATAGCCCAGCTCTGGAGCTGCACTTTGGAGCTGCACTTTGGAGGAGCGTGACCAGGCGGAGGGAGGTCAGTCTCCGAGCGGCCTCACCAATCTTGAAGCTGGGAACAGGGATGGATGCGCGTCGTCTGTCCATACGGCGACACCGGTGTCGCTGGAAAGGGGGGCGTGTCCTGTTGCCCATTTAGGGTTAGGCTGTCAAATTTGACAAGTCTTGGGAAGCGGGACTCGAGGACGGAGCTTTCTCATCTTTTCTCTCTGGGCCAGCGAAGTCCACTATGGAGCAGGGAGTCACCGGGTGGGGTGCAACGGTATAAGCGAGAGAGTGAGAGTGGGAGAGAGAAACCCTCAGTCCATTAACGGAATCGCGACGTCAAATGAGGATTGCTCTGAAGTGGCAAGCAAGGGGCGTGCCGGTGTAATTCTACAGGGGGTGGCAGGCCGGGGCCATGGGTGTGGGAGTCTTTGTGGTGTTCTGGCACAGGGCCCAAAGCCCAGAAAAACAAGTTCCCGCAGCTTGACCCTTGGAAATTTCATTATGACAACCCTTGACCGGTCGCGAGCTAGCGGGGGCGGAGGGAGACCCCCTCCCTTGACCGGGGCAGCAGAGCCCGAGAGGGCCCTGTGGGGGGAAGAAAGGGGAGTGAATGGGGGGTTTATTGCGAGTTGGTCAGTTGGCGCGTTTCCGGCGCCGGTGCTATTTTAGTGGCACTTTTCCTGGAGCAGAGGGCGTGACATCTCCGTTCGCCTAATGGCGGGGGGGGAGGTTGATGGCAACCATTCCTGAGAGGGGGTGCGGATATTGGGAGGGTGGCGCTTGTCGGACCAGGGTTCGGGGGCGCCAAGTGGGCCGGCGTCGTTCGAAAAGCGTGGGGGTGGGTCAAGGGGCCTGAAGGGGAGGGACAGTTGAAGCGGCGAGGAGCTCCCGGCGGGGACAATGTGCCGGGGAGGAGAGGATGGAAGTTGGGGGAAAGGAGGAGAATTGGGGTGGGCCTTGCTACCGGAGGAAGTGCCGCTCTTTTCGGAATGGGGGTTCTTGTTTCTTCTACGAGGTGGATCGATCGCATCGAGGCTCGGGCTTTTTTTTTTTTTTCCTTCGGTGACATCAACGCTCGTTTGTCTTGCTCGTTTCGGCAGGCGTGGTGAGAAGTGGGAGGGCACCGCCCGCAGATTTCTTGCATCAACCACCGCCACGAAAATCCGGGACTCGGTCCCCTCCCTCCAGCTCGGGTCCCCTTCCTGGTCGAAGTCGTACCCAACAGGAAAAAAAGACCCCTGTAACCATCCCGTATGGGGGAAACGGGGCGTCTGTTGCAGCAGCACGGTACAGCGACTGGTCAGTACGTCACCCCGCCATCATCGGGAACATATCGTCGGGACTCCATTGGAACAGGGACAAGTATAAGTAAAAGGGGGAAGCAAAGGGAGGAGGGACCCCAGCGGGCTGAGGATGCCACGCTACCTCGCACCCTCGTTGTCCCCAAGGCTTAAAACATCACGCCACTTTCCTGTTCTCACAAGTGCCCTTTTTGGCTGGGCGGGAGGATGACAATTGGTGGCGCCCCGCCCCGACGATCTCCGACCTTTTGTGGCCCAGGCTCTGGAATGGGAGGCTCCTGACTGGCCCGGTGCAAAAAGACCCAGAGGGCCGGGTACACCGACCCAGCGATACAAAGGTGGTGGTCTCCGGTACCTTGCTCGAGAGGGAGGGCTGCAGGGAGTTTTATTGGCACGCCCGCCGGGTCGGGCGCGCCCCCATGGGATTGGATTGATTGAGGGAGGGAAGAGGGCGGTGAGGAGCGTGTGACCTCCCGAAGTGGCCGGAAGCAGGGGGTGGTGAGACCTAATATTATCGAAACCACTTTGGGTTCCCCTTTGCTGTCCTTGGGCCGGGTCCGTGTTGGTGAAGGAGGTCGGCGGAAGGTGACCATGACACGCGAGGTCCGGGAGCGGGATGGTGTGGGCGAGGAGGGGCAGGGGAGGGTCTCGGATTTCGGTTCGAGGTAAAGCATGGGGTGAACAGGAGTCTGGGGTATGAAATGAAGTCCCGGGATGACCCTGGTAGTATGAGCGAAAAGGTTCCCCGATGTGGCCGCGTTGCCCATGTCCCGCATTGCGGATCGCTTCAAAGGGGGACTCAGCTTTCCCTCGCTTGTCCTGATAATATAACAAATCAGATTCGGTGCCGGCCGGTGAGAGAATCTATTACGAGGCAGAATGGGATCGCCAAAGCCAACGGCTATGGCGGGCAGTGGAACGTTCTCCGTGCAGGCTGCGCGCACCACCTCGTGGACTTGGCGATGGAGGGCAATCGATCCGGCGCGATACGAGGCGGGGGATGTCACTCACAATTGAACTAACAACGATCGCCCACTCGCTGAGGAATCTGCAGTGACCGTCCTGGCTCGCCCCGGTTCTCGGCTCATTCCCGCAGCAGTCTGCGCCCGCGGCGGCCGCCCTTGGGCCCGACATGGGATGAAGCCAGTGCTCTCCGCATTGTCCGTGCAGCGGCCCAGCCGTGGCCAGGGAAGCGCAAGGGAAACCCGTCGCCCCCAAACCCGGATATCCAAGGAAAATTTTTGCATATCGATAAGAGAACCTGGATCCCACGAGACCTTGCGGCGCGGTGGCGTCCTCTCTCTCTCAAATCTCACTGCGCCTCATCAGGCTCACGGTTTCGCATGGCCGATCCTGGGAAAAAATGTTGACCCCCACGCCCGTCGCTGCTGGCTGGGGCTGTCACATTTTTCTCGGCTCTCCGGTGTACTCTCGTACCAAGTAGCATTCCGTCGCGCGACAGACGAAGCACCGAGTGACACCCGGTCGGAAAAGCAAGGCCAGGGACAACGAGGCATTGGGCGATGAAGAAAATGATCCTTGCCCCTGCGAGTCAGCTCGGTATTGCAAATGATTCAAGTTGTAAGCGAGGGCCGCCCGGTCCAACGCGACCATCAGGTGCTCCTTCTCAATTGGCGGCGGCTGATGAAGCAAAGCTGTGACCTCACGACTGGGAAGGAGCTTCAGTCGCACCTCGTATGAGGTAGTCGCGGGACTCGTGGGGTTGCCCCGGTCCCTCCTGCCCGTCCCAAAACGGAGCAGACAGGGAAGGCGAGGACGGCCCACCGCAATGGGAGCAAGACGCCTTGGCCAATCACACCGTTGGGGTATGTCGGCCAATGGCGGTGCAGCGTGCCTGGCAACCCCACGATTGACCTTCATCGGTGTGGGGCACCGACCCAGCGGACCAGCAGCGAGATCGCCGATCCAGCGAGTTCCCCCAAGCTGAGGAGCGCCCCGCCGCGCAAGTCCGATCATCGCAGACTACGCTTCGAACCGAACCAAGACCCGGCGTTATTGCGTACCACCCAGGTGCTGCGACGAGCCACCTTAGCCGTCGAGTGAACCGACATGCACAATCCCGACGGGGGACACAACATGCGGCGTCGAGGCACGGCCGAGAGGGGGTGAGGGCCAAACACGGCGCCGTGGTTGGGTGGGAAGATCCCTGACCCGGCACTGTGGCTCCGGATCCGCAGGAGCTCCGTGCTCTGCGCTGAGGGAAGAAAAAGGTTGGGGGGGGTTTCATCGCCCAACGCGACTCTGGGAATCCTCCCAATTGACTGCCCGGCGCCAGCCCTCCTGTGCCCCTGCTGCACGCGCTGCTGCGCCGGGCGTTCCGAAACTTGGCAACGCCGAGTACGATTGAAGCTCGCCCCTTGACGTTTTGGTCCCCCCTTTCACAAGCCAGCTGACTTCGCCCCATCTTAGCGTTCCCACGTTCGTCACATCGACGCGCACACGCAAGCGCACGCCCCCACCCTTCTCGGGGCTCCACCCCCATCTTTGCTTCCCCCCCTTTAGCCGCCACTATATGCATATCGACGAGAGAGGCAATCGAAAGCATGTCAGAAGGCCCAGGAGGCTGTGGCGCCCGTCCTCGTTCAGCGACGAATTGATCCAGAGTGTCTCGTGCTGGGCCGTCGACCCCCAACGATAAGGGCGGTCGGAGGGCGTGGCTCGCAGGTTGCTCGTCTCACGTGAGGTGCGTGGGGGTCGGCTGGGGCTCGCCGGGGACGCAGACACAGGCCGATTTCTCTTACCCCATCGCGCCGGCCCCAAGGGGCAGGAGATGGCGAAAATGCATGATCCAAGCCGGGGCTTTCCGCACTACGATCCCCTCACGGGAGCGGTTCGCCTCTCCACCCCCCACCTCTCGCTCGCTATCGTACATTACTCGTCCTCGCTTTTGCGATGCGGAGCCCGTGGTGTTGCCCACTCGATTGCCGCTGCTGGCTGAGGGCTTATCACATACGCACAGCGTGGGGGGTGGGCAAGGCGTCCGAGACCCCCATCTACGCCCCTGAGGCGCTGAGCCTCAACGCTTCTGTATCACACCGGCCGCCCGGTTGCGCCGGTCTCCCAGAAAAGGCCCGGAGTACTGGTGATGGGGGCGCCTGCAGCAATGGAAGCGCCCCTGTCCCCCCTTTCCGAACGGATTTCAGGATCGGAGAACCCCTGTCCATTCCAAGCGATTGGGCCAAAACACTCCTCACCGGCTTCCTCATATCCATGCAGGGAGCGACATGACCACGTGCACTTTCGAGTGAAGGCGCCGCGCGTCGAGAGCATTGGCGGGATTACTTCGTCCAAGCCTTCAAGTCGGTGGTATCCTGCGCAAGTACAGCGTTGTTAATACTTGAGGCCTGGATTGGGGAGCTTGCCCTCTTTTCACCGCTATCATCATTCCCTACCCAGCAGCCGTGGGCCTCATGCCCCATCTTACAACCCTTCCCTTGATTCGCATGGCCCCATCTGCCTTTTCAAGAACTGGCGGTGTGATTGCCGGACCGCGAATCCTCTTTCCCATCCCTGCAATCGCCACGGGGCATGCAGGAACACGATACCCCTCGGGCGAGACGTTCAAGCTACACACGTTGTCTGCTGGCTCCTCTGCGACTGGCCGGCTCCTTCGGACACTGACAGGGTGGTTTGAGTGCAGCTTCGAGACCCGGTCGCTGGCTCGTGGGAATCTTTCAACGACGCTACGTCCATACGTGGAATCGGTTCTACGGAGACATGGCTCATCCTTAGGGTGATTTACAACGGGAGGCGCACCCGGCGGACCAATGCAAGTCTGTATTCTGAGGCGCCTCACTCTGCAAGGTCGTGAGTACGGTCAGAGGGGTCTCGAACGGCCGCCGGACTCTTGTGCATAGATGGCCTTTACCTGAATGCTCGTGGGAACTCACGAGCCATCTCTCTGAGCTGATTCAGGTTTCGTCAGCCTCGAGATTTCGTTGTCGGGGGTTCATCTCTGATGGCGTTGGCGGCCGACGATGGGTCACAGCAAAGCAGCTCACGTCGATTCTGGGGGAAGGGAAAACAGAGTTACGGGAAGGTAACTTGGCCCTTTTAGTCCTTTCATCATCCCAACCCGTGTTTCCTTGACAAAAACGTCTGCCTTGATGCTGACAGCCGCCCAGTCGTGGTCCTGCCGCGCCATACGCTCGGTGCCGGCTCCCGGGGCGACGAGCTCCAGGGCCCATCCTCTTCTCGTGTACAGCCAGACAAGGGCCATGACTGGGTACACCTTCCGTACGAGCGTTGCCTTGTTGAAAGGAACGCGTGGGCGGCCCTCTTGCGGAGGCCAATTCGACGCTCAAGACAACGAACAGATATGTCGACGTGGCTTATTCTCGTCGAAGCACGTCGGGTTGGGAAAGCGAAGTGTAGCCAGGCCAAATTCAGAGCTGGCACCATTCGTCCTAGTCGAATTTGTGTCTCCATCTCCTCCGGCGACCGTCATCTCGTTCAATCTTTCCTTACGGTTACGACCCAGCGAATCAGCCGCTCCCATAGCCTCGGGGGGTTTCGGAGCACCCACTTACCTATCGTACGCTCATAGGCCTTTTCCGCAGCACTTGTCAGTGGCCGAGGTTGCTTCAAATATGCATACAATCTGCAGAAGAACCGGAGGGGTTTTGAATTGTTGAGGCTCGAGGACCCCCCACGACGGGCATTGCCAAGAGCGATTAGACTCGGTGGTGTGGCTTGACCCCTGGACCAACCGTACGCTCGGGTCTTGGGATCGGGCCTCTCGCCATTGGAGCCGGCGACACACCTGCTGCACGCCGGGGTTCAAACCCACAGACACGCGTTTTGATCTTGTGCGGGAATCATCGAAGGGTCTCCCGCGGGGTGTTGTGCGGCGATCATGCCAGCCTGAAGGCGAGTGAGTCACCGCCTCGGTCATGGATGTGTGTAAGGTTTACGAGATGGCATCACTGTTCGAAATGCCATCTCCTCTGCCCTCACCCCCAGAGACAGGCGTTCGAGCCCAACTGCACACACCCGCCGCCTCTGATGCACGCTCTGGGATCAGAAAACAAACCCTGGCGGCAGCCGTCCAGTCACATCCTGCCCGTTCCATATCCGGCACCGAGGAGCGGGGTGCTCGCCGCGGGCTGAAGCGCCACGCCGGCTGCACGCGAAAAAAAAACCAGCCGCAGTCCTCTTGGCCCAGAGCTGGCAGAAAACTGCCCAGGGCTGATTCAAGCCCGCGTGGGCGCCCAGCGCGCATCCCGCGCCGGACAGGGGGGGTCAGATCCTGGGCCAAGCGCTTGGGCCGCGGGATTGCCGGGGCGGGATGGGGGCGAAAGAGATGATCGGCCTGCAGCTGGTCGCGTGCGGCCTCTGGTGAGCCAGAGGCCCGGGAGAGGCGACGTCAGGCTGCATGCGCGCTGGCGGCAGATGACTCCGTACTGGGTCGAGGACTAAATGTAATATCTTGCAGCCCATTCTGACGAGTCACTTTGGGAGCGGTTGATGGTGGCGGTTGGTAGCTTTGGGCGCTGGTCCGGGGAGGATCGGACTTGCGACATGCAGGCGGATTGGATTTGAAGACGGCCGTCCACTAACTAGAGCTGTCTGGAGTGAGACACGGCAGTGCATTGCGGCGGGGCTGCCCCGTTGTTACCCTGGTTTTCCGTTCGGTGAGAGCAGAACGGATGCATCGGGATGACATCACGACCGGCCGACAACCGCCCCGGGCTCCGGCCATCCCGGACGAAGCCCCTCCAACTTCTCCGGCTTCCCCCGCTCCGGCCGGACCGAGAGGGGAACGTTCGCCTTCCTTCCGCACAAATGGGAACGCCGCATTGTGTGCGACGAGCTTTCCGACGTGCCCTCAGCACCGTCTCGGGGCGTGCGATAACCCGATGCGAGGAGCAATTCGGCGGGAGAGGACCGACAGCTTGTGCCCGGCCCCGGGAACGAACGCTTCATTCGTTGACGGAACCGCTTTCGACTCTTGGCCCCCTCAATATAAGCAACTGCGGACGGCAGGGATCTTCGTCGCCCATCCGACCATATACCCGGCTGCGGTTGAAGCGCCCCATCAATGGGTATTTTATCCCCGCAGCCGCAGGCCCAGTCTCGGTCGAAGACCTTCCGATAGCCGAAGACCCTGCCATAAAGTGGAAAGAAAAAAAAGATCTATATTAGGGGACTTCCCCGCACGCGTCGGGGCCGAAATCCACTGTGATATGCTCAAAAGCGCCCCCTTTGTTTCCTGGAACCGGCCATCACTATGCTAGGAAGCTGGCTTCGTCCGGGTATTGTCGCCCTTGCGGCTTCAGAGCTGCTATCCATGGCGGCCTGCGAGCTGACGGTCTCTCACCTGCGGACCACCGCCCTCGGGACGGACCCGGAAGGGAGCGCGCGGCTCAACGGTCTGAGCTTCCAGCAGGACCCCCTCACGAGCTTCAACGGCTGGTATGACCTGCCACGGACCCTGCGGATTCCCTGATTGTGCGAAAGAGGCAGACCACTGAGAAGACGCAGGCAGTATGTAGCTTACTACGAATCGACCGGCACCTACAACGCCAACCACATCGCGCTCGGCAGGCGGAATCTCAACGATGGGGGCGAGCCCTCCGACTGGGAGATTTTCCGGTTCACGGACTACACCCAGCAGACGCAGGACGAGCACAACACCATCTCAATGGGCGTCTCTCCTGACGGGGTCATCCACCTTAGCTACGACCACCACGACGTGCCCCTCAACTACCGCGTGAGCAACGAGGGGATCGCGACCGAGCCCGAGTCGCACACGTGGGATGCTTCTCTCTTCGGCGAGACGCTGCACAGCCTCCCGGGCGCGAGCGAGGGCCCATGGACGCCCGTCACCTACCCGAGATTCGAGAGGGCTGGGGAGGACTTTATCTTCGAGATGAGGATCGGATCGTAAGTCCCTTTAGCCCCTGTGCAAGATGTCGCTACTCTGACACGGGTGGGTGTGAAAAGGTCCGGCTCGGGAGACAGCTACATCTACCGATACGACTCGGGCTCCTGGTCGCAGGTCGGCCGCTACATCCAGGGCCGCGACAACAACGCGTACATAAATGGCATTACCCACGCCGACGGCAGGCTGCACGTCACCTGGACCTGGCGCGAGACGCCCGATGTGGTCACGAACCACGACCTCGGCTACGCCTCCTCCCCGGACTTGGGCGCGACATGGGAGAACGGCGCGGGCGAGAGCTTGGGCCCGACGATCTCTCCGGACAGCCCCGGGATCCACGCCCTCGAGATCCCGCAGGGCAGCGGGATCCTGAATCAGGAGGGGCAGACGGTGGACGCGTCCGGACGCGTGCACGTCGTGAACAGGGAGATCGTGGATGGGACGCTGACGTGGCTGCACTACTGGCGCGACGAGGAGGGGGCCTGGACGCGGAACCCGATACTGCACGACCTCGGCGCGCTCACGCAGACGGGGCACAGGGGGAAGCTGGCTGCGCACCCGGTGACGGGGGACATCCTGGCCGTCCTGGCTGCGAACGAGGGCGTCGATGTGGCCGTGTACGTCGCGTCCCGGGACTCTGGGTACGAGGACTGGGCCGAGGCGTGGAGGGGCGGTGCCTACGACGTTGAGCCGCATTTTGATCGGGTCTTGTGGGGAGGGGGAGGGGGCGTCGAGGCGGGGACTGTGCTGAGCCTGTTCTTGAATACGCAGGGGGGGTATCCGGATCGGGATGTCACGGTTGTGGACCTGGAGGTGCGGGCGTGAGACTCGAGGGGGGATGCTGGGTCGATAGACAGGCAGTGAAGAGAGCCGAGCTGGGCGCGTGGTGCGTCCAGCAATCTCGTGAAAGGAGAACATCAAGCTTGCTGCTGTGGCCTATCCCGCAACTCCCATTGCCGTATCGTCCTCTCAATTTCCGTAGTCGTCCGTAGCCCATGGGCCCAACCCCGCTTCGGGCTCCTCTCCTGGGCTGTCTGGAGGGGACCTTCGTTGAATCCCAAGCGCGTTACTTGGCTACTCCCGAAGGTATGTCCGCGACGTTCCGAGACGTCGAAACGAAAGACGTGAGCTACACACCTATTGAACAGCCCGCCAAGGCCTCCCAATCCCCAGTTCCTGACAATGTGCACTGCAACGCAGGCCCAGAAAGCCAACGCCGGTCGGCCGGCGGCCTACAAAGACGCTCTGAAGCGCGCCGAGGAGGAGTTCCGCAAGGCCCTCGCCTACTTCAAAGAGGCCGCCGCCGCAGACTCGCGGCTCTGCTTCATCGCCTGGATGGACGGACGCTTCGGCCAGGCCTACCGCGACGCGCGCAACCCCGAGCTGCGGGAGGCACAGGGCAGGGGCCGGTTGGACGTGGCGGTCGCGCGCGAGACGCCGAGGCTCGAGCTCAGGCAGGGTAGCAACATGCCGTGCGCCATGCGCGACGTCGCGCCCCCAGACACGGAGGATGATGATGCGGGCGTGGAGGTCACGTACATGCCGCTGTACTACCTCGAGGGCTACGCGACGGCCAGCAGGTCCTGGATCATGAGGAGTGAGGTCCTCGGGACGCAGCGCGTTGCGTTCAGCCCGCTGCCGCTGGGGGAGAGGACGTGGACGCAGCTCGGGTTCGAGGACATCCCGGACCGGGCCTACGCCGAGTCGGTCCCGCGGCTGAAGGATGTTATGGTCGTGTTGAGATTCCGGGGCATGGGGGCTTTCGATCTTCGCCGCGGCTTGTGGTCTTGTCCCAGACAATTAACGTTGACGAGTAAACATTGATCACGTCTTAGTTCGATGATAGCTTAAAGCTACTAGGTCTTATTCTACACCACATGTGTTTCCCTATTGGTCCGCCTTGTGACTCCGATAACCGACACGGGCTGGGGTATCCGCTGTGCAACTCGAGCTGGTTGAGGAACTCACTCCCCGACGGTGACCCCATTCGTCAACTTCATCCCAATCGGTAGGCCCGCTAGAAACTTCTCTGTGAAGGGAAGATTCCTCTGGGCAGAAAGCTTCTCCTCAATGTCCTTGTACATGTCATACCTGCCACCCATTAGCCCATCGATCTCGGTTACATGTGCTAGGGGTTGGAACCACTTACGCGTTCATCTCCTCGATGGTCAGCTTCTTCTTCTCGTCCTCCACCTTGTACGACGACACGTCCGTGTTACTCGAGAATCCTATAAGAGAAAGACGGTTAAATTTCGTGTTCCGTAGGGGATCTGTGATGACGTCGACTGCTTACCGATGCGTTCGTTGATGTTATAGGCCGCCTTCGCGGCGGCAGCCTGGACTTTCGTCGCCCGCGGTAGACGCACCGCGTTGTAGGCGGAGAGGCTCTCAGCGATGTCGCCCTGGAAGTTCGTCTTGTTGAAGAGAATCCCCAATGCTGCGGCGTCTTCGATGGCCATGCAGGCGCCTTGGCTCTGGTGCGGCATCATCTGTCGAGTGTCAGTAGGCGAACTTGAAGCAAGGAGAGCCAGGTAAGGGTTCCCTACCGGGTGGCCAGCGTCACCGAGAAGACAGGCCGTGCCCTTGGCGATATAGGGGTACGGGTCACTATACCAGTTAGCCGAGCTCACATAGCAACCTTTGCCCCAAACTCACTGTAGCCAGAGCCTCCACGGCTGAATATCCACTCCAATCTCCAGGTGCTTCTTAACCTGCGCGTCCAGCTCCGGGTAAGGTGCCAGGAGCTCCTCGGTGGGTCTGTCGTCCACGCCCCACGCCTGACTCGTGTAGTCCCCCTTATCCCGCGGGAAGAAGCAGTAGTACGAGAGCAGCTTCCCGCCGTTGCACGGCGACAGCACGATCTTGTCCCACTTGCCCTCCTGCCCGCCCCAGTACTCTAGCGCGCTGTCCTGCGAGTAGTCCACGAGGCCCAGCTTGACGGCCTGCTCGGTCGTGACGTTGGCGTGCAGGCAGCTCGAGTCGGCGGGGCGCTTGGCCGGGTGGATGTCGAGGAGGCCGCGGATGACGGATCCGATGCCGTCGGCGCCGATGATTAGGTCGTGCGTGGCGGTGACCCCGTTGTCAAAGGTTATGCGCCCTGTCGTGAGGTCGAGGTCTTTGCACTGCGCATTGATTAGCCCTAGTTCTCTCCCCCCGATCATCCTAGTAACGACCAAGTAGGCACTTTCTTACCTTGTGATTGACCAGAAGCTCAGCGGGAGCTCCCTCTCCCTCCCCCAGAGCCGACTCCATCAACATGGAGTGCATGTACTGCCTATGGAACATGTTGTACACGTAGCCCCACCGCTCCTCGTAGTCGTCGAGGTCGTACACGCTCACCGGCTCGCCCGTCTTCCAGTCCCTGTTGATCAGCTTCTTCAGAATTACGGGATCGCCCTTGGCCACGTCGACGCCCCATTCGTGCAGCCAGCGCGTGCCGTTGGCGGCGCACGACACCGAGGCGCCCACCTCGCCGGCGAACTCGCCGCGCTCGTAGACGGTCACGCGGTGGCCGGCGCGACGAAGGGCGATGGCGACGGACATGCCGCCGATGCCGCCGCCCACGACGCCGACGCTGAGCTCGCGCCAGGTGTTGGTCTTGGAGGGCATGGCGGGTGGTACGGACTCGGCTGTGGAATCCTGTGAGGTACTGGAAGAAAGAGTAGAGAAATAAAAATGGAGGGAGCTTTCAGCTTTGCTTGAGGGATAGGGGAAGGTGCGAGCAGTGGTTGTGGTCAAGATCTTCAGGCTTGGGCAAGAACTTGCATTGCACTTAAATCACTGCTCAGAGACGATAGCGCCTTCTAGATTATGGCGAGTTTCCCACCATCCGTCGTCGTTCGAGTCCCCCATTCACTATTCCGTCATGTGGGCGGATATCCCCCGTCTCAGCCAGACGCGCCTCATCCTGCTTCCGTCTCAGGCCTAGACAGGCGGCCGGGTGCTTCACCCGCTAGGCGTGTCACAGCCGCCGCACCGGAGAGTTCCCACCCGCCAACGGAGCGTCCTCAAAAGCTAACCCTAAAGCGGCAGGACTAGAAGCCCAGAACAGAAGTGGATAGACCAGAGCACATGACTGTTCACATCCGCTGGGCGGCGGATGCGATGCACTACTCGGCCCACTTTCCCGTCCTGGGCAAGCCGCAGTTCATGCAGCGGTCTCCATGGATGCGGGGCCCCGCACAAGACGGGTAGAGAAGGGTCGGTTCATGATGCAGTTTTCTTTTTCGGGATCTGCGCTTGTGGGGCGGGCTTAGTTCCGGGGAGATCGGAGCGGGGCGTTCGCGGGGTCCCAAGTCCCAGATCCGCGGCATGCCACAAAAAACGAGAGGAGGGCTTTTACAACAACCTGGCAATTGTACGCGAAGAACCCAACAAGCACGGTGAGACACAATCAGCGTATTTCCTCCTATTCACATCATACGAGTAGTAGTCTGGCTACCTAGAGGGGACCATGCCCGCCGGTTTCTTTGGCGCCGGGGCTAGTCTCAGAGGTCCGGCCCACTAAAAGTGCAATAGCCGACGTGCCAGTGTACATTTCCGCTTACATCTAGTTCCGCAATTGCCGGTTCCGCGTCCAGCGAGCCGAGCTGTCTAGCCTAACGCGGTATAAGTCGTGTCCAAGAAGAGCTCCGATGGCCCACTTAGACCCACCGCCATCGGTAAGCAAATCCCTTGGGGAGCCGGATTATATAGGGAGGTGCTTATCCGCTCGTCGGCGGCCCGTGCAATCTGCTCGAGTGAACCCCCGGATGAACCTGTCCAACGACCACCTCCCTCGTCCGCGTGCAGTTACCGCAATTCTGTGGCACCCGGCTCCCTCCCCGGTTCCGGTTCGGTATGCCCCGCCCCCGCGTTCGGCCGGAGGACCGGCAAAGGTCCGCGAGGGCCTGCGAGCCGTGCAAGACCGCCAAGAAGCGCTGCGACTCAGCGTTTCCCTGCGGGACCTGTGTCAGGAAGGGCCTCGTGCCTTCGTGCATGTACGCCGCGTCGGATGGTCGCGTTAGCAACCGCTGGCAGCGAGGGGCAGGAGATGTGGCAGTGCCCCGCACTCCCTCATCGGAGATTCGTACTGGTGCCAGTACGAGTGGTTTGGGGGGATTGGAGTGGGCTTCGGGCACACAGCCCGGCCTGCAGACGCCACAAAGCTCAACGAAACCAAACGGCCAGAGCCCATTGATGATGATGAACTCAAGCGGCGAGAATGGTATGCCCTGCGGAATGGTGTAATCCTCGAGATTAGGCGGAGGACTGACTAGAGTGCTTCGTAGTCCTGGTTGGGAACACGGCCGCCCTATCGTTCCTGCAGTTCCTCCGGACGTTCCTCAAGCAGCATATGGGCCCGTCAGGGTTTACCGAAGGAGAGCAAGAAGACCGAATACCCGAAGGAGAAGTTCCCGATACCGCAGCAGCCACTTTTGTAGATGACCTCGGGGACGTTGAAAGAGACACATTAATACACAGGTCATTCGAAGCCGTAAGTCCATAGCGCAAGGACTCGTGCCGATCTACAAACAAGCAGTCCGCTAATGGGGATTACCTAGTCGGCGGGACTATTAGACCTCTTTACAAACGAGGAGATACAGCACCTCAAAGCTAGAGCGAATTACGCAAGGCTTGCCAACTACCAAATAGTAAATGCCGCGGAACGCAACGATCTGGCGTCGCTGTATCTGATGATCGCCGTTGGCGCGCAGAGCCATACCGCGGACGAGAGAGAAAAGGAAATAGCAGTCAAGTACTTCGCCCGGTCGCGACACCTGCTTTTCGAAGCCATGCTGCAGGATCCGACGATATCAATGATCAGGGCGTTTCTGCTGGCGGCGTTCTACATGCTCGGCGCGTGCCGCAGAACAACAGCGTTCATGTACATCGGCGTTGCCTCCAAGGCTGGTGGTATTCTTGGCCTCCACGAGACAGGCGGATATAAACACCTAGCCAAGGAGGAGATAGAGCGGAGGTACGCTTCTGGGACCTTGGTTCTCCAACACTGACTGACGTGACTACATAGGTACCGCGTCGGGAGAAGTATCCGTGTTTTCGACTCCGTCTGCAGCTCAATCCTGGGACGACCATGCGAAACACCACCTCTACGAGAGGATGTCCCGTTAGCAGGCCTTGACCTCGCGCCTAATAGTGATCACGGAAGCCTAGCCCTGATTGCATCGTACAAGTCAACCGCCATACTGGAGTCCATCATCCAAAGCTCCAACGACGAGGGCGGGCTCAGCAACGCATCGGCCGAGAAATATCTCCAGATGCTCCTGGACTGGAGCCAGGCGCTACCCCCTCAGCTCCGCCGGCAGCCGAGCGGCTCCATCCAACCCCCCGCCTCGAGCCGTGCGGAGACGATAGGGAACATCCACATCGCGTGCACGTACTACTTTGGCGTCATCCTGGCGACGCGGCAGTGCCTCATCCTGCACATGATCCGCCACCTCCGAGCTGAGCACCGGGGCTCGGCGGGGCATCCGAGTCGTCCCGCCGCGGAGCCCGTCGGGGGGCGGAACCTCGCCGAGCTTACGAAGGCGTGCACGGATGCGGCGACTTACATGGCGCAGATGTGCTGGGAGGCGTCCGAAGGGGGCGTCCTACTCCGGAACCATTGTGTGTTGAAGTAAGATACCCGGCCCCGACCTCGCGCGTTCCCTCTCGTGCTAACTGAACTCGGCAGAGCATGGCTGTTTGCAGCGGGCCTCGTCTTGGGCTTCTCCCTCCTCCAAGAGAACGGCGAGTCCTCCGTCGTCCGGAACATGTTCCACGCCACCCGGCGCATGCTCGGCACCATGGGCCGACTCAGCCCCCTAGCGGGACAGTACTACCAGATCCTGACGAGCTTCCACACCGCCATCAAAGGCTACTGGGACGACATATCGCGGGAGACCCCTCCACGGACGGCACCATACGTGGTGCGGATACTATCGCCAGGTCTGGGCAAGGGGACCAGCCGAGACGCCGTTATAGACTCCCAGTACCCGACGCCAGGTGCAGCGGGCGCGGAGGTCGCCGCGCAGGGGACGCCGCCGCCGCCGCCGGACGAGTTTGATATCGCGGAGCATTTTGACTTCGAGCCGGATCTTTCCTATACCGATGGGTTTGGCGTGGATGACGCGCCGCTGCATGTTGTTTGGTCGGACATAATGGAGGCGTTTATGCAGAACCCTGATTCGTCCAGCGCGACATAGCTTCCGCGACGAGTGCTCCCGGTTTAGAGTGAGTACCTAGACTTGTAATAGGCACCAGCGTTATATATAAGCCCGTCCAACGCTCCTATTGTATTTTTGTGGGGTAGTTGTGCGCAGATGTCGTAGCCAAGCAGTGCCCGAGACAGCCATGCGATAGGAACACGGCTCGCTGCGAGGGTAATCCATAGGTTTCGTCTAAAGGCACCCGGAGTGTTTACTATGATCCCATGTGGGGCCACAATCAGCCCAAAACTACAGAAGATGCCTGTTATAATAACACAGATTCAAGCCTTACCCAACCAGAATCCTAACTGCCTGATCAGAATCCTAGCCACTGGCCTGGATTATACACAAGCACTAACCTGTATCCTGGCCACTCAGCCAAGAAACAACCATCAACTGAAGAAAGCGACGATTATATTAAACCAAGACCTCTTATAGGCGAGTGAACTAGTAATGGCACACGTGGACCAGTCAGAATTTAGATCAATCTTCAGATAAGGTCCTGGTGTGAGCTGGAACCTGGCGGTTTAGTCGGCGTTGTCCTACGGGGACCGTAACCGCCGGGGTTGTACCCGCTCCCGACTGCCCGCATCCGACGACCCCGCCTCGGCATGTTCCACATGTGGGCCAACCCCACCCGCCACCCGGACGCCGTGACTAGCATGGAATACCGAAAGCTGGCCCCGGTAGCCGAGTTCGCAATACGGGTGCCTCCTGGTGCTTTCTCAGATCTTCCCATAAATAGTCTCCCATTCAGTGGTCTAGTGGTAACAATAAAGCATATCCAATATTTACCAGCCCTCCACTCTCACTATTTTCCACCGCCAACCCTGAACCCGTCTTAGCATCTCTCGTATAAACACACCTTCACAATGCTCGGCAAGGTCATCCTCGAAGAAGCCTTCGCGCTGCCCCGTCTAGAGGAGAAGACGCGCTGGTGGGCGGGCCTCTTCTCGACCGACCCGGAGACGCACGTCAAGGAGATCCAGGACCTCAACGACATCCGGATCCAGCACGCGGACAAGCACGGCGTCGGCTACCAGATCCTCTCCTACACGGCCCCCGGCGTGCAGGACATCTGGGACCCCGTGGAGGCGCAGGCCTTGGCCGTCGAGATCAACGACTTTGCCGCTGAGAAGATCAAGGCCCACCCCGACCGCCTCGGCGCATTCGCGTAAGCCTCCCTTTCCTTCTTTCCTTCCTTCCTCTAGGCTTTGTGCGCCCAAGAGACTAAGACGGGGGTTGAAAGCACGCTGTCGATGCACGACCCGGAGCAGGCGGCCGCCGAGCTAAGGCGCTGCGTCACAAAGTACGGCTTCAAGGGCGCGTTGGTCAACGACACGCAGCGCTCCGGCCCTGACGGCGACGACATGATCTTCTACGACAACGCCGCGTGGGACGTCTTCTGGCAGACGTGCGTGGAGCTGGACGTGCCTCTGTACCTGCACCCGCGCAACCCGACGGGCACGATCCACGAGAAGCTGTGGAAGGACCGCTCGTGGCTCGTGGGCCCGCCGCTCTCGTTCGCGCACGGCGTCAGCCTGCACGCGCTGGGAATGGTGACCAACGGCACGTTTGACCGGAACCCGAAGCTGCAGGTCATCCTCGGCCACCTGGGGGAGCACATTCCGTTCGACATGTGGCGGATCAAGTAAGAATTTGCCCTTCCCCCCATATGATACTTCTCGCGTATTAGCTGCTAACTCGGGGAAACACAAAGCCACTGGTTTGAGGACCGGAAGAAGCTGATCGGTCTGGACTGCAAGAAGACCATCCGGGAGTACTTTGACCAGAACCTCTGGATCACCACCTCGGGCCATTTCTCCTCCACCACGCTCAACTTCTGCCTGGCTGAGGTGAGCGCCGACAGGATACTCTTCTCGGTGGACTACCCCTTCGAGACGTTCGAGGACGGGTGCACGTGGTTCGACAACATGCCTATCAACACGAGGGACAGGCTGAAGATTGGGCGCGAGAACGCGCAGAAGTTGTTCAAGCTCGGCGAGTACAAGGATAGTAAAGCCAAGGTCATCTAAAGCCTGGAGGGAGGCCTGGGTTACAAGCAATGCCGGGCATTGATAATATCTAACAGAATAAACAACGTTGCATGAAACACAACCTGGGGTCGATTGTAATGCCGGAAGTGCCAATTTTGTCACCGGGAGGCAAAATCTTGCAATATTGTAGCACGAGCATTGCGCATGCCTTTCACCTCCTTGAAATAGAGTGGCGTTGCTATAAAGGGAGCACTTCTCTAATCACGCCAGAGCCTCGGAGTGCACAGATGCCTTTATATCCCATCCCCACCTTGCTTCAATCCGCGCTATTGATTCTAGTAGTGTTTAGCAAGGAGTACAGTGTCTTACTACCACACCTTCAGACATTTCTGTCCTGGTCAACTCAGCTTCCCCCGCAATGCCTCCCTAGAGCTTTGCCACGATCTCCTTGTGCCACAACCGCGTAAGCGCGCCCCCCTCCCCAAAGACCGGATCCGTTGCGGGTACCTCGACGTTTCGGATGATCTGTCTGAACTCGGCGGGGGGCCTCTTTCCGGTTTCATTCTGCCACCGCGGACATCCCTGGACGCCTGTTAGCCTCGTATTGGGGGCGGGGAGAGCGAACAGGGATTGGACCATCTCACCTGCGGATACACGCCGACATATAGATAGTCCTGCGAGCTGCGCAGAGACGAGTGAGCCGTCCCTGCCGGGAGGACAACGACGTCCCCCTCTCTCGCTGTGACCTCAACTCCATGGCCGGCCGATATCTGCCCGAGCAATAGGGTAGAACTTCCTCGGAGGACAGCTTCAGCGTCAGACAGAAAGTAATTAGCGCGGGCGGATCACAAAGCTGGACGGCAGGCCCCATTACCATAACACTCGTGGCTGTTCGGGTGGAAATGCCTGATCCCGACGTGGCCCCATGTCCCCTGCGCAGATGGCGCGTTCCATAGTTAGAGTTTTCGCGGCGGTAAGAGAAGACGAGAAAAAGCAAGACATGCGTACTCTGTGCTCCCACCCATTCTCTCTCAGAAACCTCACCGCAGACTCCTCTGTTAGCGGTCTCGGCAGAACGCTGTGGTAGTGCAGGACGGGCAGCCGGCTATTCGGCGCATCCGTAGTCGGGTCGAAAAAGTAACAACGAACGCTTTGGGCCATGTTGGTCGTCCCGTTCGCGTTCCATACGAGGTATCATTCACATAAATCAGGTACGGTGAAATTATAAAATACCGAGCGTAACGACATTAGGTTTCTCCGGGATCACAACATCAAAGTAGGACAGCGAGTACAAGTTACCGGGGTCGAGACGGATCGCGGAGGGCGGACGGCTGGTCCGGGACGGAGGACGGACCGTGTCCGGGTTACGCCCCGCTCAACCATTTCCCGCTTCCGTGCGCTTATCTTGTGCTTGCCGCGTTCGCGCCCGCCTTTCCTATCTTTCGGATGTCGACGAGCTCTATTATTCCTGGCGGTCCTCCGGCACCCCCCTGGACAAATGGGCCTCGACGTTTCCTAGCTCATCAATTGAAAGGCACACAGCCATCTTACCGAGTCACATCTACTTTAGGAACTAGTCACAAGGTCGGTCTGAATTGGATCTCAGCCTTTCCCTACCATTCATCATCAACTTTGGCGGCCATTCGCGGGACCGACAGCATCCCACCATGAGCGCAGAAACCGGCCCGCATGACGATGGACCTCGCGCCAGGACCTCGTTGGAGAAGCCTCTCGGCCATCACCTGAGCCATACCGAGGGCGAAGTTGAACATGTCAACCTCGCGATCGTCACCGAGGCCATCGAGGCCATCGGGTTCGGCAAGTACCAGTGGCAGCTGACGTTCACCTGCGGTTTCGGCTTTCTCGTCGATCAGGTATGAGAGTCCCAGTTGAGTCCCCGCTGCTTGGCCAAAAGCATCTCGACGTCTAACACGATGGTTATTCCAGATGTTGATGGTATCCGTCAGCTTGGTCACCCCACAGGCCGCCATGGAGTTCGGTCCTCGATACGAGACCCTGCTGTCGGCGGGCCTGTATGCCGGCCTCTTACTGGGCGCCCTGTCGCTGGGCGCCTTGGCGGACAACATTGGCAGGCGGCTGGTCTGGCAACTTTCCATATTCGGCGTCTCCATCGTTGTCCTGGTTGCGGCCAGTTCGCCCAACTGGGCGGCGCTGAACGTCTGGGTCGCCCTATCCGGCTACTTCGCCGGGGGTAATCGTACGCGAAACCTCCCTCCCCGTCTTTTAGGACGGCCTATGAGGGCTCTACTGCGTGCCGGACGCCTGCTAACCCTGCGGCTCGAGCAAAACCACAGTGGCGATCGACTTGACAATTCTTGCGGAGAGCATACCCGCGCAATGGTCGTTCATCCTCTCCGGCCTTGCAGCCATATGGGGGCTGGGGAATTCTATTACTGGCCTGATTGGTATTTTTCCCATTCCGCTCCCCCTTTGTCCCTCAAGTGCTATCCCGTGCCCGCAATGATATGGTTCCATCCCGCTAACAGAAACATAAGCGTGGCCATTGCTCGTCAACTTCGGCTGTCCCGCCGAGTCGACGCCGGAAACATGCTCGAAGGGAGCCAACATGGGCTGGCGCTATTTGTACATCACGCTCGGCGGCCTATGTCTCGTAATGGCCCTCATACGCGCTCTTGTGTTGAGGTCGCGCGAGTCGCCCAAGTGGCTGGTCTCCTGCGGGTGCATCACGGAAGCGGTCGACGCCCTCAACAAGATCAGCTCGATCAACGGCTCAGACTACACCCTGACGGCCGAGCACTTCGCCCCGGCGCCGCAGCAGGGTGTTCAGATCAGGTCGCTGCGTGAGAATGCGCGCAGGACCGCAGCGCTCTTCTCGGGCGCTCGCCAGCTCCGGCTCATCACTTGCCTAGCTCTCCTGTGGATTCTAATCGGAATCGCGTAGGTGTAGAAATTAGCCTATGCCGAGCGGCACCCCCCCTCAACGCGTCGAACTATTGTCTAATCCTTCTTTACACAGTTACCCGCTTTACACCGTTTTCCTGCCGTATTACCTGGCCGCCAACGGCGTAGCAGTCGGGGGATCCAGCACCTACATCACCTACCGTGACTGGACCGTCTCGTCCATCGTGGGGATCTTCGGCCCGCTGTTGAGCATGTACATGGTGTCGACACGCTGGCTGCGTTCCCGGATATCCATCGCCCTCACCGCTGCAGCTTGCGTGGCCTTTTCGGGAGCCTTCACAACCGTCAAAACCATGGGCCAGAACCTCGCCTTCTCCTCCATGTTGAATTTCTGGCTGAATGCCCTGTATGCAATCATATACTCGTGAGTCCCTTCTTTGATTATCTAGAGAGGGGTGTTCAGTGGCTTAATGTTTATTGTAACAGGTATACTCCGCAAGCTCTCGACGTAGAGAACCGCGGAGTCGGCGTCGGCCTCTCCATGGCTCTCGGCCGTCTTTCTTCTTTGAGCGCTCCGTTCATAGCCACCTTTGCCGATGTCACGACGTCGGCACCACTTTGGGTGTCATGTGGATGTTTCGCACTCATAGGCCTGATTGGCATGGTTCTACCTGTTGACACGATGGCCTTTAGCAACGGTGATGGCTAGGAACCGTGAACCGCGGTACCCTAGCTGTGAGATATACTTGTGTATTACGTAGGCTGGGGATTGTCGGTCTGCTTTCTTGTACTGACGAATTTGGGGCGTGGCTCGTGGTTTAAGCCGAACGGCCCTGTCAGACGCATCAGGTCAGCCTGGCTATATTTCGAGGTTCGCAAGTCACTAGTTATACTTTT
The DNA here is from genome assembly GCA_023628835.1 of Sordariomycetes sp. S4602. Classification (NCBI taxonomy): domain Eukaryota; kingdom Fungi; phylum Ascomycota; class Sordariomycetes; species Sordariomycetes sp. S4602. The sequence goes on from JAMAJV010000006.1 coordinate 936,292, forward strand.
ATTGCTCTGCGTTGGGATCTTTTGATAGGAATTCGTTTCGTTGAATCGACGTGCTACTACTGAAATCCCTTTAACCTACTGTCCAGGACCTACTGGCAATTCCGCTACCAAGACCCTATTCAACATACGAGAGTTGGTCAGGCTTATCTCGAACGCCAAGGAAGAAGTGCTGCATTAGTCCTCGTGAGGGGTCATGCAGCGGGTTCAATACTAAAACAGGATCGTGAGCCTAGTCTTTCCTGGCCAGGGTCATGACAATTCATAATAAAATTCACACGGTCGCATGGCTTACTTGAGTAATGCAGCCGTTTCCATTAAGATCCTGGGTCAACAGAATTACTTGTGAATCTGGGAGTCGATCTAGTTACACCGGCACGGCAATTCCCACCCCCTGCTTCCCTTCAGGACCGGCCGAGTCCCCGTTGGCTTTGCAATTCGGTGCGACAACCCTCTCAGTGTGGCTGGTGGCTCCGTTGGTCACGTCAACATCCCCGTCATCCCCGTTTCTCGTCTGCGCTTTACCGTCCTGGAAGGAAGGAATGCAACTCTGCGGCAGAGGCGGTCCTTTCCACAGATAGAAGCTAAGGTCCGAGTCCTTACGCGGTATCGTCGTCGCCGTCCTCAGGGCATCCTGCTCCTCGATCCCCAGAGGGTCCAGCTCGGGACTCTCGACCCAAGATATCCCCTGGCCCCAGTATGCAAATCGCTCACCCTCGTATTCCCACTCGTAATCCTCCCAGCGGTTCTCGGCGAGGACTTGCATGTAGTGGAGGGAACTCCCCGGCCACAACGCCGTCACTTTCTCGCCGCCTCCTCCCTTGACTGCAACGCGTGAGCCTAAACACGGAGAACAACGATGCTGGAGACGTTGGAGATTCTGGACTTACACCAGCTACGGCATGTACCCGTCCAGACCATGTCCTGCATGCTCGTTTGCACGTGCGCATTGAAATCCTTCTGGGCGTCGGGGCGGACGTTGAATGACTTGATACGCTGCCGAATCATCTTGCGCAAGATCCGGATGAAGTAGTCACTCGTAGCTTCGAGAGGACCTACACGCTCGCGTTAGCCTTCTAGGCCTCTCAACCTCTAGTCTCTCTCTCGCGATTCGCGTCTTACCCATCAGGCTGCCGTTCGAGATGGGGGTATTGGGTCCTAAGAAGATGAGGTAGTTCGGGAATCCCGCCACACCAGTCCCCATGTACGAGGCGGGACTCTCCGACCATGCGTCTTGCAGATTTACCTCGTTCAGTCCGATTATGGGAAATCTGGGCTTGAAGGTGGTGTTGAATCCAGTCGCGGCGACAAGGATATCCGCCGGGCGCAACACGCCGCCGGCAATGATACCCTCAGCGGTGACCTTTTCGATCCGGTGGAAGACAGGCTCCACGTTCGGCTTTTGCAGAGCTACTAGGAAGCCCTCTCCAGGGTTTATCCGCCGGCAACCCACCTCGAACGATGGTATCAGGTGCTCCTGTAACTCCCTGTCGGGGATGAGAGACCTCATGCGCGCCTCGAACTCGGCGCGGATGTCTCTCTGCTCGGGACTGTCCTTGAGAAAGGCGCGGAACATGCAGTTGAACTTGTCTTCCATGCCCTTTCTCGTTTCTAAATAAGCCTCCTCATCCGACCTAAAAATCTCCTTTTCGTTTTCCTCGTACTCTGAGTATGCCGTTGCCCCATCCGGCAATGCCATAGGCGGACAGATCCACGAGGGCGTCCGGATGTAAACCTGGATCTTGCCCGCCAGGGGATGGATTTGGGGGAGCAGCTGTATCGCACTTGCCCCGGAGCCGATGACACCGATCTTCTTGTTCCGGAGGTCGACCGAAGAGTCCCAATCGGCTGTGTGCAGAAGGGGGCCCGGGAACGCGGATAAGCCCTCGATGTCGGGCATCTGGGGGTTGTTGAGGATGCCGCCTGCGTTGACCAGGACCTCCGACTCGACGGCTGGGCCGTTTTCTATACGGACGGTCCACGTGCTGGATTCGTTCGACCACTCTGCGGATATTACCTTGCTGTTGTACCGGATGAACTGCTCAAGCTCGAAGTGGGCCGCGACTCCCTTGAGGTAGCTGTTGATCTCCTGTGACGAAGCGTAGCTGCAGGGGCCATCGTTAGTCGAGCTGTCTGCGTCCGTATCACACTGGCCCCTAGGGAACGGGAGAGGTAGTACAATCTCGACCAATTGGGGTTCGGCGCAAAGGAGTACTGGTAACAGTGACTGGGAACATCGCAGCCGCAGCCTTGAACAGAGGTCAGTACAATCCTTCCTCCCCTGTCGCCACAGGACCACAGTGGGTTAAAAAGACATGATTACCTGGATACCTATTTTCGTACCAGGTCCCTCCCAGATCGGGCGACTTTTCGAATATCTGGAAATCCACGTAATCCTTTAGGTGCTCCCGCAGCTTGTAGCCTGCATCGACGCCGAGCCAGTTAGCAGGGGAAAGGGCAAGCCGAACTAATCTTTGCAAACATCTCACCCATGAGGATGCCGGAGACACTGGTTCAACCCTTATTTAGCATTTTGGCGAGTGGCGTCGACGCGTGAGAAACTTACCCAGCGCCGATGATCGTGCAGCGCAGCCGCCGGCGCGGCGGGCAAGTGTAGTTTTCCGCTTTAGTTGCAGGCATCGTTCGCGAGTAGTGTGGAATCATGCGTTATTCCCTGAATCTTTAGTCTTCCTCCACTTTGGGGGCCATCCTGTCATGGTACTTAGAATCCCTGCGACGGCCTCCTGTGGACGACCAGAGCGCGGAACACGGGCCGGGGTGCACCAGGCAGAGTGTTCCCATCTCAGCTTTGTGGGGCCGGATTGGAACCCGGGCGAGAATCCGGTCCAGCGATGCGGGGATCTGATCACACAACACGGAGGCATCCGTACCCACTCCGCCTATGGACGCCAAGCCAATTACGGAAAGAGTACGGTGGTTCATCCGAAAGGCTTCACTTACAGCTAATCCGAGGCAAGCTTCATCCTGGGGAAGTCGCCAAGGCTCAGCTTGTCGGACAAATATTCAGAGACTGAACATGTCTTCTGAACGCGCGTGACACCAACAACAAACAACGCCTTTTTAGACGTGAGCACGAGTTTGGTTAATCTGTCAAATTATCTCGAGTCACATTCTAGCAAGTAGGTTGTTTGAGCTGCTAGGGGCAGTGAAAGGACTACCGATGTTTAACGATTGCAGCTGGGTGAATAGCCCGTCCAATATACGTCTAGTCTAATACCACGCGTACCACCACCGGAAGTCGCGAACTAAAGCTTCTCCTGCTCTTCCCTTGTCAGCATCCGTAGGGACGGCCCAGACCGGCTGCCATCTCCACGTTTAAGTGCACCCTCGTCCTCGTCAGGTCGTCGCAGCCTCCACTTATGGCGGAGCTCCTCAGAAGCCTTATCCTCAAAGCAGTCGACAATATACCTCCCGAGGACTGGGAGAAATTTGAACGCGCTGGGTCCGTTAGTGTAAGAAATATAGTTGAGCCAAACGGCTCGGGGGGTAGACTTACTGGCCGGCGCCCCCAGTAGCCAAGAAGAGGCCTTTGGTGTCTGGATGAGCGTCGATGACAAAATCGCCCTCGGGCGTGTCGGTATACCAACACAGCCGGCGACTCATCCACGCGTGGTTCGCGAATTCGGGAATAAGCTCGCCTAGCCCCTCCCGGAGGGCTGCCTCGGCATCGTCGGGTAGGTACGATGACGTGGCGCCGCTTCCGTCTCGCTTGGGTGCGGAGACACAGCGGGAGGTGTCTTCAACGGGTACTTCAGTTGCGAAACCGTAGCAGTGCCGTGCGATCTTGAGAATGTTGGTGTGGGGGGTCGGGGGGAAGATGAAGAATCCCAGGCTGAGGTTGATGATGACGGGCATGCCAGCTAGCTTTCCAGCTTCCTCTGGGGTCAGGCGGATGAACCCGAGGGGCTGTCCGGATGCCGAGGCGGCATGGTCGATCCCGGTGAGCAGGTTCGTCCACGCTCCGGTCGCGAGGATAACCTGTGAGGCCAGGACTGGCCCACCCTGAGCCACATTGACGCCGACAACTCGCTCATCATCGTATCGTAGCGACAGGACCCTGCCCCGTGGACCGGTGATGAAGGAGACGCCTGCGAGGCTGCACTGCATGCTCAACTGCCGGATGCTCTGCTCGGCGTCGGCCCAACCCCCACGGCGATTGACGTACGCTTTCAGGCCAGCCATCTTCGATGGGATGCTGGGGTAGATCTCGCAAGCCTGGCTGGCGTCTTCGCATACTTCCAGCGCGATCCCGTTTGACTTGCTTATCTCCATGCTCTGCTCGATGTAAGGGTGTCCGGGCTTCTGAGCCAGCATGACGAACCCGGAAGAATAGTAGTGGTCCCTGTACGTCGTGGTCCAGCCCTCGAGGGCCTCGCGAGCCATCTGGGCATACAGGGGATCGGCATAGTCGACGCGGATCACTCGCGAGATGTCCACGCTGCTGCCGTCCACGACGGGCGGCAGGTACCGGTCCATGACGGTGACGTCGCTGTAGCCCCGGTTCTTCAGTTCCAGGGCCGTAGAGAGCCCAAAGACGCCAGCCCCGACGATGAGGATGGGCTTGTCTTTGGACACTGCTTCCTTTGACGCCATGGTAAATTGTAATTTTGAGATGACTTCGAGAGGTCTTGATTCTCATGTGCGCGAGGTGACGGGGGTTTGGGTTCGAGACTGAGACAAAGCAGTGCGGGTAGCTTAGAGGGTGCGGACGAAGGTGGAGAGACTGTGTGCGGATAAGCAGAATGACCGAAAATTGGTGGTTGAGTGGGCCCGGAAGTGGGCCCGGAACATCCGTGTTCGGCGTCCTGGGCCGGCCAACAATAAGTCGTAGCTATAATTCGAAGCGGACATGAGCTCACCAAGGTAAATTCCGCTTCCAGCAGGAACTACAGTGACCGTCTGGTTGCGAAATCATCTCACCTAGTCCTCGTCTTTTCATCTTACACAGAACTCTCTGCCTGAGCCCCCGCAGCTTAGTGAAGCAGCGCAACAAACTAATAGGTCGACGATCAGCAAAGATGAGCGGGTGGTTCTCCTCCGCCAAGGGCTCCAGCACGGAGAATGTTGAACCGCAGGCGGTGAGAGCCCTGCCGGCGTCGTGGTACCGTTCCCCGGCCATGTATGAGCTGGAACGAAGGGCTATATTCTCCAAGAGGTGGCTGGTTGTTTCCCACAGGGCGAGGTTCCTCGACCCCGGCGACTTCCTCCGAGTCACCGAGGCTGGCTTCACCTTCTTCCTCATCAAAGATCGCCAAGGTGAGATTAGGGCGCACCACAACGTGTGCCGACATAGAGCCTATCCTTTACTGCAGAAGGACACGGGAAGAGTGTCAATACTTGCCTGCAACTACCACGGTTCGTCTTGATTCCCAAGGTTCCGGAGGGTCCGCGCCGTGGTGAAGCTAACTCTATACTTTATAATGCCAGGATGGTCATATGGTTTCGATGGGAAGTTGGCCAAGGCGCCAAAGTACCAAGAGCTTCCTTCGTTCGACAAGTCCGCCAATGGCCTGTTCGGCATCCATGTCCACGTGGATAGGCTCGGGTTCGTCTGGGTCAACCTGGACGCGGAGGCCACGCCGGCAGTGTCCTGGGATGAAGATTTCTCCAAGGTCGATCTCCAGCCCCGCCTGCAAGCGTTTGACATGACCAAGTATCGTTTCGACCACCAGTGGGAGATGGACGGCGACTACAACTGGAAGGTCTTGGCCGACAACTACAACGAAGTAAGACGGCGCGGGCGCTGCATTAGGGGAACTGACCCAGACTGACGTGCGGTCTTAGTGTTACCACTGTCCGACGGGACACCCAGCCCTCAACGGCCTGTCAGACCTCTCGAAGTACTGGGTCGAGACGGCAGGCGGGCATATCCAGCACTTCAACGTTGACAAGCCAGACAAGGAGGGCCTGGGGATCTACAGCACCTTTTACTACCCCAACGTCGCCATCACTATTTCGTGAGTGCTGCAGCCGCATCCCTTACCTCTTCCACTTACAATGCTCCCCTCTCTCCACTTGCTTACACTCTTTACCCGGGTGGGAAGGCCTTCATTCTTTTATATAATGCGCTGCGTCCCAATCTCGGCTTCGCGAACGAAGATGGAGTATGAGGTTTACAGGCATCATGACGCTTCGGACGAGGATTTCAACGGGATTTGGGAGTTCTTTAAGCAAGTTCTGCGGGAGGACAAAGACCTATGCAACGCTGCGCAGAAGAACCTGAATGCAGGAATCTTCCTGAACGGAGAACTCCATCCCCGAGTCGAAAAGGTGCGATCGCCCCAGTCCCACTCTGTGTGAAAGCACAGTCCAGCTGATTGAACGTTTCTATTGCCAAGGGACCCTTGTTCTTCCAGGATCGGACAAGGAGAATCGTCATGGAGCACCGCAAGCAGGAGGAGTTGGCCGGGCATGACATTTGGCCGGCCACACCGAGACACAAGCCGACGGACAAGAACCAAGAGGAGATGGATTTCTGCGATGGCCTTGACAAGGCGGGCTGCCATGGAGTCGCGGAAGAGCTTAGCTGGTAGGCTTAAGAGTTTCCACAGAGGAATAACCCCTACACCCTCCGGCAGCACACATGAGATACCAAAATTGAGCTAGTATTGAAATGTCTTCCCTACAGTAAACCAAAGTTCATCCAGTCATCAATTGCCCTGCCAAAGTCCTGAGCTTGGAACGACAGGCCCTCGTAGTTGCTGTCCACCTCGACGCCGTCGAGGTAGCGGTACGCGTCCGCAGCTGGCAGCGCATCCCCAACGAAGATTTCGGGAGCCACCGATGATTGCTGCTCTGGTGGGTCGGCCGCGTCATCCGGGGGGTCGACGGGGCACTCTTTGGGAACAGTCCTGTGGCCCGAGATGCCGGCGGATCCTACCAGGTCGAACTCGGGTGTCGTTTCGTCTGGGTCGTCGCCTTGGCCTGTAGGCGGCCCTAGGGTAAGTGAGTCGTCAAGCATGGATTGGTCCGCTGCAGCGTCCTCTTGACCGGCCCTCTCGTAGATCAGCATGTTCCATAGCAGCTGTCCGTTGATAGACAGAGGCTGGCGCGACTTGGTATGGTCCTCATTTACCGTCCCAGCGGACGACGGGCTCACAGCAACACTTCCTTGCAGCTTGGTTAAGTTGTCCGCCTGCGGAGAGCCACCGAAGGTTAGGGCCATGAACCAGTGCAAGGGATTCAGCGGAGAGAAAATTGCGAAGGTTAGAGCGGGAATAACACATACCATGACGGAGACTCGCGGCCAGGTGGAGCCCATGCGGCGCAGAAACCTCACGCACTTTTCAAATCCCGCCAGAGACTTGTCCCGGAGGGTCCGTTCCTCAACAAAGCTATGCTGCAGATGAATAGTGGCAACAATGACCACACAGTGGGCGAGAGATGGGTCCGACGGCTGGAAGGCCTTCTTGTCCAGCAGGTCGATGAAGTAGGTTATCCAGCCGGCGTGGCGGGTGATGAGGTCGAAGGACTGGTGGATGAAGGACTGGGGCATGGTGTTGCGGAAACCGCGGAGGCGCATGGACAGGAGGAACGGGTGATTGAGCAGGCAGGGGATGGCCGCGTAGACGAACTGGAGGTAGAGCCACGGCCCCCAGTAGTTGCGGTGGCTCTGAAGCGACTCCGGTGTCTGGTCACCGAACTTGTTGGCTGCGAAGCGATATTTCAGGGGCACGCTGCAGTCGACCTCTAGGTGGCGCTGCGTGACGGCCGAGTAGTCCGACTGCGGATCCCAGGGGGGGAGGGTGTCCGAACCCACGCGGCAGGCGGCGTACATCCTCGCCATGTGCCACACTTGGCTCAACTGGGAGGTGTACTTCAAGATGCCTGTGTCTAAGAGGCTGCGTGGGGAGTGTCCATCGTGATGCACGGCGGGGTTTGGCGCTGAAGTCCAGAGGGGGCCACGACCACTTAACGGTGGCCAAGGGGTGCAGTCCGCCCTTCCACTATTCGTCCCGGGCAAGACGCATCCCTGGATGTGCTGCAAGATGGAAATGCTTTTCATGCAGTCCCTCCCTTCCTGGCAGTTGCCGGCCACGGTTATGCTGAGGGTACTAGCGATGGCGAGATTGACGCTGGCTTGCACGGTTCTTCCATCTGTCCCAAAAAGGCCGCGGGCCCCTCAGTGTTAGTTGTATTCCGGATCAATGGCGGTCTTTCCTGTAAAGAGGCGACGGTGTGACTGCTTACCAGCCATGTCAATCATGCTCAACAGGCAAAGGGACTGCAGGGTCGACAGCTTGACACGTCCGTTGACGACACAATCCATCGTCCGCTCGCGAGACAATCTTGCAATGGCGTCGACGCGCTCTTGTTCCACAGGCGAGAGCGGGCCCTCGGGAAACCGCAGGCCTAGCGCCTGCAGGGCAAGGAGGAGCTCAGAGTCCCTCGACTTTAGGGACCCGAAAAATGCATCTTCCGTGAACAGGGCAATCGGCTGGTTGTGGCACCATATGAAGTAGAGCCGGATGGCCTCGCGGAGCTCGTCGGTGTCCGGAACGATCTCCGTCGTTGTGCGCGGAGAAGAACTCCGATCGAATGGCCTAGAGCCGCGACCATCCACGTCGTGCGATGAGCTGCCCCTTTGCGAGGCAGCATTGGTCCTGCGCGGTTCTGAAATAACATCGCAGGATCCTGGAGACGGAATATCGGACGGAGGAGCGGGTTGATGAGATCGGGAGGTAATAGGTCTATGAGAGAATAAGATTAGTCGGCAAAGGGATAGTTGGCAAGAACGGGGACACAAACAGCAATTGCTGAATCAATTGATCCATTTTCCCTTCCAGGTTATCCATACGTTCTTCCTAGGAGAATCGGTTAAGTCCGGGAACGAAACAGATCAAGGCCGTCCAAGTATCAGAGGGAGAGTTACCATTCTCTGACCGTGCCTCAAATGGTTGGTTTCGGGTTCATTGTCGTTATAGACGCACTGTTGGCCTAGGCGGTGGCAATATGAGCACACGGGTCGCTCGCCCGGGCATCTCGTCTTCTTCCGACTGCGGTGCAAATTCAGTCAGCGTCTAGGCAAGGTCGGGCTTCCAGGAGCCGACCACCGAGGAGATTACCACACCGGCACGGTTCACAAGCCTGTCGGACTCGCTTGACAGGACGTGTATAGTCCTCCATGAAACCCAATCGCAAAATCGGAACGTTTGAAAAGTGAGCCTGGATTTTCCCCGCCCTATAGTAGAGGCGACGCGGAGTCCTGGACGCTGGGAATCACACTGCGGGCGGAGGGCGGGCTGTCTAGAGGAGCAGGGGCAAATGCAGCCTACTCTGTATATGGCCCTGCCTTTTGTGCCTTATCAGCAGGGGAACCGCACGCGGATCGGCATTTACTGGTATCTGACGAGAGGATAGAGGGGATGATACGGGTGACTGCGACCAAAACGAGTATGGTTCGCTAGGTTCCCCGCACTACGCTAACCGGATGAGACGCAAAACGAGTCCGCTCCACTCTGATAACGAACCTTCTCCAGATCATTTGGAGTGGGGTGTGCACTGACCCGTGTTGGGCGGATCTTTACAGCCGCATGATGGGTCTCAGGCTACTGCCGGAAGCCGTAAGGAGCGCTGGTGTAAGCGGAGTCTCAGCTTCCAATGTGTATTCTATTCTCTAATACGCCAGTGCTCCCTTTCTGAAAACTTCAAGTGATCTGGAAAGTTCGGGTCGATGGTACAGCTGGGGCCAAGAAGATTATTCGTACAAGTCATATTAAACCAGATCATAGGTAGTGCGCTAGGTCTATCCCTCCCCCAGACTCCAACAACGGGAACAAGTTCAGAGCCGACCCCGGGTCACTATCATTCAGATACGGGTTCCAGAAGTCACCATCCTGACCCACCAGAGAATCATCCAGCGCAGAAAACGCAGAGTCAAACTCGCCGACACGCGGCGAGGACGCATGCAACGGCTGCTGCTGCGGCGAAGACGACGCGTCCAGCGACACAGGTCGCCTGGAGACCGGCTCCACAAGGTCCGGGGCTGCACGTATAACGGACTGGCCGGGAGAGGCGTCATTCCTCAGGCCGTCGTGCGGGATGAGCCCGAAAAGCTGGCGCGAGCTCTCGGTGCGCCGGAGGCGGTCCTGGAGCTCGCGGTTCTCGAGGTGGGCGAGCGCCGTGGTGAGGAGGGACTGGGCGATGAGGGAGTACTGCGTGGCGTGCGCGTCGGACTTGGCGAAGTGGTCCAGGGCGCGGATGGACATGCGCGTGTACTTTTCGAGGATGCGGCCGAAGCCCCCGAGCAGGCCGACACCTAGGACTAGGGACGAGGCGAAAAGCCAGGATCTGGATCCGTTAGCAGCTTGGTTAAGATTTCGGGCAATATTTTGGAACATCTAGGCAGGCTCATTTCTGATACACACCAATAGAACTATTCTTACAAAGCCAGGATGGAATCAATCTGGACATGGGGTACTTACACGAGAAGAGGCTTATGGCCGTTCAAGAGACCCTGCTCAATGAGGGTCAGAACTGGATCCACCATCAAGCTCGCCGCATCGATGCACGCGTCCGCCAGCTTGGCCCTCCCAGAGGTAAGCACAGACGGAGACGGGTCCGGCGCGTCGCTGAGGCGCCTGAAGAGCTCGTACATGAGAAACGGGCGGGACACGAGCATGACGGCGTAGTAGTACGACGACAGCACCTGGCACGCGCCGCTGACCTGCGCCCGCCCATGCTCCGCCGGCCTCGCCACGACGCCGCCCAGGCGCCGCAGCCACCTCGCGGACCACTGGCGCAGCTGCAGCGAGAGGCCCTCGGTCAGCGGCAGCGAGATCTTCCTGCGCGAGTAGACCTCGGTGACGATGCCCTCGACGATGAGCAGGGCCTGCACGGACGAGTCGAGCAGGTCGAAGACGTCGTCGCCGCCGCCGTCGACGGAGCGGTAGGGGACCGTGCAGTCGACGTCAGAGATGGCGGGCGGGCGGCCCATGGAGGTACTGAGGAAGAGGTCGAGGACACGCAGGCTCTTCCAGAGCCGGTCGCGCTGGCGGTGGGCCTCGGCGCCGAAGCGCGCGTTGACCTCGGTGCGGTGCACGCCGACGGAGTAGGCGGCGCGGGCGGCGATCCCGAAGACGAGGAAGGCGCTGTTAATCTGGCACGAGCAGAGCATGTAGAAGGTCATGAGGGTGAAGGCCTGGACGGTGCCGACGCCCGGGCTGCCGCTGAGGGTGGCGAAGGCCTGGTCCCGGGCGTACTCGAAGTAGGCTTGGGAGGAGGGCGAGTCGGAGCCCTGGCCTCCGATGGCGAGGACGAGGTAGTTGATGACGGAGGTGAGGTTCCGGGGCTTGCAGTCGATGTTTGCCCAGAGGAGCACGTCGTCCGCCAGGCCCGACTCGTCGAAGAGGTCCACCAGCCCGGTGGTCGCGGTGATGTAATTGGATACGGCGGTCGGAATGTCAGCTGGCCTCGTGTCCGGCGGGCCCCCGGCGGCCGAGTGGTGCGACGGAGGCTGGGCGGCATTCTCGAGGACGGAGTAGCGGCTCGCCTCCGGGGCAAAGGCGTTCGGGTTGACGCGGCTGGTGACGAGCTGGCGCACCGACTGGAAGAGCGACAACGGCGCGCAATCGCCGATGAATATGAGTTTACCCTGTGCATCGAGGAGCAGCCGGGCCTCCCTGGGCACGTCGGTGTCGCCCTCGGCCGTCTCGGTCTTAGACTGCCGTCTCGCAGGGAGTCCGACTCCACGACCACTATCTTCTTCAACTAGAGACGCATCCCTCGTGGAAGCGGAGGGTCCTTCCGTGGACCTAGGGGGGGACTGTGGTAGCGAACCACCTCCCAACGAGGCAGCTGACCGGCGGCTCCGACGAGCACGGCGCTGCGGCGTATAACGGCAGGCGTGAGGCCGCTGGCGGCGGACGCAGAACCTGCACGGCTGGCCGCCGTCGCACTTGACCTTGCGGGCCTTGCAGCCGTCGCAGGCGTTGGCGATGCGGCTTCGGATCACGCCCGGCGGCGGCGAATCAGAGCCTGGCACGGCCGATGCGGCGGTTGGATGGTCCATGGAGAAAGTCGCGGATGACGGAAACGCGGATGCGGATGCGGGTGCGGAAACCTGGTCAGAGTTGCCGGAAGCTGCAAGACGGAAGAGGCCCACATTTAAGCAGCCATTGACTAATCACGGCACAGGCCGCCGTCCCCACCCTTTGTGCGTTCTTCCGTCATGCACTCGTCCGGCTTCCGCTCTTCCGTCATCCGATCTTGTGTCTTCGCGTTCCGCGTATCCATCTATACCCGCGCTAATTCAAGTTTCTCCTCGATTCCATGATCCCACATCCACACGATCCGTCGTAGCCGAGTTGGGTTACAATAAGACATTTCCATTGCGTAATATGCCGGACGGGTCCATGCTAGTTGATCTGCGCACATTTCGATATGATCCCCGCGGTTCACGGTCGTCTGAATTGACTGGAATTACTGGGAGCATACGCCATCTGATATGTCATGAACAACTGTATAATATTTGGAATACTCGCCGGTATGCATTAATTATAGCCTGTATTTCTAAATGATCACACGCCTCCTTTTCTCAGCCCACCTCTCGTTACCGTGTCTCCTCCAAGCCCAGCGCTCCTCTCAGGATCTGCATAAACCGCCACACATCCTCAAACCGCGTATACAGCGGCACCGGCGCCACACGAATAACATTAGGCTTGCGCTTGTCGCACAGAACACCCCCAGCCTCCAGCGCCGCGCTCACCGCATCGTGCACCTCCCCGTTGCCGAAAATAACGCTCAGCTGCGTCCCCCTCTGCGCCGGGTCCCGCGGTGTGATGATGCGGAACAACTCCCCGCCGCCGGGCGAGACCTGCATCTCGTCCATCAGGTGCTCGGCGTAGGCGGTCAGGGCCATGGCCTTGCCCCTAAGCTCGCGCATGGTCGTCTTGCTAAACACGCTGAGCGCGGCGGACAGGGAGGCCAGGTCGATGGCGGAGGGGTTGGAGAGCTGGTAGCCCGCCGCGCCGGGCGTCGGGACGAAGGTGTTGTCCATGTTGAAGCGCACGCTCTTGTCGCCGCCGTACCAGCCCGAGAGGCGCGGGCGGTACGACGGGCGGCCGGTGCCGTCGTCGGGCCATGAGACGCGGCCGTGGCGCTCGTGGACAAAGGCTCCGGCGATGCTGCCGGGCCCGGCGTTGATGTACTTGTACGTGCACCAGCAGGCAAAGTCCACGTCCCAGTCGTGGAGCTTGAGCTCGACGTTTCCGGCGGCGTGCGCGAGGTCCCAGCCCACCACGATGCCCTTGGCCTTTGCGCGGGAGGTGATGCGTGGGATGTCGAAGTACTGGCCGGAGTAGTACTGGATTCCGGGTAGCAGGAGCAGGGCGGTCTCCTCCGCGTGCTCGTCGATAGTCCTAAGGATCTTCTCCGTGGGGATTAGGGAGTCCTCGTCGGGCTCGATTTTCACCATGCTCTTGGCCGGGTCGAGGCCGTGCCAGGTGATCTGGCTCTCGATGGCGTAGTGGTCGCTGGGGAAGGGCTTCCACTCGAGGATGATCTTGTGGCGCTTCTCGGTGGGCTTGTAGAAGCTGGCCATCATCATGTGCAGGTTGGCGGTAAGGGTGTTCATGATGACGATCTCGTGCGGCGACGACCCGACGAGGTCGGCTGACTTGTTGGCGCAGTCCTCGGCCATGTCCTGCCACGGGACCAGGGGCGACTTTTCTATTTCCCTGAAGTGGCCGTTGACGCTGATGGAGGCCCATGTCTCGAGCTGGGCGTTGACATACTCTCGCACAGCCTTGGGCTGGGCGCCGAGAGAGTTGCCGACAAAGTAGAGGGCTGGCTCAGAGTCATCTGTCTTGGACGAGCCATTTAGCTGATGGGTGCCGTTGGAGCCATTCTGTAAAGGGGATGTGCCTATGTAGCAGGTTAATCTCAAAACGTCTTACATTTCCGAGCTGCGCGCTACGCCGCAGTGACAAACACGTACCAGGAATACGGCCATCGAGGGCCTTCTTTTTGGACGACCCCTTTGTGGGAATTATGAACTCATCGCGGAGGTGGCCCAGAGCATCTTGGGAGTCCAGGCTCTGGGCAAAGGCGAGCGTGTTAGCGTCAGAGGGGAACTGAAGCGCCTTGCCACTGCGAAGACGATCGACCGATGCAGACAGCTCCATGGCGGATGGGTGGTCGTAAAAGAATATTGTACTAGTGATTTATGACTATGGCGACAGGACCGGACGAGCTTATCCAGATGGATGATGGGAACAGGCCGGCGGAACTCACTTTATGCACCTTCTCGGTCCCTGTCTCTGTCGGAAGTGGGGCCCAAAAATCGTGGAAGCTCCGCGGTCGTTACATCCGTCTTTCCGCTCTTCCGACTTCCCGCCGCTATCCGAGTAGAATCGTGTCGGACGAATGACCTCGGATCAATGATACAAGAAAAAAAGACCAGGGTTTTGACATAATGCCATGGTTCAATGGATCTCGTCATTATGTATATGTCCTCGTCTTCTCCGGGGTAAGTTGCGGGCTCGGATCCGGTTTGTGTTTACCTCGCATGTCCCAGTTATTCTACCTTCCCTATTACACCAAAGCAAAGACAATGCCTCACCACGTTCCGCTCGTCCAGCCGACCCATAAGGGTCAATTGAGGGATCTGGAGAGGTTTGCCATTTCCCGAAACGCCTTCCTTCCTGCGGAGAGCCCCTCCGAACTCCTGTCAGATTCCTACTATGAGCCGTGGGAACTAGTGGCCCAACACCTCTCTGCGTTGATCGATAGTGGCCGCATTCGAGATACTGTGGACGGACTTCCAACTCTTCAAACGGACCGCTTGACATCAGAGGCAGAATGGCGGAGGGCATATGTCATCCTCGCCTTCATCACACATGCATACATCTGGGGTGGAGACAAACCGGAAGAGGTGGGTTTTGTGTCTCGGACGCCGTATCTATCTTTGCTAACGGTCAATGCTACAGGTTTTGCCACCACAAATAACTGTGCCCTTTCTACACGTGTCCAAGCATCTCGACCTCCCTCCCGTGCTCACCTATGCGGCTGCCAATCTCTGGAACTTTGCCTGCCCCGGCAACGACTTTAGCCGCCCCGAAGACCTAAAAACCCTTGTTTCATTCACCGGAACCGAATCGGAGTCATGGTTCCTCCTCATAAGCGTGGCCATGGAGGCTAAGGGGGCCGGAATTATCAAGATCATGATGGAGGCTATTGAAGCCATAGGCACCCGAGACTACGAGACCATCATCTGCGCCCTGGAGGAGCTCCGCGATTGCATCCAAGAGACCATCAGGCTTCTGGAGAGAATGTACGAGCGTTGCGACCCCATGACCTTCTACCACCGGATCCGCCCGTTCCTAGCTGGTAGCAAAAACATGGCAAAAGCAGGCCTGCCAAAGGGGGTCTTCTATGACGAGGGTGGCGGCAGAGGGCAGTGGCGAGAATACGCCGGCGGAAGCAACGGTCAAAGCTCCCTTATCCAGTTCTTCGACATCGTCTTGGGGGTGGACCACAAAGGCAACGGCAGCGACACACTATCGCCGGGCGAGAAGTGCTACCACGAGGAGGTCCGCGATTACATGCCTGGACCTCACCGAGAGTTCCTACTACACGCCGCCAGCTTGGGAAGCATCCGGAAGCTAGCGCTACTCCCGCCCAAGACCGACGAGCAGCGACGTTTGCGAATGGCTTACACCGCCGCCACCGAGGCATTGAGCGGCTTCCGAAACCTGCATATCCAGATCGTGACGCGGTATATCGTCCTTCCATCCAAGCAACCATGGAAGGGCACGAGGCAGAATCTGGCGAGCTCTTCATCGGCGAGCAAAGGCAGCGGGGAGTTGACGGGGACGGGAGGGACGGCTCTGATGTCGTTCTTGAAGCAAGCGAGACATGAAACGATAGACACGGGGCGATTAGACGAATGATGCCATAGACCACCTCACCTTGAAGTCTTCCTTTACTACATTAGACAATAAACTATTCCCCTTATGGTTTATTTAACTATTGATTGACGTGCTGGCACGGTGAAGCCGGGATTACCCGTATTTGAGCGTGATCCCTTGCCCGTCAGGGATCAGAATTCGGGTGTCTCCTTCTCATTCTCTTTACCACCGGAATACAGAGTGCCTCTGGCCGTGTGATCCGGGTTGCAGGATGCAAGCCACCTGCGCTGTGACTCGGCCTTACAAGCAAAGCGATTGTTCCACTTTGTCGCGCACGACGCTCTTGCCGCTCGGCCCCCAAATAAACACTGTCCCTTCGGAATTATCCTGCTGCGTGGATCTGCACGGCATGATAAGAAGCTGGGCTCCCTCTTCATCCAGCGGGGGACACCGTCGGCGCCATTCCCCTATCGTTTACACCCACCTCGGCAGCCTCCGCGATGTATCTCATCGCGGTTGTCGCGCTCTTCCTCACCCAGCCGGCTCTGGCAGCCGACTGGTGGAGCGACTTCACCAACAACCTCGCCACCGACCTCGCCCCCTTCATCGCCCTCCTCGGGGAGCGGCCGGCCCAGCAGTTTCTGAGCGAGAGTACCAGCATCTGGGACTACGCCATCTTCGCCATGGCGACCCTCGGGATCGTCACGACCATCGTCTCGGCCATCCGCGTCGGCGGCGGGCCCTCCCTCCGGGCCTTCATCGGCCGCGCGGAGGAGGGGCAGCGCCAGGTTGAGGCGGAGCTCTGCTCGTCAACCAGCGACGACGTGTGCGAGATATACAACAACGGCGGCATCGCCAGGGTGTTCGGCAAGCCAAAGATTCTCGAGCTCGTCGTGGATCCGTCGACCGGGGACTTTGAGGACCGCGGCGAGCGAACTCGTGTTTCTGCTGAGTGTCTTTCTGCTACGCCTACGCTCGCTCCTATTCAGCGCGCGGACCCTTGCTTGATAACGCATGCGAAGGCGGGAATATTCACCTTCCGTGATTACGAAAAGATCACGCGCCCGACGACAGTACCTCCCGAGGGTGTTTCGAAAAACGACGAGAGAGAGTGGAACTACAAGCCGGACCAAGACCTCTTACGCAAAATTCGGTCTCTCTGGTATCAGTTGCGGGCAAAGCTCCTTTCCACGCATGTCTCAGAATCGCCGTCGCAAAAAGAACCTATGTTCGCACCGAATCCCAACCTTACCTTGAATATTTGGATGCGCCAGCATAGCCCGTTGCTCCTCAGGATCGTCGCCGGAACCGGATTGATCATCCAGCTTGCTGTTGTCCTGGCGGCGATGCTCGTCACCTACTACTTCCGCCTCAAGAAAGAAGATGGGCCAGCAGCGCCATACGCAGCCCCTCTCTTGGCGATAGGTACTATGTCTCTCTCAGCCGGCGCATTTCTGAGTGCCTACATCATCGGCGAATCTACCCACGAGTCGAAATTCGAACGGTCCAAGACTCCTAAGACGGAGTTGATCGTCTTACAGCCTGGAGGTCAGGTTATTGGCGACCAGAATTTCGAAGCTCCCGGAAACCGCAGCGAAGTGGAGCGACGACATGGTCAAGGTCCGTGAGACCTCTCATCGTCTCGCATCGGCCATCAGAGAGGTCGCTGACATCATATTTTCGGACGGCTTCGAGCTCCACGGCTTATGGAGATATGCCCGTTGCATTCGATGGCCTATCTCGTGCGTTATTTCTGAAGATTGGCCTCTGGCTTTGGTCACTGGAAAAAGACCAGTCCATCGCCGCGGGCAGTTCTCATAATGGGGTCTGTTTTACCAATGAGAGGATTGTCGGTGACAAATTTGCCGACCCATGGAACTTTCTCAGTCTGCCACCCAGTCCTCGAGCAGTATATGACTCTATTCTGGATACATCCGGTTTCATCAAGAGCGGTAAAGGGTATATGGTTTCCGATATCCGGAATTTATGGGTCCAGCGCATGAGTGAGCGATACCATGCCGGCCGTGACGGCAAGTATACATGCGAACAGTTTGATCGCTTCTCTGAATCACAAGGGAGTCTCGAGCTCTTTCGTTACTTTGGTTGGCACACAATGCCAGGACCACACACACTGTGCGAACCGGACGCAGCGACGTTTGTTAAGACGCGGCCTACAAACGACGAACTTCCGCTACTCCTTGCCCAGGAGGTCATGGGCTGTTTCCTGCGAGCGATATTCAGCATTGTTTCTGAAATAACATACCCCCCAGGATACTGGAAGTATTCGACAACAGAGCATCCCGCTCTGAACACGATGAAAATGTGTTGTGTGAAGCACGGGCTGGCAATCAGCGAGACTGCGGCTACGTACGTCCTGCTGGGGGTTGTCAACGACGACCTATTCGAGGAATCCCTTGATAGGAACCGGCGAGTCATCAGGTGGAGCCTTAACCCTCTCTTTAAATACTATCATATGCCTCGCAAGACAATCAGAACACAAGCCGGTGTTTTGGTGGAGAGGGTGGAGAACGAAGAGATCAATATCAGTGATGAGCCAGAGGCATCAATTGATCAAGGTGGCTTGGAGCTTGCTCTGAGCCACCTTGCATGCATTCGATTGCTCACCAACAAGGCGACTGGGCCGAATATCAAGAACGACATGCCCCCGGATACTGGAGCCAAAGCCGGATATGTCACCGCAAGTCACGTTAGGGCGGCTTTGAGGACATACGGGAAGTTCACCAAGCCTGACCAATGGATTCTGGTACTAGAGATAATTATCAGCCTATGTGACTCTGCCGAGCTGGAATCCAATGATTTCATGTTCCGAGGAGAAGAGCCCACCGGGCATGCCAACGACGACCTACAGGCGGCGAATCCAATCAATCTAGCAGCGCAACTCGGCCTACGGATCCCACTGAAAACACTCCTGGGGAGACTTCGAGAGAAATCCAAACATCGGAGCAGCAAGTTGGACCCGCTCATACTTGCAGTACGTGGCGGTCATGCTGGAATCGTGGAAGATCTGGCAGGTAGCACGGACGGCCTCTCTCCTGCTGCGTCACAATTTGCTCTAGAGCAAGCCCTCTACAGGAAGAAGGTTGATTGCCTGTATCCCTTGGCTACTGCTGGTATGTTTGAGGTTTCTTCTGCCCCAAAGAGAGGCATGCGCCGCAGCGTTGCAAACTCTCCTCAGCTCCTGGGTATCTTGGATGCGCTGTGGTACCACGAACGAAACACCGAAGGCGGCTAGGATGTTTGATTATGAGACAAGGGGAAAGAGTAGAACCTCATAGTTGCTCTAATAGCAACGCCATCCCTCCTTTGTCTTCAACATCGTCGTACTTAGCTAGACTAGAAAAAATGGGACGAATGGTTGTTTTGGTACCTCTAGTCTGGGAGCTCGTTCTACTCCTCGTACGTGGTTTTATTACGGCGGAATAGGTGTGCACTGTCCGGTGCCCTTTGATGTGTCTAAGTGCAGGTATTGGTTGACGCCGTTAAGGCTAACATAGTAACACTCGTCGAGTCATTTAGTTAAGCCGCTAGCTCTGCTGCAGCCCTGGAGTTCCTATTCACAGGCATTGTGTGCTTGGTAAGGTTGCATGCAGATATGGCTATGGTAAAGTATAACAGCAGCGAATCCGAGAGCGAATCCGCATTATAAATCGACGTATGTACGGATACATGTTGACCGTCTCGTTCGTAGGAAACATCCACAGGGATAAGACCATCGATGGACCATTGAGTCTAGCAGTGGACGTGTTCACCCAGAAGGCATTGTGGCTATATCAGAGTAAGCGTGCAATGTAGCGATTACTATTCGTCCAAGCCGAGGTCCGGGACACAGTTGTCATTATATACTAACCCTAAATAGGAAACAAGATGGAATGTCACTGCTTGTGCCACAACAGCGTGGCTTCTGCACCCCGGACATGTGCGTCGAGATCGGAGACGGGGATATGCCGCCGCAGCCGTTGGCGATTTCACATAATCCCCTCTTCTGTCGTCATGCACATCCGTGATTACAATCCACCCGTAGACCCCGCCCATATCCGCCCGCGTGGGGCTCGCCCAGTGGTTGCTCGATCCGGGCAATTGCGTGATTCGAGGGGAAGATGGGACAAACGTCCGGGGCTCCACACTCGGCCCCGAACCGGGATGCGACCCCGACGCAGGGCAACGGCCAACCTGCGGCACCGTCGCTTACGGAGCAAAACGGGATGCCCTGCATGCGGTGCTGTATGGGCTCTAGGGGGGAGGGTTCGTGTGCGTGCTTTCGACGACCTCGCACGCCATCCTGTCCTTGGTAGCATTGCCGTCTTACACGCACGAGGGCGCCGGACTCGGACTTCGACATCGGAGGGTCGCTTGTCTATTTTGTAATCGGGTGCGGCATATATATCCCGGCTGCCCCTCCCCCGGATACTAGGGAATCTAAAGTTTGTCTGATCCTTTCACACCTCCACCTACACCACGCCAACCCTTTACAACGCCGATCCATACTAGTACCCGCACAGACATGGCCCCTTCTGCCACTGAGACCGTCACCGGGACGGAGAGGGCGAGTTCCACCTTCAAGGTCCATGCCGGCGACTACAAGGACATCACCGCCGCAAAGTTTAGGGAGGAGGACGAGAGGAAGGGAACTGGCGAGCACGCCCCGGCCTCGGTATGTACCCCGCCAACCTCGGCGATCTTTCCGGGCTTCCCAAACTCAGCCCCATACGAGCTTGACTGGGGCTAACTCGTCCTTCCCAGTACCCCAACTATCTCCCGACCTGGAACACCGACCAGAGGTACCCTCCCCTCGAGCCCTTCGAGCACACCGAAGTGGGCAAGAACGCCGACACCACCTACCCCGAGATCCTCGGCGCCGCCTCCTCCGTCGCGGACATCACCCCGACCACGGGCACCGAGATCCGCGGCGTCCAGCTGAGCAAGCTCTCCGAGGCCGGCAAGGCGCAGCTGGCCCACCTAGTGGCCAAGCGCAAGGTTGTCGCCTTCCGCGACCAGGACTTTGCCTCCCTGCCCATTCCCGAGGCCCTCGAGTACGGCTCGACATTTGGCCGCCACCACATCCACCCCACGTCCGGCTCGCCCGCGGGCCACCCGGAGGTGCACCTGGTTCACCGGTCTGCCGGCGACACGTCGGTCGGTGAGACGCTGTTCTCGCAGAGGACGAGCTCCGTGGCGTGGCACTCGGACGTGACGTACGAGGAGCAGCCGCCCGGGACGACCTTTTTGTACGCGCTCGACGTGCCGAGTACCGGCGGCGACACGCTGTTCGCGAACGCGGCCGAGGCGTACGAGAGGCTGAGCGAGCCGTTCAAGGAGAGGCTGCACGGGCTGCAGGCCGTGCACTCCGGCATCGAGCAGGTCAACGCCTCGCTGAAGAGGGGGAGCATTAAGAGGAGGGAGCCTGTGGCGAATGTGCACCCCATTGTGAGGACGCATCCCGCCACGGGCGAGAAGGCGCTCTACGTGAACCCGCAGTGTAAATGACTCCCCACCACTCAGCCATCCCTCCCGGGGTTCAAAATTTACTAACACGCGGATTACAGTCACGCGCAACATTGTTGGCCTGAAGAAGGAGGAGTCGGACCACCTGCTCAAGTTCCTCTACGAGCATATCGCCTTCGGCGCCGACTTCCATGTGCGCGTCAAGTGGGAGAAGGGCACGGTGGTCGTGTGGGACAACCGCGTGACGCAGCACTCGGCCCTAGTGGACTGGAAGAACGGTGAGAGGAGGCATATCGCGCGCATCACCCCGCAGGCGGAGAGGCCGTTTGAGACGCCGTATAAGTCTTAAATGTGGTGGTTTTGAAGAGTGGACGGTATGTGAGAGTTATCAAGTATCTGCATGCGTTAGTTGCGCCATCTAGAATGAACACAGTAAAACACGAGGATTCCAGAAGCACACCAAATCAACCTTTGTGGGCGAGTCGCTGTAGAATTTGGGGGTTTCTTCCCTTTTTAAACTGGAATCTCCTACAATGACTCTAGCACATGCTTGGGTCTGGGATGCAACGCTACCTCGTCAGTTTCCTTCCAGAGTTAGCCATGTTAAGGTAAACGTCGCATGGATTGCCAACAGTCAGGCCTGAAACGTTCAGCGCAGATACGTGCTTATACTCGGCCTGTATAGACATAGGTTTGTTTTACTTCTTTGTATAACCCCTGGCTGGAGTTCAAACCACTTCAAACTGTAGTCAGACGTCTTCAACGGCCTTCCTCTTCTCCAAACCTATGGCCTCATTAATGATAATGTCGGGGCCACCTTTCTCAGCATCCAGAACCTCCAAGTTTCCGCCCCCGTCCCTCTCTACCGTCCTGTACCCGGCGTGCGACCCAAACACCCTCCATGTGTACACCGTCATAAGCGCGGCGATAATTAAGAAGCCAAAGATGGTCCAGTTCCCCATGGCGTACATCGGCTCGTCATCGCCGGGGAACAGGAACGGCGCCGAGATGCCGCCGCAGTTGGAGATGGCGATCATGCCGCCCGTCGCCAGCGCCGTCGCGGTGCTCCCGGACACGGTGGCCGTGCGGTGGGCCACGAACGGCAGGACGGCGGCGTTGGTGCAGGCGATGACGCAGACGGCGAAGTAGCGGACGCCCCAGTCGCGCACGACGGCCAGCAGCAGGTACCCCGTGGCGACCCAGGCCAGCGCGGCCAGGACGTGCCTCGAGCGCTCCCGGGTGCGGTCGCTGGAGAAGCAGACGCCGACGATGACGACCATGGCGACGACGTTGGGCGGGACGGTGAGCAGCTGGGCCGGGTAGCCCGTGAAGCCGAGGCTGGCGATGATGGTGGGCGCGAAGTAGCTGAAGGCGTTGAGCGAGTTGACCATGAGGAAGTACTGCGCCGCGTACAGCCAGAAGATCGGCTTGGAGAGGGTGTCCTTGGCGACGTCGGCGTCCCAGTGCTTGTCGGACATGCTGGGCGCGTGGGGGCCCAGGCGCTTGACGGCGAAGGCGCGCTCGTGCGGCGTCAGCCAGCCCGCCGTCTGCGGGTAGTCCGGGAGGCCGAACCAGACGGCGACGCCGACGAGGACGGAGGGGATGCCCTCGAGGAGGAAGAGCCACTGCCAGCCGGAGAGCCCGCCGCGGCCGTTGAGGAAGCTGATGCCCGTGGCCAGCAGGCCGCTGAAGGCGCCCGCGACGGCGATGCTGGAGGCGAAGATGGCCATGCGCGTGGCGCGCTCCTCGGGCTTGTACCAGAAGCAGAGGTACATCATGACGCCCGGGAAGAAGCCGGCCTCGGCGAGCCCGAGGAAGACGCGCACGGTGAGGAGGCCGCCGTAGGTGGTCACGGCCGCGGTGCACATGGTGACGATGCCCCAGCTGACCATGATGCGGGAGATCCAGCGAGAGGGCGAGAAGTACTTGAGGAGGATGTTGGAGGGGAACTCGGCCAGCACGTAGGGCACGAAGAAGACGGCCACGGCCACGTTGTAGCGCTGGCCCGTCAGGCCGAGCTGGCTGACCATGTTGTCCTCGGGCGTGTCGTTGTTGAGCGTGCGGGCGTTACCCAGGTTGACGCGGTCGAGGTAGTCTTGGGGCGGGGCATTGTGAGTAACGCGGTCCGTCCCAGTGCTCAAGGTCCTGCGGAATGTAAGGGGTGGTACGTACTTAGAAGGTAGCAGATACAGACCCAGGGCAAGATGCGCAGATCCTGCTTCCGCACGATACGCCGCTCCATCTCTTTATCTGCTAGATCTACAGTTTCCAGGCCCGGGACATCGAGGGATGGGGCTGGCTGCCACCAGCTCTTCCAGTCGACCATATCGATGGTTCAGCACGGGTAATCGGTACGTGTGTGATGATGTTCGGTGGGCTCGGTGAGTCCGGTGGAGCTCGTGTACGAAGCCGGGGCCGACACAATCAAACCTGAAGCAAATGGTGTCATGCAGAATTACATGGAAAACCCACTATATATGCTCGTATTCTTTTCTCCAATGCCATAAAATGACAGCGCGAAGCGCACCTACCGAGTCGACGACCCGATAATCGGCGGTCCTTATCTCGGCGGGGTAACCAGAGCAGAACGTGCATTATCAAGGCCGCCCGTATCTCTCCCGGAGATAAGGGACAGCGCTGACAGGATTCCAACCTCTGCATACCTTGCAAGGTACGGGATTGCCGCTAGCCCTTTTGGTAACAGGTTAAAATGCAGGCGGCGATCTCGGCATGGCCGTTCTCTTTCCCTACAACAGCTTTAAGGGAGGATATTCCCACTGCAGAGTTTAATAGTTTTTAGTCACAGAGCCTTTCTGTAATGAGAAACAGAGAAGTAACCTGTGCGCTAAAGCTGCCAAGGAACCATGCCAAGGAACCACAAGCGCCTAGGCCGCTTTGCCATTGTGTTACCAGGTCCTGTGCAGCCTTGGCTATAACATGGTTTTGGTGGTTGGGAATAAGCAAATGTAACACTGCAAGTAAGGCTTAGCACCAACGTAAACCTTAAACTATGAGAACGCCTCTTGTTGATGTATACTACATTGTGAATGGCATTTGGAAGTATACTTTTCTGTTGTTTCCATCCTTGTAGTTCCAACTAGCCAGTTTAATTTCATACCAGGTAGTTCATAGTTATTGTCCTGAGAAGCTTAACCTGAATAGATGTCTAATGCAGCATGATGCTAAAAAGAAGGCGATGCAACTTTGGCATGTGCACAATCAGGGACCGCACAGAGCAAGAATCGGACATGGCAAGAAGATTTGGTTGGAAAGTGCATGCCACAATGAGCAATTCAAAACGCAGGCTATTGCCTGTAGAGCCAGGTTTTATTAGCTTGGATTGAAATCCTATTTTTCTTGATATGTCAACTTCATGTTCATGGTGAAAGTGTAGTTGTTTTACACTCTATTCCTTGACTCGGTGCCCTTCTAGCACCCTTCGCTAACTCTTGAGCGGTCGCACATGCATCAAAGAGCCATAGTGGGACTGCTGACTCATCCTCGAAGGGCCCAGGAGGCACCATTTGGCCGTTGCGCCCCATGTCTGTTTGGTGCGAGACTGCGTGCAGGCAGCAGCTCTAGCGTACCCCACCCCCACCATATCCAACTTGACCTCCAACCTGCACCCCACTACGCGTTGCTCCTCCTCCGCAACCTCGATTTACCAGCTATCGAAACACCAACCACGATGTCGACCACGCCGGGAATGAAAGTCGACAAGGACGGAGTCAAGTGGGTCTCGCCCCTCGAGAACAACCCGGAAGTCTTCGAGGAGCTCTCCCGCCAGCTCGGCGTGTCCCCCTCCGCCACCTTCCGCGACGTCTGGGCCCTCGACGAGTCCGCATTCGAAGAGCCCGTCCACGCCCTCCTGACCACCATCGCGGCGCCGGCGTACCACCGCGTCCGCGAGAGCGAGCCCAAGCTGGCCTACGACGGCACGGGGCCCGACGAGCCGGTGCTGTGGTTCAGCCAGACGGTGCGCAACACCTGCGGGCTCGTCTCGTACCTCCACGCCCTGGGCAGCGGGTCGGGGCGCAAGTTCGCGGACGAGGACTCGAGGCTCCGCAAGGAGATCTTCGCAAAGGCGGAGCCGCTGGGGCCGGAGGCGCGCGCCAAGCTGATCCACGACTCGGACGACTTTCTGCTCAGGGCTCACCTAAAGGCAGCGAGTCTGGGCCAGTCTGAGAACCCGGGGAACGAGGAGCTTACGCCACACCACTTCATTACCTTCCTCAAGGGGCGCGACGGGCATCTTTGGGAGCTGGAGGGGGGGGTGGGAGGGCCGATTGACCGCGGGGCGCTGGGACCGGACGAGGGCTTGCTTAGCGAGAGGGCGCTGGATGCTGGTATTCGGAGGTTTATGAATGTTGCGGAGGGAGGCGATGCGTTCAGCATTGTTGCCCTGACGGACCCGACGAAAGACTAAGACTGGGACGTCCGAGTCATAAGCAGAGGAGAATTTCCCACTGCGGCCGGAGCTGGTTGATACCAGGTAGACGGAAGAATCAATACAATTCTTTACTCCATCATTTTCTCGAATGTCCCCATATTGACGGGGCCCGTCTCCCAATCACTCGGTTCCTGCGCGTGAGCAGCCTACCCATCTCGGCCAGGTGCCCTTAGCCGGTAGGATAATTATGGATGAGACGGTTTAGTCCGGATAACATCGGCACAGGAAAATCTTTTGGAAGTTGGTGTCTGGTTGATGGCGGTGACGAGGAGCTTATTCATACCAGACATCTACCCGGTATCTTCTCTACCGCCAAAGAATGCTACCTCATTTCATTTAGGAAGTATGCCAGCAGCACTTGCATGCTCGGTTCCACCCAGCCAGTGGTACATGCCCCGCTACATTAGATAATGCATGTCACGATGTTTCGATGACATCGCGAAATACATCAACACTCCGCAGACCGCTGCTTTAGTCATCGAAGTGCGTGATCCGACTTTCGGACCTTCGCCTTGGCGAGATTTTCCAATATGACTCGACGTTCCCGCCGGCTTCTTCAAGCTGTATCGTGAGAGCTACTCCCATAAAGCCGACTTCTTCAAGGTCCATCTCAGGTTGATCCAGTTCGTCCTTCAAGCCCGCGATTCTCTCTCGTCGAGCCGAAGCCATGTCGTCCACCACCCAGATTGAGCTAGCCGCCCTCACGCCCATCACAAGCAGGCAGAACGATGAAGATGACCGCATCGCCCTCACCCCGGCGCCCAGCGCAAACCCGCAGGCGCCCCCTCCCGCACGCCAGCTCTCCCGCCTCCGCACCGCCGCCATGATCCTCACCCTCGCCGGCGTCAACATAACCACCAGCGCAACGAACGGCCTCGTCGGCGTCGCCCTCCCCGCCATCACGAGGGACCTCTCCCTCAAGCCCTCCCTCGCCTTCTGGCCCTCCTCCATCGCCAACCTCGCCACCGCCTCCACCCTCCTCCTCTCCGGCTCCCTCGCCACGGCCGTGGGGCCCCGCGTCGTCGACCTGCTGGGCTGCTTCGCCTCCGCCGCCCTGATGGCGGGGGCGTCGGGGGTGAGGACGGGCGAGCAGATCGTCGTGCTGAGGGCGCTGCAGGGCGTCGCGCTGGCGATGCACCAGGCCTCGTCCGTGGCCATCGTGGTGGAGAACCTGCCGCGCGGCCGCGTGCGCAACGTCGCGTTCTCGTGCTTGGGCCTGTCGCAGCCGCTGGGGTTCTCGTTCGGGCTGGTTCTTGGGGGCGTGTTCGTCGACACGGTTGGGTGGCGGGCGGGGTGGTATCTCTACGCGGGTGTCACGCTGGGTCTCGCTCTTTTGGGCGTGTGGGCGCTGCCGACGCGCCGGGATCCGACGACAGCTCGCCAGTTGGCGCGGAATGTCACGACAAAAGTGGACTGGGTCGGCGCTGTCTTGGGGTCTTCCTCCATGGCTTGCCTGTGCTACCTGCTAGCGTAAGTCTACGCATGCTTGTACTCTTCTTCATTTGAACCTGGCCACTGACGCCTCTCATAGGATATTGAGTACCGACCTCGGGAGCATCCGCTCGCCAACGGCCATCTCGTTGCTCTGCGCAAGCGTCGTCTCTCTATCCGCCTTTCCCCTTTGGATACACCGTCAGACGCGGTTAGGTCGGCCGGTTCTCATCCCAAACTCTATTTGGCGGAGCCCAGCTTTTACGTGCACGTGTGGCAGTCTCGCCCTGTCGTTTGCTGTCGTCAATTCCATGGAGCTCTTCGCCAGCCTCTTGTGAGTAGAATTTACAAGCCCCGGGTCTCCAATGGCCTGAAGTTCTCCCGAGCTAACAGCATGTCAGCTTCCAAAACGTACAGAATCTCTCAGCCTTGCAGGCTTCGATAAGAATTGTGCCGAGCCTCGTGGTGAGCGTGGTCATCAACTTGACAATTGGTCTCTTTGTCCACAGGGTGCCCGCCCTCTGGCTCGTCGGCATCTCGTCCCTGTTGTGCTCAGTCTCTCCCGTGCTCATGGCCGTGGCACCGCCGGATGGCGCCTACTGGGCGCACCCGTTCATCGCGCAGATCGTCCAGCCCGCCAGCTACGCGGTGCTATTCACCGTGGGGCTCATCGTCGTGTCGGATTCGTTCGCCGAGGACATGCAGGCGCTGGCAGGAGCAGTGTTCAACACGGCGGGCCAGTTCGGCGGCGCCGTCGGACTGTCCGTGCTCCAGGTGGTGTCGATGCTCGAGGAGAAGAGGGGAACCGGTTTGGAGAAGGAGGACATGTTGCTCCGTGGCTACAAGGCGAGTTTCTGGGCCATGTTTGGGTTCATGATTCTATGCTGTGGGATAGGGGCTTTCGGGATGAGCAAGGTTGGAAGGGTCGGCCTGAAGCGAGAGTGAGGCCTGGGTGTTGTGGGGGAATGCAGGATTGTTAGATGTCGGGGCCGTGTGTGGGTTTCCCAATGTGGAGGGCGGAGTGACTGATGAAGCGTAGTAAATGTCGAAGAGATGGGTTCCCGAGAAATAGTTGTAACCTCGGTGCCTAGAAGATCTCGCACTAGGCTTCCCGACATACGGCGGCGGGTTGAAGGGCAGGACGGCAAAAGACATGGGCGATTACATGTCCAGCAGTTACCAAAGTTTCTCGTGCGTGCCTTCAGACCTACCTCCATGCGGCCCCTTCGAGGGATGCTGTACGGCTGGAATTTGTTCGCAATTACGGCCTCTATTTAGGCTTTTCTTTCAGTGGATTAGGAGCGATCGGCGATGCAGATCCAGATACCTCGCTCACGCTAGGACCCCCCCGACGGAACCAGGATCAACGTGCTTTTGTTGACACACGATACTGACGCTAGCGAATAAAGTTGGCAGCCTACCCCGACCCGAGCTATTTTGGCGCGGGACTAGCCTGACTTGGCGCCCGCGTCGTCGGGGAGCAGCTGAAATGCCCATCTTCCAAGGATACGACCCGAGCAAGTCCGTGCGCATTGCGGTGGCGGCTCCTCCTGACATTGGGACCAGACGGTCAGTCGACAGCATGAATGGGGGGGCTCGTTGGGAAAGTCTCTCCCAGGGTGAGTCTGCCATATTTACCCGCAGAAGTCGCGTTTCGCAGGTCCGGAGCAGGGCCCTGGACCGAGGACAATGATGGCGCGATGCGAAAAGAAATGACAAGTGGCTCTTCAGCCGGGGAGGCCGTAATGCACGGAATAATCCATTGCGTAACAAAGTCTTTCTTCGAGCGTCGGGCGATGATCACTACCAGACGAGGAGAGATCCAACACACCGGTCGACAGGGATGTTCGATACCCACTGCTCGACGAGGGTCCGGGATCTGCCAGCGATTAAGTGTCCCGCTAGTCAAACGTAAACACGACCTCCCTCTTTTCCGCTCCCCTGGAAGAGCCTGCTTCACAGCAGGGAACGGGATAAGCCGAAAAGGCCCGTGAGGAAGGATTTAAGTCGTTCCATGGGCGGCACGAACGTCACACAAGGACCTTTTTGAAAGGAAGGTTTGGCTCTTTTCCGCCAAGCCCAATCTCGGGACGCCTCGACGGTGTCCAATCTCAACGGGATCCTGCAGCTGGGGTCCTGCAGCAGCAGCCTCTTCTCCAGCTGCCCCGGAACCCCTGTCCACATGCGGGTTCCAGGTTTCGGGGGGATTGGGTCGGGCTTACTCGGCATGATCCGCGTCGCCCTGGACTTCGAGGCGCGTTGGGCTTCCCGCTCTAGAAGGATCTGCCTTGCACGGACCCTTCACCGGCAGGCCTTCTCTGGTTCCCCGGGACGGCATGGATATTAATGGACGTGAGAGGAAGAGGAATCGCACAGGATGCAGTGTTCACAAAGCTTAAGGGTGTTCGTCCGAATAACACCGCGCTTCCGGTCTGGCATTAGCCTTTGGTCCACACAGGTTGCGCATAATCGAAGGGCAGAAGCCTGTGGACCGTGACCAGGCGGAGTGCCGACCGGGTGGCTCTGGACTGTCCCGTCCGAGCAAGACAAACCGTGTCGGAGGCCAATCCCGGTTCACTCCCTTCCCAAACTCAGCTCCCGCACCGAACTTTGTTCCTCGAAAGGCTCCGTCATGCGGCGCAACCATCCCCCGTACATATGCACGGGAGAGCAGCGCTAGTTCCGCTTCGGGGAATACTTCTCGTGTCATGACACCTCCCTCCCTTGGCATTCGACCATGCCCGTGGTGGCCCTCGCGGGACCCGGCAAGCAGGATCGAGGATCGGCGCGGCCTCCTCCCGCCGGTCCCCCAAGATTGGTTCCGCAAGAATTTGCGTCGAGGAATCGGGCTGGCTTTCCAATCACGTTGGCGCGGGCGCGGGAGATCCGTGGCCTTCTGCATGCAGCTCCTTCCAGCTGCTCCCGGTCCCATAACAACGCAGGATCTCTCTCTCGTCCCTAGATCCCTGCACAGCGGCCTTTTTTAAGTTCCCGCGGTTGGGTTGCCGTCTTTCAGGGGCCGTGTCCCCCTGTCTTCTCCACCCAGTTAGCCTTCGGAGACTTCCCTCCCCTGAACACACCCCAGGACCGAGACTCATTCCCTCGGAAGAACAAAAGCTGGGGATAGGGACCGTCGAGCCCGCTTTCGCAACTTCCGCAACTCTCATGCTCTTCCTGCGATTGATGCAAGGTACCGAATTCCACGACAGCTCACCTCAGTGTCTCGAAGAGCCGGATTCCGACCAGCCTGCACACGATGCTCCTTCACATACCCGGCTTTGCTCACGACACCTAACGGCCTTGACGAGCAGCAAAACCCACCTTGGCTAGACGTCCCTGATGCGTGCGGGTCGATATCGGTCTCCCCATTACTCTTTCTGACTGTGGAACCGGGAGGTTCCGAACGGTACGAATGCGCAGCTCCACGATGAGCGAGACCGACTGGACGCCCGAACAACTACGAGAGAACAATGGACCTTACCTCAACATTGCGAACTGGTCGCTCGTCGGCGTGTCGGCGGTCTTCCTGATTCTGCGGATACACTGCAAGAGGAAGCAATCGAGAGGGCTATGGTGGGACGACTACATCCTAACCGCATCATGGGTAGGAACCTCTCCCCTTTTCCCCTTGCGACGGCCTACAGCCACCGAACCCCCGTTCCCAATCTCGGCTCGAGAGGCGTGAGCGACGCACTCAAACCCCTAGTCCTCTCTTGATAGCTGACCCAGATCATCCCACACAGGTCGCCCTCTGCCTGAACGCCGGCTTCTCCACTGCCAACGTGGCCAACGGCTTCGGCCGGCACCTCGCCGCGCTCAGCGACCCGCAGCTGCGCGCGACGGCCCTCTTCTACATGGTCGCGTCGACCTGCAACATCACCGCCTCGTCGTGGAGCAAGACGTCCTTCGCGTTCACGATGCTGCGGCTGACCAAGGGCAGGCGGCTGTCGTGGTTCATCTGGTTCGTCATCGTGAGCGTGAACGTGACCAAGGCGGTGAGCGCCATGATCGGGTGGCTGGGGTGCGAGCCGCTGCGCAAGGCGTGGGACCCGACGATGGAGGGGGGGAAGTGCTGGGACGGGAAGGCGGCGGCCAACTTTAATATGTTTTCAGGGGGTGAGTGTCCTCTGTCTGGACTTCTTTCTCTTCCGGGGCATCCCGTGGGACTCGAGGGGACGGAACTGACGTGGGCTTTGCGCCGATTTAGTATACTCGGGATTCATGGACGTTGTGCTCGCCATCATCCCGTGGCCCCTTATCATGAAGCTACAGATGCGGACAAGGGAGAAGATCGGTGTCGCCCTGGCTATGAGCATGGGAATCATGTAAGAACGGACACCCCCCCTGTCGGCCGTACCCCAAGGACGACCCAGCTAAACATATGCCATGCTAGCGCCGGCGCCACGGCATTCGTCAAGTGCGGCAAGATCCCTCTTATAATAGGCCCCGACTTCAACTGTAAGTCGACCCCCCAACCGAACTCAGGACAACCCCCTTCCCAAGAAACAAAACTAACACTCACCCGCAAGACAAGGGCTGGGAGCTCATCGCGTGGGGCACAGCGGAGACGGCCATAACAATAGTCGCCTCCTCCATCCCCGTCCTCCGCGTGCTCATCCGCCGCCTCCGCTCGTCGGCCGAGGGCTGCTACGAGGTGCACGGCAGCTGCCCCATCCACTCGGGCAGCGGCGGCAGGGCGGCCATGCACGGGGCCGTCATCACGATCTCCGGCGGGAGGCCCAGGCGCGCGGTGGAGAGCAGCGAGTCGCAGCGGTCGTTCGAGATGGAGAGCGGGCTGCCGGGCAAGATCGTAAGGACGAACGAGGTGAGGGTCGAGGTGCAGGACCGGAAGGAGGAGGGGAGCGATTCGGGGGAGCTGGGGGGTGCTAAAGTTGCGGAGACGTCGTGGCCGAGATGAGATGGTCGACCACGTCGTTCTTATGGTGTTGCTGTTTACGTCCTAGACCATGATGGTTCGGTTCTGCGGTTGGGCGATGGCAGGACTCATTGTGTTTCCCATGTCCTGGTTCTATGAGAGTATGACTTTGCTGCAATATACCACTTTCTCGTTTGGTGATGGGGTGTGTCTCTTGATTATTCGACATCTGATTCAACATGGTCCAGCGAGGTCTGCATTATTGTTCAATTGTAACGTCGTTAAGTCATGCTGGCATAAAAGAAGACAGTCTCTGCTACCCGTAGCGTACATTTCGCCGCCCACATTTTCCCAAGCCGGTGGCCCGCGCTACATACCGTTCAACATACTAGCCACGCCCTTCGAAAGGTCCGAGCACGTCGACAGGAACCCCAGGTCCAGCGCGCAGCTCTCCTCCACCGTCCGGCTGACGTCCGACCCCGCCAGCGTCCCGCACCCGTCCGCCAGCAGCACGACGTCGAGCCCCCAGTTCGCCGCGTCCCTCGCCGACGCCCACACGCCCTCCTCCGTGCCCGCGCCCCCGAGCAGCAGCGTCGTGATGCCGATGCTCCGCAGGAACGCCACGACGTCCGGGACGCCGCCGCCGTCGGAGAAGAAGGCCGAGGCGCGCGTCTTGTGGTAGAGCCTGTCCGGCAGCGGCGTTTCGCCCGAGGCGATGACGTCGCGCCGCATGGACTCGTAGAGGCGCGTGTTCCAGGCGTCGCGGATGAGCTTGCGGCCCGCGGGCGCGGTCCGCCCGTCCCAGAGGGTCACGCGCCCCATGTCGTCGCCGACGGTGGCGTGCGCGGCGGGGTGCGCGGGCGGGGTGTGGGCGGAGCCGCGCGAGCAGGTGCTGCGCCGGCAGCCGCCGCCGGCGCGGCCGCTCCGCTCCTCGAAGAAGGGGCTGAAGCGGCGGAGGACGGCGGGCGGCGCGGAGCGGGCCTCGGCGGGGGTGAAGCCCCAGGTGACGTGGACGATCTGGATGCCGGCCTGGCGCGCGGACGGGATGGCGACCTCGCGGAGGGTCTCCTCGGCGGCGTGGAGCGGCCCGTGGTGGTGGCCGAGGGCGCGGGACAGGAAGAGGTTCTGCATGTCAAGGATGACGAGGGCGGTCTTGATGGGGTTGAGGATCACGGGGTCGGTGGCCGTCTTCATCCAGAGGCGCGGGGGCGGGTCGAGGGAGTTGGGCAGCACGCGGGTGAGGTCGTAGCCGGCGGTGGGGTCGTAGGTCCAGCGGGACTTTCGCGGCCCGAGGGCGATCTCGGAGGGGGAGGTGAGAGGTACCATGGTGTGTGTGTCCGTGTGTGCTGAGTGCCAGAGCCCGGAGTGATGAGTGGGTCTCGGTAGATGTGGACGAGAGGTGTGGGGAAGGTCTGTGGAGGCGGATGGAGCGGTGCGCCGTCCGCTTTATGTCGTGCCCTCTCAAGTGCGTGCTACCTGGCGGCGTTCGTGGCTCTGAAAAGCGGTCGGGAGGACGATGCCCAAGCCAGTTCTGGTGGCCAGCCGGAGGGGCGCTTCACCACTGTCAAAGCC
The DNA here is from genome assembly GCA_023628835.1 of Sordariomycetes sp. S4602. NCBI lineage: Eukaryota > Fungi > Ascomycota > Sordariomycetes > Sordariomycetes sp. S4602. Next base: position 969,950 of record JAMAJV010000006.1, read on the forward strand.
GGAATTAGCGCTCAGGTGGGCTCAAGAAGAGGTTCGGGCCAGAAGGATGCCCTTGGGCCAGGCCGGAAAAAAAAGCACCTGGCGAACCGGGACCGTCCCGATCGAGTGCGGCGGGCCGGATTGGCGGCCGTGGGCCCGTGGCGCCGGCGCAGGCGCCGAGACGCGGCGGTCGTCGGCCAATCAAACGCTCGCAACCCGCCGATGCGCGAAGGGTCCGCGACACTTGGGTCTCCTGCATAACGGGGCAGGGTATGAGTTTCGAGGACTGGTTGGCCTGGCTTCGCTGCCTGGGACAGCACCGCGTCATGGAGGGAAACGGGGCGTCATTTGAGTCTTGAGGGCGTTTCCTGGTTATTGGTGGTTGATGCTGCAGGGAGAGCGTTGAAAGCCCGCGAGGACGAGCCCTGGAGCCACAGACCCGCACGTCACCGGCGGCCGACTCTGTTCGACGAATTGGACATCCGAGCCGCTAGCGCCTGCGCTTCATTCTGGACAGTGATGCACAATAGCACAGGCTGCAACCACAGCCGACCTATTTATAGGGACAGGCCGGGTAGCACCGAAAACACCGCCCTCCCGGCTGAAGCCGCCGCAACACAATTCATCTCCAGAGCACGGCCCTAAGTCTTGGTAAGCCTGGCGCCGTGGGGGAGCCTCGGCGTACGTAGTACTGATATCACGCCCGAATTTTGGTGCTGCAAAGGGTATACAGGACTTCGGAGGATCTCCACTCTTTAGGCGTTGGATGGCAAAGCGTTGGCGCTGATGAAGCGGGTTTTGCCCTCAATTCCACTGCAGACGCTGCTATTAACCCAAGTCCTGGTGGCACTCCGAATGCACCGGCGCGCGCATGCTGTGGCTTCCATGTCTTGTACAGTACAGTTCACGCAGACCTCATGCTGCCACCATGTGAGATCCCCTCAGGATGAATTAGCTCGTGGACCCGGCTCGCCTGTTCCAACGTCGATATCCTTCCCCAATCGGCGAACGAGCCCTCCACATGGCGATCGGCGGCGTCAACACTCGCGGGCCGGGTTAGCGCGGCGGCGATCACGGGCGAGACAGGGGCTGGTGGGTGGGCACTGCCGGCGGGCATCGTTTTTTCTGGAGCTTCGGCAAGCGGGTCTCGCGTGCTGCGGTTTTCGCGAGTGCGGTGCGCTCGGGTCGCAATGTAACCTCGGTATTGTGGATGTACTGCAGGCACAGCCCCTGGCCCAGATCACACTGATCGCCAGTCGCGTAGCCCTACTCGGCATTTCGGGTTCGCAGCAGCGTCACAATGATGGATGAAGGTGAGAGATCGACATAGATACGTGACTTGGCCGTCCATCGTTATCTGGCAGGCCTGAGCTCGACCGGAGCCTTGGAGAAACCTGAGCTCGCTTCCGCGTTCCATATGGAGTTCTCCACGCCAAGCCACCACACCCCACGCGATGCTGCCCAGCCCTGGCGGGGGCCCTCCGCCGATTGAATCGAATAACGAGGCGATGGGCGGTCCGACGCCACGTGGTTCAAAGGGGGCGCGCTCGCGAGGCTGTTCACGGGGTTGGCTGCGGGAGAGCGAAGGAAAGTAAGATCATTATATACACTTGTAAATAAATGCAGTATTCAAAAAATCGCTAGATCCCGGGTTTCCTGGAGCGCCAGCCCTTGTCATTCTCCTATGGGTGCCCGTCCTTCCTCGTTCCATGTCTGGGCCGTGGCCGCCCAGGCTGTCATGCCGCGGAAACCCTCCCAAGTCCCGACACCTTCCCCTAGGCGCGGTTGCAGGTGAAGCCGAAGTCGCCCTGGCGCTTCCCGTCCTCGTAGCCGTTCTCCTTGCCGTTTCCAAGTGTGCTATATCACTATAGTCAGTTTCTTGCCCTGGGTAGATAATGGAAGGTCCTGCCACGTGGTGACGCGCAACTTACCATCCATGGGGGCTGTCGTCGTCGCCACAAGACCAGCATTGGTCCGCATAGCACATCTCGACGGCGTCGTTGTCCTCCCCTGTCGTCTTGATATCAAAGGTGTAGGGAAGCGGGGACGTGAGAGACAGGTACCCGCCCTCGTCCACCTGCGCCAACTCCACCTTGGTCATCTCGTTGCCGTTGGCGTCCAGGATCTGGACGTCAAACCGGAACCTTGAGGCGTCGTTAGTCAACCTGTGTATGGGGGGCATAATGCCGCCGACACCAGCCAGGGGCGGCGGGTTAGAAGGCCGAAGACAACTTACCTGTCGCCAACTGCATCTTGCCAGCGCTGGCGCTGGACTACGTGCCCAGTGCACCATCCCTCTGCAAAAGAATCCGGCTGGGTCGCCGAGACGTCAGGGCATAGGGGGACGCCGTTGGCCCTGGCGCTCTTCACGCCCTCGCAGTCAAAGTCGCCTGGGGTGCCACCGCACGACCTGATACACGCCTCCCACAGTGCGTCGGCCTTCTGGCCATCGTTGGAGCCGCCGTCGACGGTATGCGGCGCCTGCACCTCGTAGTCCTCCCACGGGCCGGGATCAGAGGTGGGACAGAGGGAAGACCGTCCTGCAACGCGAGCCTTGCCCTTGACCTTGATCTTCTTCGGCGTCACCTGCACGCCGCACTCGTACTTGCCCTTTTCGGGCTTCGGGCAGGTGATGCTGGTGCCTACCGCGTCCAGGTCCGTCTCGGACCACCTATAAAAGGGAAAGGTAAGCAATCTCGAAGAGGCTTTTGGGGGCGGACGGCGGGGGGGTGGCTGCTGGCGACTTACGATTTGCTGTAGCCAACGTCTCCACCGAGCAGGAAGATCTTGTTGATGGTGACGAGGCCCGAAAGACCGCCGCTGATGGTGTGGGTGACGCCGACGCTGTGGGTGTAGGACTTGGTGTGGGCGCATCCCTGGTTCCCGTCCGCGTCACTGCTGGAGAGGCAGCTCATGCCGCCGGCCGACTCGGCCGCCGCCGCGAAGGGGCCTTCGTGTATCACTCCATCGGCGTACTCGAGGGACTCGTCGCAGTTCGGCGTGGGGATGACCATTTGGGGCCTGGCACAGGCCGGGCCAGCGACGGCCAAAAGGGCGAGCAGGGAAGTCAGGAGTTGAGTCATGGTTGCGCGGTGTCGGGAGAATAGTGGATTAGATCAGGGCAGAGGGTAGTGATGCAGAACAAAGAAGACGCCAGGTTTTGCGGGTCCCTCCTCCTCTATTTAAGTTCGCGATGGATGTGATGCTCACCAGCTAGTGAGCAGGTCCGGGGTTGCTCGCTCGCGGAGATCCAGGCCCATCTCGCACCAGGTGCATCGTAATCTGCCTTGGATGCTTGGCGGCTCTGATAGGAGCAGCCCCCTCTTCGCAGGGGAGGGGGGCGGAGGGCAGGCTGAGATCCTGGCCGATGCCATTTTTGGGGTTTCCCCCACCTGGCGCGCTCTGGAACAGGCGCGTGCCTAGCTACCGAGTAAGCCAAGGCCCTGGGGCGACGAAGTGGTGCTTCCTTGATCCGCCGATCCTTCCCTTCGCGGCGTTGCAACGAAGGATGCAGTCGGTTGCCGGTAATGGGCGGCAACCAAGCTTTCGATTACCAAATTGTTGCTGGAGGACGCACAGGGCTGCGACGAGTTCCAACAGGCAATTGCGTGGGACGATCGCAATCCTTCCGAGCTGCATGTTGCGACGAAGGATTCAATGCGGGGGGCAGGATTCGCGGGCAAGGATTGGGTTGTGAGAGGGTGGAGCCGGGTTGAGGAAACTGGGTCAGCCCAGTTGGAGTTGAGTTAGCTCGGCGAGGATCACCAAGGCGCACCTGGAGGGAGCTCGGGCGATCAGCCTCTCTTATGCGGGGCTGGTGGAGTTCACCCTCCGCCGAGAAACGGATGGGGGAAAACTTGTGGCCTCGGTTTACGAGGGTTGCTGCGTTGAGAAAGGCAACCCCATTCCTGGTCACGCTCGCTGCTTTCTATCCCATGTCGAGAAGGTCGGCACGTTCATCGCCGATTACTAGAATCTGGTAAATTACCTGCTTAGGCCTTTCATGTTATTCATATTTCACGGTAACCACCCTGGCCCCTGTAAGCTAATGCCGAATCGGCCAGGGTTCGCTGACATAGCCTTATAGTCTACGGAAAAATAACAGTGGGAGATCGAAAGGGGGCAGGGGCAAGTTGGAGTCTCGTGCGAGTGTAGATCAGAACCTTGGAATTCAACATGATCTCTTCCAAGGTTTCGACAGCAAGTACGAAACAAGAACCCAGTAGCATTTTAAGCGCCAAGGGAACACCAGCCAGGGTCCTGAAATAGAGGTGTGAGACCTCGCCACTGGGTCCACAGTTTCTGGGCCTACGGATAGCGGCTTCAAGCGATCATGTGGGGACGCTGATACGTGACTGGGCGTATTCGGTAGCGTCCTGGGCAGGAGCCCTCGTGCGAGGTACACGGTCCGTATTTGCTGCACGAGGGCCGATCGATGGGGGGCCCGGGGTGTGCCGATCCCTGCCGAGTTCCCGACGTGATGGCAAGGCGTCTCGGGGGGGCGCATTCTCGACGTCACCGAGCCGCGCTGGTCTATTCTTGGGAGATGCTGCAGCTAGGAAGGACTTTGGTGTGCTGTAGGGTGCGGGGCGGCTCTGAGAGGGGGCCTGGAACTTCTGCAGGCTGGAGTAGTGGTGGCCACCGCATCGGGGGAGTGGGGGCGAACGAGAGCACGCTTCGGGCGGCGGCGGCCTGTGGGCGGCCCTCTATGTTCTCAAAGAATAAAAAAAAAACGCCTTAGGTAAAACCGTGGTCACGGAAATTCAGATCAACCCCATGCGGTTTGCTCGGCACGGACCGCTGGGGGTGTTTGGCTCAGAGGGAACGCCCAGGGCGGACGTCACGCGAGTGGTTCCGAGATCGAGCCATGGCACGCGACGTTCCTGAGATGCCAGATCTGGGTGAGGCTTTTATTTGACATGCACCTCTTGGGCTGCATGCGGGGTGGTGGCTTGGCAGCTGCTGCATCCTGGCTGCCTTGCTTCTTCGCCTTGCCCCGGCGTATTCGCGGTGGATCGCCCGGATAGGCGCGTGGGAAGCGGGGGCGGATCGGCGGTGCACTTCTCAGTTCTAACCACCTGCCGGATTGGAATGGGAGTTGTGACCTTTACTCTATTTATGGCGAATGCGAGCTGAGAGGGCGACTAGGCTGTTGACTTGTTGGGATGGATACATAGAAAGGGGCTGATAGCTTCCCTCCCTCTAGCGCGGAGCTTCCCGAGCGCTAATCCTGGCCACGTAAGGGGAAGAAGGGGAAAAACAAAAGTCCTGAATCCTTGCGGCGCTTCTCACGGGGGCTCAGCCGACCCACCTCGGAGTGCCCACTGGTTTGCCGCATATCGTGGAAGTGCTCCGCCCCCCCGAAACCGCGACCCCGAAACCGCGACTCCGGGCGCGGTCGGCATCTCTGGTCTCCAACCCACATGGAAACGGGACACGAACGGAGTCCTTGGCATGTTATCTGCGCGCGGAGGCCAGCGGTGGATAGCAAGACGAAATATCTTATTCAATACGGCTGGTGGGCAACCCTAAATCAAAATGTCTCCACTCATAAATACTACGTAGTACGCAATTATCGGATCCCCGAGCAGAGAATTCGCGGTTGGCTCTGCCTTGACAAGGCAAGAAGAGGAACATTCTTGTGCACCAGCGAAGACGCCGTTCCCTCTTATCCGGCGCCAGTTGATCGCGGCTCCGCCACCCGGCCCATACTCTTCTAGGCTAGCGAGGTCCCAGAGCGGCGGAGGATCGGCCTTCGCCCGCCACCTCAAGTTCCGCCTTCAGCCTCCGGCCCCCCCTGGCGCAGGTGCCCATCCACGATGACGGTCATGGGCGCCATATAGTGGTGCGTGAGATCACCCTTGAAGACGTAACTGGCAACCAGTGCAGGGCTTACAACGAGGTGGACCTTGCTCCCGTTGAGGTCGCTGGGATCGTCCAGCGGCAGCCACGTTATCAACGACCAGGGCGCCATCATGACATTGCACCCTTCGTCCGTTGCCGACGACACGGGAAAGCCCGACTGCCCGCCGCCGTGGCCCTCCGGCTTCCAGGCAACCCAGGTTTTGGAGTGGGTCAATGTCAGGGACCGGACTATCTCGGTGATAGGGAGACACAACTGCCTGATCATGGGCGCCCAGGTCTCCGCCTCGTCGGCGCTGGCGCCGACCAAAGGGGCAAGGTCGCGGATGACGCGGCGCGTGGCCACGTCGGTGAGCTTGCCCTCTGGGAACGCGCAGAGGGAGTAGTGCGTCATGAGGGCGGTGTACCACTTCCACATATGGTAGGCAGCCTCCCTGTTGCTCCTTTCCCAGGGCTTGTCGTGTCCCGTAGCTGCAGTGAGGTTAGCGTCGGGACACGGACGAAATAGCACGCGTAATAAAACTGATAATATAGGAGCCACGGCCCCTGGAAATGCCGATGTGGGTGGCCTTGGAGGTAAAGAGACAATAGCGCTGGGGATGGGATCTCCGTCAAACCGGACCAGACTTACCCTTCAGGGCTTCTTTCATTTCGGCGAATCTGCTCCACTCCGGCCCAAGGAACTCGCGGCTCGTTTCGGCGCCGGCGGAAATGACTTGTTCGTCAAGGGTGCGCCAGATGCGGGCCGCGTAGAGATACGCGGCTCGAAGGGGGTCCCCGAGGAACTCCTGGGCCTGGGGGGTCCAGTCGAGGAGCTCTTCGCGCAGCCCGGGCTCAAGGTCATCCCAGCTCCCGGGTCTACGGTGGGCGAGGTTGCAAGCAAAGTCCATGATGGCATAGGCGGCGTCGTTCCACTCCATCGCCATCGGCTCGTTGATGACCCCGCAGCGCTCCGTAGGGCCCAGCTGCTTCTCGGCTTCGATGCGCTGCAGGTCAAAGTAGTCGCGGTTCTGCACCGCGTCGCAAAATCTCTCTCGGAAGGTCCGCTTGTGGCGCCCGGGATTCTCGGTTGTTGAGACCGCCTCCAGCTCCTCCGTCTCGTCCCAGTCTTCCTCCGGTTTACTTCGTTCACCGCGTCCAGCCGCGCGCTCAGGGTCGACGACGTCCGACCCCTCGGAATGACGCCTCTCTCTTTGGCCCATGTCTGACGTGGAGGGCTGCTCGTCCTGGAGCCGGGGTGACTTGCGCTGTGGGGTTGTCGAGCCCGGGGCACAGTGGTTCTCGGGGGAGTTGTCAGAGTCGGCGGGCTGCCTTGCTCTCTTTCCGGACATGTTCCTTAGCTGCATTGGGATAGGGGCCGGGGGAACGCTCTGAAAATGCGTGAGGGTGAAAAGGGGCGAGACAATTCAGAAGGGTGAGTAAGGACAGCGAGGTGGATGCGGATAGGCAGAATGGCGGGCTTCATGGCCTTGTGCTAAGATCCCGGGGAAATGGAGCGGTTTTGTGCACAAGCTCGCTCCTAAAGCCAGCCATAAACAGCCGTTTGGCGTGAGGGAATGCGGATCCGCGCTCCAGGCTTGCATCCGGAATGAGCTCTGTAACCTCATACAGCCGCCGTTCATTGGTGCGGGCCCGGTATGCCAAGACTTCAGAGGCCAGTCTATATAAGTACTCAACGCCACATTCCATGTCGTGTTCAAGGTATCATAGCCTGGCATGCAGATCCCCTGGGCTTGGCAGGAGAGGTGGCGCGTCTGGAATGTAAACGCGCTTCTTTTCCGTTTGCAAGGACGGGAATGTGAGCGCAGTATTTCTAGCTCTTTGGAATCCGGGACGCCACGGCCTGCATGTGGAATGGCGACTGAGGCGTCTCCGTGTCACCGCTTTTTCCTTTCGCCGACGGATCCGCAGGCGGCTGGCCGGCCGAAGAAGCACGACGGGAGACTCTCGGAGCCTCACTCTCTGGAAACCCGCAGCTCTGCCTCTTGCCTCCTCACCGCCGGCGAATTTTCAGAGTTGGAGCCCGGGAAGCATAGCAAGGGAATCCCGGTCTATTAGCCAAGCCACAAGGCAGTCCGCCACATTCCTGTCTTTCTTCACTGACAGAAGTCCAGCCTGCTACCCGGGTAGGGGCGGTGAGTAGATGTCCCGTCCTCCTCCTACCCGGCCACCGCCTCCTCCTTCACCCACCGGATGTCATGCTGCTTCCCGAAAAGGACCGGGGCGGCACGTTGGAGTTCCCTCTCAGCTGAGGTTCCAGTGGCTTCGATCTGGTCAAAATACGGGATTCCAGGGCTCGTTTTCCGCTCTTCCAGATAATTGTACGTGACGTGTCAAATTCTTCGACCGCCGCAGGCCGAGCTTCGGATAGCGGCCCTGACTTCGGAGACCTGCTGAGAGTGTCCACATTTACCTACGAGCGCAGTAAGGAGTCTGCCCCATACTCATAGGACCGCCACCCAGCCCTTGGAGGCTTTGTCGGGGGCCGGAAGGTATTTCTGGCTTCATAAAATGGCAGGGTTGACCATGTAAAGTATGGGCGCACTTTGCGAAGCTTGTCACATATCCTATTTTACGTATTCATGCGGCTGCCTGCGTGCTTGCTTGCTAGGTTCAAGCTGGCACTGCAGTCTGAAAGTGGAAGCCTGCGCGATCATATCTTGTATCCAGTCAACTTCGGTCCTGATAAATGACAGACAGCTGGCGCAATGAAGGGAAGCAAGCCGGTGTTCCGACGTAGGTGGGCTTGCTGAGACAGGGGAGGCGAAATCCGGTATTCCCGAGAAAGGCACCTCAAGCGGGCAGGGGTGAGTGTAGTGAGGTATATCAAACACGATAAAAGGAGAGTAGCGCTGCATCTGAGGTTATTTAAAGGTCAAATCCCCGCGGTATGGATCAGGAAGATACAAGAACACCAACATATACTCCACCTTGATACTGGCCGTTCGCACCAGTTCCACCCTTGCAGCATCAACACCCGTTCGACACCTTCTTCCCCCTCTCCCCCAACTAGCACAGTCGCCTGGATCTCGCGCCATGAGGGGAGTTGATGATATCGTCGTTGCGGTGGACATCGGCGCTGCGTAAGTCGACCCCAGCGCTCAAACTAAACCTGCCAAGACCTAGTCCCGCCCTGGGAGGCGCTGTGCTAATACTTCTGTGCTACGCCTACCAGATACACGAAGATCGGGATTCAAACAGAGGAGACGGGGGTGACGGTCTTTCACGATCATGGCCTCCCAGCCGTGCCGACCGTCCTGCATGTCGGACCCGGGGGAGAGACCTCGATTGACAGCCCCTTGCCACCGGCCAACAACTGGACCAAGCTGGAGTGGTTCAAGCTATTCCTCGCACACGAGTACGACTGGCCGGAGCACGCGAAGACCTCGCCGCTCGTCAAGGATGCAGACAGCCGGAGGCGCGAGACGGGGATGGATCCGGTGGACGTGACTGCTACTTTCCTGCGGCATCTGTGGGACAGAGCGTCCGGGTTCATCTCCAAGACCCTGGGGAGGAGAGATCTCCGGGGCGTCCGTGTACGGCTAGTCGTAACCCTGCCGGCACACTGGCCCGCGGATGCGGCGCGGCGCATGAAAGACGCCATAGCCAAATCAGGGATCGCCGGCTCGGTTGAGCGGGTGTCGACCGTCCGCATGGCAGAGCCAGAAGCCGCCGCCCTGGCCTCCCTGACCGACTTGTCCCAGGCCTCTGACGCGGCCGATCGCCCAGCAGTAAGTTCCGTCTTCACCCAGGGACTCCGCCCTGGCCTCTTCTATTTCCCCCGTGTCGCGTGAGTGGCTGACTGTCCCCAGGAGCGAGATCTTGTCGTCGTATGCGACTGCGGCGGTCTTACCGTGGTAGGCCGGATCCTCTCCCCCCCCCGGGGTTCCGACCTGGGGCGCACCTGCGTTCGTTACTGACGGTTACGCGTATCCAGGACGTTGCGACTTACGAGATCACGTCCACCGACGGGGGCCGGTACGTCCTCGACCAGCGCGTCCTCGAAAACAGCCGTATCTGCGGTAGCGCGTTTATCGAGGATGCCTTCTACAAACTGTTGAGCGCGAGGGTTTGCGACGTCACGGGGGATCAATCGGCCATGGGGAAGGTCGGCCGCAGGTTCGTGGACAGCGCTCTCCGGTGGTGGAGGATGAAGCTCCAAACCACCGTGGACGTCCCGGGCGAGTCGGAGTCGTTCCCGATGCGGGAGCCCCTGGTGTACCCCGGCCTCCCGCCAAGCTATTTTGGGGCTGCCGGGCACATCTTGTCCTTCACCGGGTAAGTCTTCCTTTCCAGCTAAGCGCCTTGCGGTGCCTGTCCACATTATCTCTCCGCCCCCTGCCCGAAGTGCCTCGTACCGAGCAATGGAAGGCAGCCTGTCTCTAAACGGGGGTGTTTTACGAGTCCTAATGCGACCCGGGGAGTTTTCCCGTGTGCTTCATGGCGGCACGCTGATTCAAGAACAGGCGCGAGATTATGGGAGTTTTTGACCCAATGTTCAAGCACATCGTCGAACTCATCGAAGCCCAGGAAAACGCTGCCAGTACGGCCACTCGCAAGGTATGATGGTGCCCACCGTGCGCAGGCGAGGCTCAGAATCTAACGTATATCTGCAGTACCTTCTCATAACTGGTGGCATGGGCTCGAACGTTTTTCTCCAGTCGATGCTCACCCGGAAGTTCGGAGGCAGAATGAGGATTCTCTGTTGGCGTGACGGTAGAACGTTAGTTGTCCCCAAGGCGCCTTCCCCCTCCTATCCTCCAAAGTGCCCCTTCCGACACAAGTTTTCGTCCAGGTGTGAAGTATACTAACATGGCGAAGGTGGACCGCCGTCGCCCGTGGAGCGGCGATGCACCATCGGATTGGGGGTGACCCATTGAAAGCTGGGCCTGTGGCGAGGGTCAGGACGCACTTGGCCTGCGCCACGTACGGACTCCTGCGTAATGGAACCACAATCCAGTGGCTGATACAGAAGGTTCGTATTCTTACCCATCCCTGGGCAGGCGCCCCCATTGCCCGACCCCTGAAAACCCTTCCGTCCCGATATCCCGTCATTCAAACTCCGCCTTTGTCTAGCATCAAAGTACGAGCAGGTAGCTAATTATTGATCCAGGGCGCCACAATCCAAACCGGGAAACCGAAGCTGTACGCGATTCCGAGCACAGCAGTGTCAGCCGTCCCGCCTGCCTACGGAAACAGCAGGACGAGACACACCTTGACTATTTGTTCTACAGAGGACCCGCCTTCCCAAGCGGGGTCGACCCCGAACATCGTGTGTTCAATGACCTGGGAAGGCTGTAGTCCGGGCGTGTCGCCGTCGGCGATTACCACGACGCTCGGAATCACATACGACAGCTGCCATGGCGTGGCCTTTGGGATATACCAGAACGGACAGCGCCTGGAGGGCGTCGAGATTGATGACTCCCCGTTCTAGTTCTGAGTTCTGCACAGGGCTGGGGTTTGGACCAAAACAAGGGTGCCGCGTAATCGCTGGCCGGTTCGAACAGGACGGGCGCAAAGGGCATGGGTGCCGGAGAAGAGTGGCTGACGGGTTATAGTGAGATCCACGCAGTGGAAGTCTGGTGGAAGGACAGGTGTCCCTCGCGTGTTTAGTTTTGCAATTCACCTCAGTTAAACATACCTCTCCCAGACTCAGTGGAGTACACTCAGGACAGGGACAGTATGCGGGAAACCCGGCGTGATGACTGTTTGTGCATGCCAAGAAGCGATTGTCCTATTTTTACCTAAGAACTCCGTTAAGCCCGTACGTATATGGGCAAGCTCTCGAATCTCACACCCCAACGGATGGCTGGAAATAACAGCATTTGCACAAGATCAATGTGAACGAAGTAATTGCCAGAGCCAGAGGTCCAGAAGATTCATCGTACATAGACAAGGGGTGTGTCTGTTCCGCCAAGCTTCCAAGCACCTCCGGGGCCCGACAGCTTGAAACAGCGGCCGAGGGTACGCGGAGATATCAAACCTTAGTCCTCGATTGGGCCGACAACAAAGATGGGGTCGAGCACGGGCGTCTCCTCGGGGCCGTCCTCGGAACCTATAAACACTCAGCTTCCGCTCCGGTCAATGTCTCCCTGGTCAAACTCACCGCCACCGCCAATGCCACCGCCGGGGAAGCCGGGGAACGTCACCCCCTCCTCCGCGCCCTCCTCCGCGCCCCCCTCCGCGGGGGCCTCGCCGCCCTCGCTGGGGAGGGCCGCCTCCAGCTGCGCCCAGAAGTCGTCCTCGGACTCGAACTGGCTGCCGTGCGCCGCGAAGAACTCCTCCTCGCTGATCCACTCGGCCCAGAAGTCCTCCTGGGTCGCGTAGTCGGCGAAGCTAAAGGCCCCGCCGGCGCCCTCGCCGCTGGGGAGCGCGGCCTCCAGCTGCTGCCAGAAGTCGTCCTCGCTCTCGAACTGCGGGGCGTGCTCCGCGAAGAACTCCTCCTCCGTGCCCCACTCGGCCCAGAACTCCTCCTGGTTGGCGTAGTCGCCAAAGTCGAACCCGCCGCTGGCGCCGCCCTCCTCCTGGGGCGACCGCTTGACGATGGGGACGTCGAGGACGGGGACGGTGTTCCTCGCCTGCTATCGCGGGAATGTTAGTGTTACCCTTTGGGGGGTTTTGGAGTTCGGTAGGTGCGGCGAGGACTTACAACGGTGGCGACCTCCCGCCCGTTGGGGAGGACCCGGCCGAGTGCACCGGACGCAAGGAGAGCAGCTACGAGGATTTTCGAGGCCATTTTGATTGAATTGTTCGCTAAGGAGTGGAATGGGTACGAATAAGGATCGGAAGGTTCAACTCGGTTTCGCTGGGCCAGGCTGGGTAAGGGGGAGGGGAGAGAGGAGGGTAGGCGAGTCCGGCTGCCCCTCGGGTCTTCATCCAGCTATATAATCGTATCACGGAGAAGGTACCTATCACCTCGAGCACAGATTCTAGGAGTGGCTGTGTACGAGCGGTTGAATGGCCTAGAAGGAGTAACAATATGAGTTTAATCTGGAAGAAGGGGGGTTCGGGCACTCGCGAATCGATCGGCATATAGCTCTCATGATAATATCTTGTCCATTCGCCTACGAGGACGCTGATTGGCCCGTTAGTCCTTATAGAAGAACTCCGCCAGGGGTAAAAACGCAGTTCATTTGCGTGTCCTTGGCCCCAGGAGAGGGTTGGTCGGGCCTATGCCATGGAGAATGAATATCATTGACAAAGATAGACCGCAGGAGGAAGCTTAGGACCGAATCAGCTGTGGGCCCCGAGGAATCGAGAAGTTCTTACAGGGACTCAGAAGCTGATCCACGGCGCGACCGCCCGAGTTGTAAATTGACATGACGGGAGAAAGACAACAATGACGCGAGGTTGCGCACTGGGCGTAAGCCCGAAAGCAATCTCTACCCCGCCCCCAGTCCGGTATTAAGGCCGGGTAGAACTGACAATGAACTCGTGAAGAACATGGAGGGGCATAGCAGAAGCGTTGTAAGCCTCGAGTCATATGGGCCACGGGGTTATAAGACGCCCTGGATTGGGTGATGGTCCTGTGGGCGACGATTTTCATCAAATCCCCCACAATTACCTGGTCTTGGCCGCTAGACCTCATTCGACGGCCCCGGGGCGACGACGGTATTAATTGCCGTCGGCTGCTACCACGGGGAGGCAGTGATCTGCAGGTCGAGGTCCCGTCTTGTTAGTAGATCTTGGCTCATAGCGGGGGCGAATCGGCTGATATGGCGCCAAGCGTTAACCGCGTAAATGGAACGCTGGAACGCCGGAGGACGAGTATTAAGATCAGATGGACGGCCCTTTTGGTTCTCTTTATTCGTTTGGTGGAAGGCCAGAGTTTGGACCGCTGAGACCGACAGCCGTTCCGGAAATGAATCAGTTTAAAGCATCAGGTCCTTCTCATAGTACTTGGTCTGGGCATTGGACGATGAAATGACTCACGAATCCACGACAGCTTTGGCATAGACTCCCGGACGGTACTGGCGGTCCTGGGGTTGGCGTGTCTGCCATCGTTGCACCTCAATCAGGCAAGCTGTTTGTCTTTCCCAAGATCCCCGTGATGATACCCAGCACCGCTCATGATAGGCGTCGCGTTTGCTATTTTGCCATTCCTTCGACTACGGTATTTCCCCGGAGAATATTGCTCGGTTGGCTGTGGGATTGGCCCCTGAACGGTGTCACTGCGTCGTGGAAGTCGCCGGGCCGGATTGGACCACATTGGCTGGAAATGGTAGAATTTAAACGAGAATTGCAGGGGTTAGCCGAGCCTGCCGGGGCGGCCTCAAAACAGGGAACTGCCCGCCGGCTCCCCAGCTGCTAAAAGCCCAGCGACAATATACCTCTATATTGCATCCACCTTCCAGAACTGTCCCAGGACTTGGCGGAATGGGAGAGACGGTGTGGAGCCGGTGCGCAAGTTGGCCTCTCGACCTTCGGCCGTTTTATCCGACCGCGCGGCGTGGTTACGACTATGCTGTCTTTTGCAGGATATCCCCATAGCCCGAGCAAGTCCGTCAGGACCACCCTATCTCCGGAGCAGATAGGGTCATGCGTATCTACGCATGGTTACCTCGCGGCGTGTCGCGGGGCGCGGTGTCCCATGTCTGGCAAGGCGGCCAATACAGCAAGTTGGAGAGGGTATGCTGTGAAAATAAAAGGGAATGAAAAGTCCCCGGCCTCCAAGTCGGGTGCTTCATAGTCAAGCTACAAGCTAGGCTATAATAATCCTGTTTTACGGATCTAACCACAAACAAAGGGGAGGGCGAGATGGGAGACGACTCCTAACTACTTAAAAGCCCCGATGGGTAAAACCCATCAGCTCACAAACAAGAAACCCAATGGCAAAGGAAAGCGAATGATTGACGTCCAGCATCTACATAATACCTGTTATTCTACCATCCCAGTATCAAACTCCACCCCCGCTCTATCCTCTGGTCCATTCCACTAAATCACGAGTAAATCTTAACCGGCAGAGACAGGGTGGGAATGGACCTCCAACTTGCCATCTTCCTGATCATCAGCTGGAAGGCCATTCTCCTGGAAATGATCAATAAATTCTCTTTTTGTGTACCTGCGAAGAGGTTCTTTGGGGTTGCCCCTGTGAACCTGGTTCAGGCACAACTGACAGCGGATATTCGGATGATTAAGGACTGGGACCTCGACGATAACCTCGGACAAAAGATTCTGGTTGTCAGAGAACAAAGCGCCCGCATTACGATCGACCAGTTCGCGAAGTCGTTTTACTACATCAGAGCCCCCCTCTCCGTCTTTCTCTGCTTCAGCCATGACATCATGGCTATCGAAGATCATGGTCGACTCTCCAGACATGCCCTGCCCCACCCCTGGAGTGAGCGAGGGTGTGGACGAATACACATGATCAATACCCTTTAGCTTCTGTTCACCGTAGCCGGTGGTTTCAGAAACTTTTGACTGTGGCAGTATAACACGCTGGTTCGCATGCTCTTGGCAAATGCGGCTTTGAGTGAGAAAGTTCAGAAACTTGCCGGGTAGGGAGCAATTTTCCACGCCGCATTTCTCCATGGATAGGACCGTATACAGGTCGCCAAGTTTAAATGGGACCCTTGCGCTGATAATTTTGGCCACAACGGTAGGGCAATTATCATTGATAGCTTGGAACTGGAGTAGGTTGTCGACTATCATTTTGGCTTTCTCATTTGCATTTTGGAAGCCCAGCAATCTTGTAACGCAAACGTTCTTAAATATATGTTCATGAATCTCGTTCGGGAATCCCTCTACTCGCTGTTGAAAATCTATGTATATGTCTTTGTCTTCCGCGAATCTGGTCGAAGGATCCGTGTTTTGGTCATGGTAACTAAACCATTCCGCACCCGGCAGGGGGGGGAATTCCGGATTGAACTTCGACTCATCAACTATGTATTTCCGAATCTGGGCCATGGTGATGGCTGCGGAGCCTGGTGTGTTGGTTTGCTGAGTGGCCATATTGAACAAGTATGTAGCACTGGGTTTTCTCGAGAGATGAGATTGAAGATGGATTATACCACCGTTACACAGCTGGGGCTGGGATTCCTCGGGGATTTATAGAAACTTTTAAATAAAGGGTGCATCTCACCCATCCATCGTGAAGACAAAGAAGTGGTGGCTGTGGGACTCGCCCGAGACGCCGGACAAAGAACGGGTCTATGGCGGCAAACACGGCACCAAGTGTATCATCACGAGATAGGACGGGTCGGAGGAATGGATTCCACTACAAAGGATCGGATAGGTGTAGCGCCCGCTGAGGCGGCCGTTCTTTGTCTAATACTGGTACTTTGAGACGAATCAACTGGAAGCTTCCCTCCAAACCTTTGTGCAAAATAGCAGAGAAACCAGGTTTTTCTTTCATGCTTCAGTAAAGCCCGAGCTCAGCTAAGCGCCCGTTTGACTCTTTGTCCTGAAAGAGAGTTCGGCTGAACCTTTCTTTGCAATTTGCCGCCTTAGGGCTTGGATAGTCACACGCGGCTGGCTCTTCGAGGGCTAGTCCGAGACAGGTATTAATATCAGGGGTCTACGCCCCAGGGCTCTGCGTTAGTACAGCATGTTAACAGAGACCTCGTTTTCACGATATGAAGGCACAATAATTGTCTGAGCCTTTCCCGAGGGATGAAAAATATGTTGTATTTGCAAGTAGCTCTAAATAGAAGAGAAAAACAAGGTTCTCCTCCAAGAGAAATATTCTCTTACAGAATCACTTATCCTAACGACCAACCCCTTCAAAGAATGACTCGTGTAGCTGCATGCGTTAAATATTTTCTGCAGGCCACAGGAGCTGATGATAGTAAGGACCACTAGGAGGGTAAACAGAGTGGAACTCGCCTCCGATGCCATCGTCTACCGGTAGCCCGTGGATCATGAAATGCTCGAGGAGACCTCTCTCCGTGAACTTGCCACCCGAGGTGGTGCACGCCCACCCGTACCAGCTCCTCTCGCACACCGCACAACTAACCCCCCAATCGGCGGATGGACCTGGTCCGCTGAGGAACGGAGCCGATACGACAACCAAGTTCGGGAGGGCCATCATCCGGTCCCAGTCGTCCGCGTCCATCATTATCGGCAGCAGGAGGTCCGCGATTGCGTGAGGGAAATTGGCCCAATCTTCGAAGGCCCGCTTGTCAATCAGCATCTCGCTGCCATAGGCCATTGGCCTGGGCGAATACCACCCCGGGAGGCTATACATGTGGGGAAGCTCTTTGAGCTGCTCCATGGTAGAATCTGTCACCTCAAGGATCCGTGACGCCGGCACTACCGGGGGGTCGACGAAGTGCTCAAAGCAGTAGCGGCGTCCTGTGAGGAGGTGAATGTAAGCCCCGAACAAAGGGCAGTATAGCGAGCTGCACCTTTCTGTGAAGAGGGTTTTGTACAGACTGTCTAGCGTGAAGACCGTGGCCCGAGTACTCACTATAGCCCGGAGGACGTCAGGGCACTGGGCGACTACGATTCTGTACTGGTGGAGGAAGTCAACCGTCTCTCTGGCCTTGGCGCTGACCTGGCGGAAAGCTGTCAGCGTGGGTATGTCGAGGTGGAGTAGGATGTTGGCAAGCATCTCTAGTGGGAGCGTCTCGAGGGTACCGAGGGGTGTCCTGGGCTGGATGTCGGGGTGGCGACCGATGTCAAGAACACAGTTGTGCTCAAGATTAACGTCATCCAGCGTGTTCTGGTTGGGGACATGGTTGACATCATTCTCACCTGGCCACTTGTACTTCTGGATCGTCTCTGAGCTGATGGGCGCCTGGGACGGCGATGCCTCCGTTCCCTCCATGGTGGGGTTTTGAAAGCGTCAGGGATAGCAGGTTTTCTCCTTCGGCCTGTGAGTATATCGGGCCTTGGTTACTCTGGACCTGGAGGGAGAGCTGAGGTATTTAAGGGGATTATTATTCGGACATGAGTTTACGATGAACAAGGAAATTTGAACTATAGAAAGAAGAAACTCAAGTCTATGAGGCTTATGTTCACGAGATCTTTGTGGTGACAAGGAAACAATGCGGTATAGTATACTGATATCGAGGCGCTTTTCAAACAGAAGGGAAGGTTGTGCATGGCGTGCTTGCAACCCTGTTTGATCTTGCCTGTCCCGATGTTTTGTTCTAAATACAAAGCCGTGTTGCTCTTGGGGGCACGTAAACGTCCAAGTCGAGCCCGGAACTGTAGAGTCGACTACAAAGAACCCTATGAGTATGCCCTCGCTAAGAATTCGCGTTTCGACACTTCAGCTTCAGAGAAAACCCTGTCATGAAATAAAAGGTGCCGCCAAGTTCATAGATGATTATTCACACAGATACAGAAAACTCAGAAACTTTTCAGGGACAGTTATTTTTCCCGCCATTGATTTACCCTGTTCGATCCATTACTACCGTCACTGGTGAGTTGGAGAGCCAAGTAGACGGAAATCACCGAGTGGTACCTCAGCGCAGCGGGTCTAGACTATTATAATAGATGATCGCTACCTCCTCCGCTGCGGTGACGGGGGAAATGCGCAAGTCGGCAAGCTTCAATTCAGGACATGCCTGCCGTCGGACACGCTATCCGCGTAATCAACATTTCCTCCGTCCCGAACGCGGCAAATATCTACAGCGGCCGGATGCGCGTTCCCCTCTCACATCATAGCTGACAGAGTCCGCATTTGCGTCCCATGTATAGTTACTGTGACTTGTGAGTGGACAAGGAAGTGTAGAGTGCCACGCTTGGATTTAGAGGGGCGGCAGTGAACGTGTTTCAATTACTTCCATGGTTTCTGCTTTTCGGCGGCGACCTATATTATATAGAGTATTATTTTAGGTTCGACACCTAGAATCATTCGTGGTGGTTGCCAACGAGACCCTTGTCGATCGAGTGATTCGCGAATAGGCGGGAAGCCAAGTAAAGGGACCCGGTGAAATGGCGCTGCCCATGTAAGAACGGGCCGGGGCCGCTTTACCTCCGAAATCGAAGACGCCAGGAAAAAGGAAAATCGATCGACCAATGGTACGGGACGCGCTGTGTCACCGGGCCATCATTGGCGCATCACTTGACCAGGGCGGAAGGGTGGTCAGAGGGGTCTCAAGGGCATGATGGTGGGTTGCGTCAGCATGGCTCGTGACGTCAGCGTGGTCTCACGAGGAGAGGAACCCCGCCCTGCCCGCCCTCCTCAAATACCCCGTCGCCTGTGCTCCATTCTTCCAACCGACCGTTCTGCCCATCCTCGTGCTAACTACCGAAATCAAAAATCAACACAAACCGCTATCATGAACCAAGTATTTCTCTCGACCCTCCTCGCCCAGCTCTGGCTGGCTTTCCTGGCCGCCGCCGCACCCGTCGCGGACAACGTCGTGAGCGCCACCGGCCGCGATAACGCCTGGGAGTACGGGACCAGCGGGGGCATTATTGGGCTCATCGTCCTGGTCATTGACATCATCGTATTCGGTACGTCCCGGCCGCCCCGTCAGGGAGAAGCCCGCTCCCGTGCCTCTCGCGGGTCGCCATGCGCTGTGCGGTCGCTAACTTGTTTTCGTGTCTAGTCGAGGTCCTGCAGTCCACCCGCCCGCCCGTCTCGAAGCTCATCTGGTGCCTCGTCGTCTTCCTCTTCCCCATCATTGGCATGGTGGTCTACTGGCTGTTCTCGAACCGCGTGGCGCACAAGCGGGGCGCCGGGTACGAGCCCGTGGCGTAGGCGAGAAGCCCGCGACAGACCGCGAACAACATGGCTGTGAGGGCAGTGGATGGAGGGTGCGAGGATGGGATTCTTGGAAGCGGATGGCGTTTGCAGGTTAGCGGCCCGTGGGAAGCCTGCGACGGTGTCAAGGGTAAATCCTAAGGTGTCGAGAAGTACCTCTTGAACATGAACAGTTAGGCATGGTTTTCCGGAACGGGTGTTCCTAGCGAATAAACAATCATTATGCATTAATTTCGTACCAGAACTCCTGGCTTGCCCTACGGTCCTCCCGTAGTCCTCGATCCCGCGAGAACTAAGAGGGTAGTGTCTCTACCACCCCTCTCAACCGCTATCACTCCTCGATATTCAAGGTGATCCCGTCATCGGGATAGCCTACCCTCCTAGGGCCGTAACTGGAAGAGAATTTCAGAGACGATATCCCCTACCCGCAGACCTATGTGTCTCAGCATCTGGGTTCCAGCCAGAACGATGCTTCCTCCTTGGTGCTTCGGATCCCTATATGTTGAACCCTATGATTCCTTCGGCTACCAAACGCCTGCTAGCGGTCGGCGAGGCCGAGAAGAGCGAAACGCGGCGGCCGATTATGCCCTCATTTCCAACCTCTAGAGACACCGGCGTCGCGAGCGCGACGTCGATATCCCGCGCCCCGGACTCGTTCTTTACGGAAACAGCCTGCAGGGGGAACTCGTAGAACTTGCCGCACTCTTCGATTTCTTGGAGCAGATCTCCCGTCTTGCTGTGCGGTGGGACACCCGTGTTAGCCCCTGCCCCTAGCATCCGGTGGAATGCGTGTGGACTTACTGGATCACTACAACGTAGTCTTGGGTGTCGTCGGGCGAGGCGTCGTCGGCGGGTGTTAGCCGCATATGCGTGGCGGTTATGCTTCGGGGGCTGCTGGGCGAGTGGAAGACGAGGTCGGCCTGGGAGACGAACTTGCTGGGCGTCTCGGGGCGCATGAGGGCCGCGAGGGCGCCGCCCCTGGGCTTCGACGTGACTTCGGGACCGCACATGTTGATTATAGAGGGATGGGCTATTGCTTCTGGAGGTTGGTTGGATGGGAGAAGGATGCAGACGGCTGTGGTTATTCGCATTGTCTGTCCTCGAAGGACGGGGGTCACTTTAAGTAAAGGGATCTCAAGCGCGGGTTATGTGATAATACTGCCTCACCGTGCCTCGTGCCAGGGGCAGCCGCCGGAAGCAAGTCGCCACGCGGGTCCCTCTGCCGCAGCACCCTCTTCGGCGCTTGCGGAGGGTGGCGTCTGAGGCACGGAGCTTGCAGCCCGTGGCCGCCAATGAGATCTGCGGACGGGGCCCATAAGTTTCCCGAAGCGGATGTGGGCCACGCTCAGGAATGAGCAAGTTTGCGCTCGAATCCAGGAACGCGCGCGTTTCGGGCGCAGAAACCCCAGCGCCGGCGGGTACCAGAGCATGTTTTAGGATGAGCTTGTGTTTTGGACCTTGATGGCTTGGTTTTTCTTTTTACTTTGAGGCAGGAGGTGGCATCCGGGTTCTTTGGCGCGTGGCTACCCTGATGGCCGCAGCGGTGGTTTCTCCACACCCTGATGGCTGCGATTGTTGAGGGGCCTCACGTTGAACGGCGTGCCTTTTACGGGCAAGGGTTATACATTTAGCTCTCTAATCCTGTTATGGAGCGTGACGTGGCCACCCGCTTAGATCGATGCCTTCAAGACCTGGAAGACGTCCTCGCGGGACCCCGTGAACCGCTTTTCGCTGGTGCTCCAGTTGATGACCTGCCAGATATTCTCCACGTAGGCCGCCTTTCCGTTCAGATACTTCAAACATCATCAGCATTATTTCCACAACTTGGGATTATTCGGGCCCTTCATACCTGGAGGTAGTAGGCGTGCTCCCACATGTCCACGCCGAAGACGGGCACCTCGCCGCCGACGACCGGGTCCTGGTCCTTGGTCGTCACGATCGCCAGGCGGCCCTGCTTGTCCTTCACCAGCCACCCCCACCCGCTCCCCTGGATGCCCAGCAGCGCCGCGGCGAACTCCTTCTTGAACGCCTCCAGGCCGCCCCAGGTCTTCGCGATCTCCGCCACGAGCGCGGGGGCCGCCTCAGGCTTGGCGTCGGGGGAGGAGCTGGGGGTGAGGTTCTCCCAGAAGAGCGAGTGGTTGATGTGCCCGCCGCCGTTGAAGCGGAGGGCGGCCTGGAGGGCGATGCGCGCGGGGATGTCGGTGGACTGCGTGGCGGCCGAGTGGGACTGGAGGGCCGCGTTGAGGTTGTTCACGTAGGTTTGGTGGTGCTTGCTGTGGTGGAGCTCCATGATTTGGGCCGAGATGCTCGGCTCGAGGGCCTGGGTGGGAGGTTAGTGGTGAGGAGTAAGGGGTTCGAGGCGGGGGTTGGGCTTACATCGTAGGCGTAGGGGAGCTTTGGGAGGGAGTACTTCTCGGCGGACATGATGGGTGGTAGCTGTAGAACCTGTGGCTTCAGGAAGTTTGTACTCTTTTCTTGTTCCGGGGTGAGATGTTATGTTCGGTGGGAATGTGTCAAATGGGCAAGGACGGGATGATGAGGGGGTACGGAATAGAGAGCCCAAGTGCGCAGCCTCAGACAAAGATATGCCGACTAAGCTGTCCGACCAATAGAGCCGGCTCATGCGTTCAGGTGGTCGGCTTCCGCGGACCGGAGAACTGAGCACGATATTACCTCATCTAGCGCACCCGGATGGTCTTTGTGGTCGTTTTGTAATGCACGAGGCCGAAGGCGTGATGTGTGTGACTAAGTTGTGACATTGGCTCTGGGCAGATGAATAAACCGTTGCTATTGTGTCATCATATTAGACACCACTTAGCCCATCCATGGGTGGCGGGACTTTGGCTGATTTGACAAGCACATTCTGTTGGCTTAAGACTTAGAAGGCCTCGGCCGACACCCCCTAGGCATCAAATTGCGCAACTGGTAGCGGAAAAACTACCCTATGTTCCCAACTGTATTTGTATAAAGGATACTACGGCGTCTATCCGTCATCGCCGAAAGCCCATACATCCTGGCTGCGCCTTCGCCGCCAGGTCGTGATGATCCACCCACTTCCGAACTTTGAACCCCCCCCTCCTTTAGCTCCTCGCCCCTGGAGTCCGTCAATACATCCTCCGAATTCTGAGAAGACCGCTCGAGCGCGGTGTCGACGTGCTCCTTCAGGCTGCCCTGGCCCCGCCCCGCGTCAAGGGCATCCATCGGTGCGGGGGCGTCCGTAGGCCTCTTTGGTTTTTCACGGGACGGTCCTACGGTTTTTAGGGCTGTAACTATCGGTTGCGAAGGGGAAGGGGCCTGCCTACCTGGCCTCACGCCCTGGTCTCGCTGGGATCCCGGGTCGGAGGTTGATTTCGTGAACATGGTCATTGAATCGCTTGGCGGGCTCTGATTTCAAAAACGTCGCTTGCTTAGCCGGGTTTCCCTCTTGAAAAGGTCCCAGGGCGTTGTGTCGCCCCATCTCGAATGAAGCTGATGGTATTCGAAGCCGTCGCCTAGTTGACGTGATTGTTACGCTGCTTTGGGCTACCCACCTCCCATCACCAGGCTACGACTACCGCTTGGAAAACTTGGAGTAAACTACGCAAGAAGTCCTGCTAGCATTTATCCGGATCTTCAGTTGGGCCTTTCGGGCGCCCCGAGTGCGGGCAATAATCGTGGTGACACTGGGATGCCCTGCCGGTTGGCTTAGCAAGATAGCAGGAGCTTGATATTGAATTCGGGCACGACTTCATAATGTTCAGGAGCTACTAAACGAGACTTAGGGAAAGGTGTAGCATAGTATCAAGTCGTAAGACAGAACCTTCGACTAAGAGATACGTCTCAGTATCCAACACGCAAGGACATCCCGTCGTAGTACCCACGTTAGATACGACAACACCGGTAGTTACTCCCACCCGGGCAATACCCTGTTTCTCAAAAGTTAGTGTGCGTGCGAAGCGCGTATTTGCCTTGACAGGGCAAACTAACCGGTCAGCCTCGTGCCGGGGCAGCTGTCCGAGGTCCAGTCGCACCACGAGTACCCGGACGGGGAGCAGCCGTCGCCCGAGCCCCCCTCGATCCTGCAGCACTTGATGTCGCTGGGGTCGTAGGGACACGCCCCGCTTATGTAACTGCCGCCGAAGCTCCTGCACCTGCTCGTGGAGATGCAGATGCCGTCGTTGCCCCACAGGCCCGTCGCCTTGCTCCCCGTGCAGCGGCCGTTGACGGTGGCGTGGGCCAGGGGGATGAGGGGGAGGAGGAGGTAGGAGGGATGCATGGCGGGGGATCTCTTCGGAGCGTTCCGGAGTTGTGAGGTATGTGAGAAGTGGAGGGTTTTAGGCTACACGATTCAGTCAACTGGTGAACGACTCTGAGATCAACGGGCTGGCTGTGATATATACCCGTGAGAATTACTGCCCTTCCTCGCGGAAATTGCCTTTTCTAGACGCGGACCGCGATAGTGGTAAGCCGGGCTGATACGGCACCGACCAGATAGTGCTTTATGGGGTGACGAAGGGGTCTGCCGGTGTCGTGGGGCCTCGCTCGTAGGCGAGCGAGGCCCGTCGGGCTTGGCGATGCTATGGGGAAATGGGGAGCCGCATAGAAATCGCAGCTGGGGTGGCACAGGTAGTTTAAGCTACTGTCACACCGCAGACAAAGGGCGAATCAGCACGGCGAATCGTGCGTTGGATTAGACTATTATCCGCCAACCCGGGTGCTTCCAGCCGTGTTCCGGGATAAGGGCTGAGCTTAATAGATTGGCCTCCCCGGCCCCCGGTTCTGGGCTCCTTTCAATATTCAAAATACGCGTCTTCAGGGAGGGTGGGCTCATATCCGATTAGATATCCAATTGCGCTTCCTGTCCCGCCTTTCCGCCTCTTGGAGGTGCTAGTTGGAAGTGTTGAGATGGAGCAGATCATCTTCGCTGGCAGGTCTGTTCATCGGCACTCGGGTCCGAGTCCCGCACACACAGGGCCCCGAGGTCCTGCATCCGCCGGCAAGCTCGCTAGTTTTACGATGTGCCCCGCATTCTCTCCGAAAGGGCGGGAGGCCCGAGAATATCTACTCGGGAGACAGAGTGGTCTCGGCCGTTCGTCCTTGAACAATATCCCGGAAGCTAACTCGGTCTGGTAGACCGCGATTGCTCTGGTGGCTACATACCATCCGACTGGAGTACCCCCACCCCGAAGATCTAGCTATTACTGCTTTTACTTGACTAAAGCCTATTTTTAATCCAATGATGTGACTGTTCGCAGAGGGTATTTACTAGATTTATATCCTATAATTAGGAAGAAAGACCCGAGTACGGGCCGCCCGTTGCCCAAAGATAACCAAGTACGCCGCTGAAAACTCCGGCATGGCGAATTATGCCATCTGGCTGCACTCCTGCGCTAACACTTGCAGGGATCGCCATCTTTCCTCCCGTTTCCACAGGTGCTCTAACTCTTCTTTTCTTCACCTGGCCCTCTCCTTCGCGGGGGATTACTATAAAATCATGCCAACATGGCTTTATCTCAAACCCATTATTGCAAACGGTACCCTCGTCCATAAAACTCGTTCAGACTCCACCCCCCTAGTACCCGTACAGGTTCACGTACTCCGTCTGGGCGTTCGCCATCAGCTTCTTGTTCTCCCGGATCAGGAAGAAGCGGATGATCCAGGCGCACACGATGGACATGAAGGCGAAGCCGGCCGACGCGCCGAAGCCGATGCCGTAGCGCGGCTCGTCGAATTTGGGCCACAGGTAGGCGCCGTAGATGTAGCCGATCTGGCCGCCGACGTTGGTCATGGCGAGGACGACGGCCTTCTTCTCCGTGGTCTGCGAGAGCGTGGACGACGCCCAGCCGATGATGACAGAGTTGACCGAGTACGCGCCGACGGCGAAGATGAAGCACGCCACGTAGCGCGCCGGCACGTTGAGGGTCGACGGCGCGATGGCGAAGCCGATGATGGCGGTCGTGAGGCCGGCCGTGATGTGCCACGTGCGCTCGTGCAGGCGGCCGGAGCTCCAGCCCGTGGCGATGCCCGCCGCGCCGGCCACGATGAAGGGCGGGCAGGTGAGGACGAGGGTGATGGTCGTGTTGAAGCCGAAGGTCTTGATGACGCTGCGGGGTTGGTGTTAGCAAAGGAGTTCGGGCTGGGGTCTGGGGATGGGTTCGGCGACATACGTTGGGAAGAAGCTGTTGAATGAACATGCGCTAAGATGGAAGCACTGCATGAGGACGAAGAGCCAGGTGCGGATGTCCTTGCAGGCCTGCTTGAGGCCCTCCATGGCGGAAGCCTTGCTGAGCGTGTCGGATAGCTTGTCCTTCTCCATGCGGGAGTGGGCGAGGGTCCTCTCGCGCTCGTTGAGCCAGCGGGTCGTCAGCGGGGTGTTGGGGAGGAGCCAGAGGCCGACGAGGCCAACGAAGGCGGTGATGGCACCCTCGATAATGAACAGCCTGAGATTTCGTGGTCAGCTTTGGGTCCTGCTGCTGCTGTGCGTCCCTTGGAGGGACGAGGGTTTTTGGGGGGCATACCATCGCCAGCCTGCGAGACCGCGCGCGCCGTCCATGCCCGCGAATATACCAGCAGCGATAAGGCCCGAAAAGCCGGTGGCCAGAATCTGGGCACAGTACAGCATGGCAATGCGAGCAGCCACCTCTGTTTGAAGATGGTTAGTAATAGGTAAAGTCGGGGGCAGTCCGGAATCAACCTACCCCTACGCGTGTAGAAGATGGACAGCATGTAGGTGGCGCCGGGGTAAAACTAGAGGCCTCTCTTAGTATTAGGACAATGTGAATGGAGGGGACCTTGCTTACCGGCGCCTCCGTGATACCGAGGAAGAACCGGCAGGCAACTAGGCCGCCATAGTTCTGCACCAGCGACGTCAGGGCTGCTACTGTTAGTATCTGTGTCTTTCGGAGTCAATGTTTTACAGCTGGGATACTCACCAGATACAATAGCCCAGACAATCATCCACCCGCTCATGTAGATACCGGGCTTCACCCTCGTGATCAACATATTACTGGGGATCTGGTGAAGGTGTTAGCGCCAAGACATGTCCTTGTATCTGTTGACAGGCGGGACGGGACTGATTTAACTAACCTGCATCAGGACGTAACCGACGAAGAGGCTGGAAGGAGACACCAATATTAGCTTTGCATTCTCGACTAGATTGGGGACACATCGCTGCCGTACATAGAAACGGTGGTGTTGAATTCGCTGCCCTTCATCCCCAGGTCTTCTTCGAGGTTGTTGAGGCGGGCCTGTGCGATGGCGTTCCGGTCGACGTAGTTGAGGAAGTACACTGATACCGATTGTCAGTCCAAATTCCAGGGGAATGCATCGGATTTCGATCCTGAATCAGGACTTGACGCACTAATGCAGAGTACGGGCTGAAGAATCATCCGTTAGCAAAGGCTATTTTCCATGGATGGGATATAGTTGGACTTGTGGCTCACCATTATCCGATAGTCTAGCTTCCGCACGAGCCTGATCTCCTCGGGGTCCGTCTTCCTGTGCGCGCCGGTGTGGTCCCTCGTCTCATCCTGGACGGGCTTCTCGTCGACGTCGCCCGTCATCGTGTCGACGCGGTCGATGTGCTCCTCCTTGGACTCGCGTTTCGTGTCCGCCTGAGGCGGCGCCGCCGGCGCGGCGTGGATCTGCTTTTCTGACGACATTCTTCACGCCAGGGACAAGAGGTGCAACAAACAAAGCAACTGAGCTGGTATTGGAGGGACAAGGTAAAGGGAGTTGGTTCAGGTTCGAGCATTGGTCGACCCTAGAGGGAAAGATCATCTACAAAGTCCCCCGTGGGGCTTCCCCATGGAGATTGTCTTTTTATAGGGGGGATGGTCCCGGCGGAGATTGAGATGCAAGGATTTCGGAGTCGCGTGGCAGGGGGGGGGGACGGAGAAACTGTGATCCCCACCCAGTCCATGGATGCGGCGAGCTTGTTCCCTCTCCGCAGGGTTGCAGCTCCTTCTAGGCCCAGATCGGGTAAGGCGCTCCGGGCGATTCCCACTCGAGCTCGAGGATGGGCCAATCCAGTCGGCGGAATTGGCCGAACGGGGCGCCGATCGTCTGTCGGTGAGTGGCCACGGTCCAAGATCTGGAGTCCGGAGCGCGGGGAAGTGGGGATTTGGCCGCGGGGTAGCCGGCGCGCAAATTTGGGCGCCGACCTGGGTGAGCAGGCGTCAGTTGTGTGGGGTTGCGAAGGGATTGGGAGGTCCGGGGCATGGAGTTGGAGTGGGTCGAGAGAGTCGAGGGGACGATTTCGACGCTGAGGGCGAGAATAGGGCGGGCAAGTGGGGCGAGGTGTGTCATGGTGTGCTCGCTGCATCTTGTAATGATGGGACGGTTCATGATCCGGATCCGAATTGTGGCATCCGGGCGAGGTCATTTGGTCGTTGCGGGTGCGACGTCGCGCTGACGTGCATGGCGCCCACTTTAGCGAGCATGTGCCTTGTGTATAAAAGCTCGGCCCGCCGCGTGTCCTGGAACGCGGTTCTATCGAGGAAGCCGACTCCGGCGTGGCGCGCTGACAGAGCTCGACATGCCACCTCGCTTGCGGGGAAGCAGAGGTCGTTGCTGCTGCCGAATGAATACTTCGGGAGGAAATACCCCGACCTGCTTCTCTCGGATGATGCGACGGACGATATATGAGCAATTCGTGTGCGCAGAGCTGAGTGAGCTTGGTTTGCTTCTGATGCTGCAGACAACGCTCACCGGTCGACGGAGGGATCGGCGAAATCCCCGACTCTGTTCGTTTGTGTGTGTGTGGCTGCCTGCCAAGTGTCCTGCCAAGTGTATCAATGCCGGTCTTGGTTTCTCCGCACAGGGCTAAACCGCGTGAAAAAGGGCTTCCCACCGCAAACACTGAAGTGGGGAAGGCCCCACCCCCTGAGCGTGCGGGCCTGGACCAACCAAGGCGGGCCTGAAGAATCCGGGGTCTCCGGAACCTTCGAATCCCCACGTGCCCTGTGACAAATTCGCATCTTCTCCGCCCGCTCCCAGCTCTCTCTCCCGGTAATTCCCTCGCCCCCCGCGCGCCCTTGCATCGCCCTCATCCCGTCCCGCCCTGCCATGAATCTCGGCGTGCATTGCGCCGCAATCGCCAGGAAGGGCCCCAATGCATCCCGGCTGCCGTAGCCTCCAGTTGGCGTCTCGTCCCGATCGTCTGCCGTCCTGAGCACACCGCACAGCTGCCGCGCGCGGGCGCTTGGGACCATGGCCGACGCCCAGCAGCAGGGCACCAAGCAGGCCGCCTGCGTGGTGTGCCGCAGGAGCAAGATCAAGTGCGAGTGGCTGGCCGACCAGAATGAGTGTAAGAGGTGCGCGCAGCTGGATGTTGAGTGTGTGCGGCCCACTTTTCACGCTGGGAGGCAGAAAGGCATCAAGAAGTGAGGTCGACCCGGGGGGCTTGTTTCCCCAAGGCCGGTGGATTGGCTGGCTAAACCTGCGTGGCTAACACCTACTAGCAAGCGGAAGGGCTTTGACAAGGCCCTCTTTCAGATAGAGCAGGCTCTTAAGAGGGTCAAGTCGGGGAAGCCGACGCCCGAGGACAGCAGGGTCGTTCTGGACCTCAGGCACCTCCTGGGCGATACCACCGATGCCCAGGTAGCCGGGCTGGCGAGCGTACCTGGTCGGACCTCCTCTGCTGGGGATGCGTACGATCCGGACTTCTCGGACGACGACCAGGAGACGGAGGATTCTCCCGACAGCCGCGCTTTCCTTTCTCGGCACTGCGATGGAAGCCTCACCGTCGACGACGCCGAGAACCCGCTGCAGCTTCTCGCGCGGGCCTCCAACCTGCAGCTGTCGCCCACGCCCAGCGGCACCGGGACCTCCCCGGGACATCCAGCCCGCCGTAATAAGAGGCAAAAGGTTGCAAATGAGGGCGGCAAGTCGGACATTGAGTCCTTCTTCACCGGGGTGCGGGTGAACCTCGATGTGGGGGAGGATATTGACCCTATTGAAATGGGCCTGGTGACTGAGGCCGAGGCAGACGAGTTGTTCGATTAGTGAGTCGGAAGACCGATCCCCTAATTCCATATCGAGATCCACTTCAGCACTACAGGCAATCTTTGGCCCGGAATCATGCTGATATATGAGTAGCTTCCACAAGAACCTCGCCCACACACGGTGGGGCCTTGACCCCAAGCTCTACACCGTCCCCTTCACATCATCACGCTCCGCCTTCCTCTGCACCTCGATAATGGCCGCCTCCGCCCTCTTCCGCCCGCAGTACGCCGCCCTGTCCAAACGCCTGACCACACACGCGAAGAACCTCGCCAACCGAGTCGTCACCCGGCGGCACAAGTCCGTAGAAATCGTGCTCGCCTTGATGCTCAACGTCCCCTGGATGTTCCCCGGCCACCACAGCACCGACGACGAGTCGCCCTGGTACATCTCTATGGCCACCACCATCGCCATCGACCTCTCCGTCCACAAGCTCCTGGTCCCAACCGAGTCGCTCACCTCGGCCGCGGCCGTCGCCAGGGGGGACTGCGTTGATCCGCGGACGGCCATGGCCATTGATGGGTTCTCCCAGATAGATCCGGCCTCGGAGATGGGGCGGAGGCTACTGCGGCGGAGGGAGAGGTGCTGGATCGCGCTGTTCGTGCTGGAGCGGGGCACGTCGCTGGCGCGCGGACGCAGCTTCACCGTCCCCATCACGCGGTCACTCCGCGACTGCGACCAGTGGCACCGCTCCGACATCGCCGACTCCCAGGACGGCCATCTCGTGTCCATAGCGGTCCTCAGGAGGGAGCTGGACAGCATCTTCTCGACGGTGCGGGCCATGTGCGACGGCTCGCAGAACGAATTCGCCGACCCCTCGCTCGTCACGCAGTCGATCCAGGGCACCATCGAGAGGTTCTTCGACCAGTGGCACACGGACTGGGGCATGTGCATCGGGTCCGGCCCGGAGAGGCGGCTCCCGCCGTACGTCGACATCCTCGTGACCCACACGAGGCTCTCCATCTACAGCGGCGTCATCAACCATCCTACCGCGCCGATCCAGGTCAGGCAGTTCTTTAGGACGGCGGGCATGTCGTCGGCGCTAACGGTGCTGCGCGTGGCCATCCGCGGGGAAGCCGTGCTGCAGTCCATGCCGAACAACACGGCCATCATGATCACGTTCGCGGCCTGCTTTGCCCTGACGATCAGCGCGTACACGAGCGGGAGTTCGAACCTGGCGCCGAGCGTAAGGACTCTGATAGAGGAGGCGGCGGGCGTTCTGGAGCGCGTGGGGAACACGACGCCCCATCGGAACGGGATGTCGTCGCTGTACGGGCGGTACCTACGGGTCATCGTCAGGAAGGCGGCCACGGCGGCCGAAGAGCAGGGAGCCGCAGCGCCGGCACAGATCACGTCCATGGCGATAGACACGGGCGGCGGCGCGAACAATAATAGCGAGCAGTTTGGATTCACGCCCGGGGTGGCCCCGGGGATCCCCGGCGTGGGGGCAGCAGACTATCTCGACCCGCGGGAAAACCCCCAGCTGTGGCCGGGGACCATGTCCTTCTCGACCATGTCGGACGAGCAGATCATCGAGATCCTGAACCAGCCGCATAACGCGTTCGACCCGGCGGGGGCGAGTCTTTCGTGGGAGGACATGAACAATTTTGAGGGGCTGAGCTGGCCGAATATGCCCGGGGTCAACTTTTGATCAGACATGAGCATTTATCACGCATGAACACCCCATCCTCCACGAATCGGCCATCGCCCAATAAATATTTCCATTCCCCGGTGGGGGATGGTCCTGGGGCTGCAGGATTGGTATCACACGCCATCAGACCTTGATTGGCTCCGCCGGCGCCTTGAAGCTCCACTGGGTCAGCTTGCGGAGCTGCTCCATGAAGACGAAAGTCAGGACCGTATGCGGCCTGTCTGCCGTTAGCACGTCCATTCTTCGACCTACCCCGTATGCAACGTCCCTGGTCCAGTATTCGCACCAGAGCATGAGGGGAGAAACTCACGTCAACCGCAGCCATGCGGGCGTCCAGCCCTTCATGAGGAACCGAGGCCCTTCTTCCCTCAGGCTCGTGCGGATTATCTGGAGGATCGACTGCTTGCCGGCTCGGTTAGGAATATTAAGATAGAAAACTAGGACAGAGGGGATCGGGAGGGTGAACTCACGCTTTGGGAGCCGGTTGCAGCCGAGCTTTGGATCCTGCTCTTGAGGACGTCGGCCGGGGCGCAGATGGTGGTGGCGACGGTGCCGGCGACGAGGGAGGAGAGGAAGTGTGTGCGGACGTCGTCTTGTAGACCTGCGCCGGAGACGAGGTACTGCTTCGCCGCGGAGTACCTAGGCGCACATGTTCAGCTCCATGTCCCAATCCCATCGGCTCCAAATATCGTCGAGCTCTGGGTAGTCTTGGATGGTGGTGGACTTACGGCGCAATCTGACCGATATCTAAACAATAAAATTAGCTTCAAACCAAGTCTAGCACTCATCTACCACCGAGAAACTCACTCATCAGGACGCTCCGCGTGACGTTGGCGGACACGCCCCTCGCAAACGTCGCCAGCCCCTCATCCCTCCCGACGCGCCACAGCCCCACGAGCGCGTTCGGGTACGCGAACCTCTCGGCGGCGGGCTTGGCGCCGTCGGCGCACATGCGCACCAGCACCACCTCGGTCGGGTTGCCGACCAGGCCGGCGAGCCCGCCCGCCGCGCCGGCGCAGGCGACGGTCCAGCCGGCGGAGAGGCGCTCCTGGCCGGTGAGGGCGCGGGCGCGCTGGGCGATGGCGGTGTAGAGGCCGAAGCGGGCGGTGGAGTAGATGGACTGGCGGAGGATGGAGGCGGAGAGGCCGGCCCAGAGGGAGGGGATTCCTGGGGGAGTGTGTGAGCTGGGTGTGTGTGGGTGGGATGTGGGGGGGCGGGTGAGTGCGGGACGAACCGTCTCGGGCTGCGGAGCGGTAGACTGCGCGGAACATGGAGTCTCGGGACTTGAGGACTTGCATCCGGCTGTGTGGCACTTCGCGTGAGTTTGGTGGCCGGGGTTGAAGGGGTAGCGGTGCTTGCAACGTACTATTTCGTTTGGTCTAGTGGGTGTGCTGCAAGGGTGTGTTAGTAAGTGGGTGTCATAGCGGTGGTCGAGGTTAGGGTATAGAGGAATCTCTTACTGAAGCATACGGAGATGGAGGCAGCGGCGCCTCTAAGGTGAAGGTGACATGGTCAGCGCTGCTGGGAGTATACCCGTTCCACCTACAGCAGAACAGAATGATACAGTATCACATGGGGTCCTGGGCACCAGGAAGGGCAAGGTGTGTTCAAGGTGATCGAAGGCTTACCCTAGCCAGAACGGCTCTTTGGCCTTGGGTTTCGAAGTCATTGTGGCACTTGTGTCACGGTGGGAGTTGTCAAGGACAGAGAGAATTGGAGTACAAGCGTGGAATAGCAGGTGTAAGGGGGGTACCGGGGGGTACTTTCAACTCTCACGGTATCAAGGGACCGATCACATGAAAGCAAAGGGCGAAAGAACATCCCGGGGAGCACGCGAGGAAGCAGCGGAAATCAACCCGTGGGTACGAACAGGGCGGGAGCCGTCCCGCGGGAGACGGGGCGTCGTCGGAAGCATAGCGCCGGAGCGTAGATTTGGCCAGCGCGGCAGTGGGCCCGTCGCGTTGGGACCGAGCCGCAACGGGGACAGGCACCGCCACGTGGGGGCCGCAGCAGCTCAAGCCCAACCCGGGGACCATGCTCGGTACCCCAACTTCTATGCGGAGCCTCACGGTCACCCAGAATTTCCGTCGCGGGTGGAGGAGCTCTGTCCCGGAGGTCAAAAGTGACTGCCGGCCTCCGAACCCCAACTCCAACCCCGCAGAACTTGGCGGTTTAGAGGGCCGAGCAGTGGGGGCGGGCGGGTGGAGCTGCAGCGCTGGACGCGGCCCACCCCGCGCCATGGCGACCCCACTGTCGCGCGAGAACGGCTCCTGGCCAGCGCGCGGCGGAGCGCACTTTTAGCACCCGGGCCTCGGCTCCCAGCGGCGTCATCTGCCGTTCTCCGACCGCCGTGGGCCCCTCACGCCGCATTTCAACCTTGCATCCAACCGCCCCCAGGCCACCATTCAACGGAGCTGCGCGTCACGATACCCCTGAGATACCCCCAATTTTCTTTTTTTTTTGGTCTTTGGAAGAGATATTGTTTGTCGCCATGTCGAAGCTGTCGCCTAGCCTCAAGGCGCTCGTCAACGCGCCGTTTTCGCGGCCGGACCCCACCGCTGCGCCGGCGCGGATTAGGGAGGTCTACCAGGGCATCGCGAAGGACGCGGCCAGGCGGAACGTGGGCGTGAAGCCCTGGGTGGCCCTCTCTGTACGTCTCAGCACCACGTCTCTCCTCGCGCGCACCGGCAGAGGGAGGGAAGCCAGATTGCTAACAAAGCCCAACAGACCGCCGCCACCTTCACGCTCAACTCGCCCGAGTCCCTCGCCGTCCTCCAGGACGTGGCCTCGGCCTCCACCACCCCCGCCTCGCCCGTGCAGACGGCCGAGTTCATCCGCGAGGTCGGGCTCAAGTGCATCTCCTTCAACGGCATCCCGCGCTCCATCAACTGCCTCAACGCCTTCCGCGCCTCCCTACCCGCCGACGTGGCCTCGCGCCTCGAGACCCGGCCGTCGCGCGAGCTGTCGCCCGCCGACCTGCCCGCCGCCAAGGCGCGCGGCCGCGCGCTGTGGGACAGCGTGTACCGGCCCTTCGAGGAGAAGCTGCTGGCCCGGCTGGGCGAGTCGCACCCGGACCTGCCCGTGCACATCCTCGGGAGCCACTACGCGCCGCTGCTGTCGGACCCGGAGGCGGCGGCGCGGGGCGGGCTGGAGGGCACGGGCAGGGTGCTGACGAGCCTGGTGGCCATCGCGTGCCTGAGGAGCCAGACGGGCGTGGGGCCGCAGGTGCTGAGCCACGTGTTCGGGCTGCGGAAGGCCATCGAGGACGGGTCGTACAAGGTCGAGGGCCACGGCGCGGAGGGCGCGGAGTGGCTGGCGACGGACGAGGGGAGCCAGTGGATCCTGGAGACGGTTGATACCATTTCGAAGGCGCTGGGCGGGGGCAACTTTGCGAGGGACCCGCAGGCGAAGCTGTAAGGGGTTCGGAAGTATGATGTTTTTGAGCTTCTGTTTTGCATAAGCGTATATACAACGGTATTTAGAGACGCCTGGGCTTGGTGTGTGTGGTTTGCGCTAGGGCAGCCGCCAGATACGGTTATAATCGCACGTATATGTACCCAGTAGGACGACCGTGCCGTGTGTGTAAAATCTCGAACTCGTGGGCATGAGTATCATCAATTCGTGGTTCCTGACAAGACTATAGTACACGGCGCCAAGCCTCGAGAGCAAGTGACGGAACCCCTGAAGCAGGACCCATTTCCTTTTGCGAAGAATTACCAGTGCCTGGCCCCAAAATCTCTCTACATTCGGGTGCGCCAAGGGGAGAGCAACGGGTTAAAAAGATTCCATGACTAGCGGCATCCCATACATTATTCGTTCAACTCTGTTTCGAACTGGTCATCCGGTCTAGTGTCAGATGCAACGTGTTAGGTATCTATAAAAATGAGACAGTCACACAACTCCGCTCCCTCCCCTTCTATGGAATTCCTATTTGTTCAAAAAAGGTCTCACCCCATCACCTTGAGCTCGCTGGCGACTGTAAAGTCCGCGTCCGTCTTCGCCCTGATTTCCTCGACCTCCACGCCCGGAGCGAGCTCGGTCAGGGTCAAGTTGCCGGCCTTGCGGTCGACCTGGAATACACACTGCGAGAGGCAGCGTTAGTATGGATTCAGGAATTTCAATCGGCCTATTCGCTAGGGGGGGGGATTGGGGGGAGGGAGGGCGCATGCTCACCAGGTCCGTAATGATGGTGCTGACGACCCTGGCGCCGGTCAGGGGCAGCTTGCACTTCTGCACGATCTTGGGGCTCCCGTCCTTGGCGACGTGCTCCGTGGCCACCACGATCTTGGTCTCGTCGGGGTTGCTGACGAGGTCCATGGCCCCGCCCATGCCCTTCATCACCTTGCCGGGGATCATGTAGTTAGCCAGGTCTCCAGCCGCGCTGACCTGCAGCGCGCCCAGCACCGACACGTCGACGTGGCCGCCGCGGATCATGCTGAACGACTCGGACGAGTCAAAGGTCGACGCGCCGGGGACCAGCGTCACCGTCTCCTTGCCGGCGTTGACGATGTCCGCGTCGGCGTCCTGCTCGGTGG
This sequence comes from Sordariomycetes sp. S4602, assembly GCA_023628835.1. Classification (NCBI taxonomy): domain Eukaryota; kingdom Fungi; phylum Ascomycota; class Sordariomycetes; species Sordariomycetes sp. S4602. Next base: position 1,005,615 of record JAMAJV010000006.1, read on the forward strand.
CCGGGTAGGGCCCCATGCCTAGGAGGCCGTTCTCGGACTGCAGCCAGACGTTGCGGTCGGCGGGGAGGAAGGAGGGCGCGAGGGTGGGGAGCCCGACGCCCAGGTTGACGTAGTAGCCCTCCCTGAGCTCCTCGGCCGTGCGCCTCGCGATGCGCGTGCGCTTGTCTTGGGCGTCAGAGGAGGCGGAGGACGTGGACGAGGCGGAGGGGGAGGAGGGAGGGGTGGCGAGCTTGAGGATCTCGATCTTCTTGGGGACGGTGGCGGGGACGATGCGGTCGACGAAGATGCCGGGGAGGTCGACGTCGTTGGGGTCGATGGAGCCGGTGGGGACGACGTTCTCGGCCTCGACGATGGTTAGGCGCGCGGCCTTGGCCATGATGGGGCCGAAGGCCTTGGTGGTGTACCTGCGGGAGACTCGCTGTTAGAAGCGCTCTCAGAAATATTCGGTCGCCAGGGGGAAACGCCTGGTTCGGGGTCGGGACATACCGGAAGACGCAGTTTCCGGCCTCGTCGACCTTCCACGCGCGGAGGATGGCAACGTCACCGTGGAGGGCCTTCTCCATGAGGTAGGTCTTGCCGCCGAACTCCCTCGACTCGCGCTCATTTCCGCGCTCGAGGACCTTGCCCGAGGCGTCGAGCCTGACGGGGATGTCGCCGCTCTGCAGGAGCGAGTCTAGATAAACCCGTGTTAGCATTCCCACCCTCAAATACACCAAACGATGGGGGGGTTTCTACTTACGCGCTCCGGTGGGCGTGAAGAAGGCCGGGATGCCCGCACCCGCGGCGCGGATCCGCTCGGCGAGGGTGCCCTGCGGACACAACTCGACGCCGATCTCGCCGGTTAGGTACTTGCGCTCGAGGACCTTGTTGTTCCCGAGGAAGGAGAGCGTGAGGCGCGATATCTGGCCGGACTTCACCAGGAGCGAGAGGCCGCCCATGCCCTCCTTGCCGGCGTTGTTGGAGACGGCGGTCAGGGAGTGGAGCGAGTCGCCGCGGCGCTCGAGGGCTTCGATGAGCGTTTCTACAGGGAGTCTGTTATTAGCCGATGCTGTGTCCAGCGGTCGGATGCCTTGGGAGGAGAGGACGTACCCGCGACACCGCAGAGGCCGAAGCCCGAGCTCAGGATCGTCGACTCGCTCTTGACGTCCGCGACCGCGGCGTCCGCCGAGTCGAACAGCTTAGAGCGCCCCTTGCTTATCTCCTTCGCGGACCGCAGCGCCGTGCCCGTGGTGAACGTGCGGCGGGGGACCAGGCCATCTTTCCTGGAGCAGAGGGACACGGCGGGGAGCTGCCGCGCAGCGATCGGGCCGCCTCTGGCGCTCACCAGGACGCGGAGGGTCCGCGATGCTTGCGCGCCCCTCATGGTGGTGGAGGAGTCGGGGGATCGGAAGAATGGAGCCGAGGGGAAGAGGGCGGGAGGATGGGAGGGTGGAGGTGCCTGTGTCTCTACCAAGGAATTGCGCAAAATGGGCGTGGATGAGGGTGTTGAGGAGCGGATGTCTGAGCTCGGGGCGAGGTTGGAGGAGAGGCTTCGGCGCGTCTTCTATCACGAGAAGGCGGTTGTTCACCTCGGCTCTGTGGGTTGTCGGTCTTGGGATGGGCCGAAGCGGCGCCGGCGAGGGGCAAAATGCGGCGCGTCGGGGCGCCGGGGGGCATGTTCGGGGGGCAGAAGTAGCATCCGAGGGGCGGATACCCGCTGTCGCCATAGCTGTGTTAGTGTCCCCACGCGCCCCACTCGATTGTCGCGCCCGCTGTCGGGCTGTCGGGGACCCGCCAACAGGAGCCTGTGGGGGTGCCGTGCTTCCTTGCCATTTTTCGGACTTGTGCGCGCGCGATGCATGGGCCGGCTGCTGACACACAGCTACAGAGCGGCCAGTTCCCAGTGTTTGTGTGTTGTCGCGTGGTTGGAAGGAGTCCGCCCTGTGATTATTCTTTGGAAGAGGGGACCGAGAAGTTGGTACCTCTGCTAGTGAAGGACAATAGATAATGGCGAGTAGCATGATTCATTCGAATGGAGCCGAATGCCAGCAGAAAGACGTTCTATACTCCGCTATCAGAATGGCGAGCCCACCCATGTAGGGCAGGTGTCTATTAACGATAACCTCTACACCAGTTGTTTAACTAGGTGCAAACCAGCAACAGGTCATCACCGCACTTCCATATCCGGGTAGCAGTGTGTGAGCAGGGTATAGTCAAACCGCGCGATAGGGATGGATCGCACAGCCCCACGTGCAAGTCAAATTTATACAACATGGCGCTAGTAACATCCAAGAGCTCTGCAGACACAAGGGCGGCAGCTCTCAAATTGCAGTGGTTCACTGATCGCTTCCAACAGGACCAGGGAACCGCAGCTCTCCTGCAGTAGCTGTTCTCTCATGGGTGGTCCAATGTCCAGCTTCAGGAAGGACCCTCGTGTAAGTTGCCGCTGTAGGGCAGTCACAGACACACCCAAAACATAGCATACATAACAGTCTCTCTAACCTTACAGCGTAGGTTCTCTGACCAAGGGGAAACCAGACGTGTATTTTTCATCGTCTCCTCTCTGCTACCCTTCTCTCTAAAATACTCAGATGCACTCCCTAAAGCCTATCCCTGAGAAAAGGGGGGAGGCCCAGAACAGCTTACTCGCCCTGTCAAATCAAATGAATAAAAGGAAACGGGACAAAAAGCCACGCCAGGCACCCCACACCCACTAAGCAGTAGTCCGGCCACATCAATGACTGTCAGAATGGCCGCAGTACTGGCGTGTGGTACCCGCTCCAGGTGTATACCCGCTGCCATTGTCGCCGTTCGGATGTCTACTATTATTAGTGACTCCTACGTCCCGCGTTCTCTGTAACCCCGGATGCATGTCAGCTTTAGAACCTGGCAGCGACTGCCACGGCCCGGGTAAAGCTTCCGGATAATGCGATATATACGTGAAGGATTCTGGTCTTGAGACCTGATATAACGAACCTTTGCTCCGTAACATATTGCTGAGCCGGATACTGTTGCCAGAAACCCGTAATACGACGTCGTACAGCAGTAACTGTGTGCATTACCTACCAGCTCGCTAACCCTCCTCTCGAATCCATTAATCAGACAGCAATATCGGAGCATACACGGGCTCACTTACCCCTCATTGATCCTCTCCCTCCGTCGGCGTCACGAACGCTCCCTGGCTACAGGCGATGGGAGTAGTGGACTGTAGAATCTTCTCTATTCAAAGGTGGACGTCCTTTAGCTTCCAACGTGACTAATGACATTATGGTCGCAAAGTGAAACCGCCTCAAAGAGTCAAGATGTTCCACATACTTGCTGCTTTTACACTTTTTCTTGTCTCGTACGCGCAGGCCGCTGCGGACGACTCTACCAATAATGCCCCCGAGACAGAAATAACTGACACCACCAAGCCGAGTGTAAACGTCACCATCGACTTGGGCTCATTTTGCAGAACATGCCCGTACAACCTCTGCCCTCACCCATCTGTGCCGAGGGAAGGTGAGATTCACGAGGTGTCTTGCTGGACAGAGTAAGTCCTCAGGCTGTTTCCGCGGCCTAGAAAGGCAGGAGCTGATAAGGAGCTATAGGGGCGATTTCGTTGGAGACACAGACCTGTGGCGTGAGTAATACATGACCTATGAACGAACGGCCCTTGATGCTGATGCTTTTCTTTCCGTAAAGTGAAGACCAGTGATAACTGTTATATTCCTGAGTACAACATCGTCGAGTACGAAGTCGACTGTGAGTACGAATCCAAAGTTGTTACTGAATTATCACAGTTGGCTCCTAACGACCTGTTTTCTTAGACTCGGCGGAGTTGGAATTCTGCGGACATGTCCCGCTCGAAATCACCCGACAACCAGCGACAGTCAGATATCTCTCAGAGTGCAAATGGGGATACTATACGGGGGATGAGAACATAAAGTTCTACGGCCGCGACACCGATGTAACTCTTACCTGCTGGGCTGAAGGTGCGGCGGTCATGAATGATACGTGAGTTTAAACGCCACACTGAGAACCACCAATATCCTATACTGGCTAATTCATCTCGATTTGCGAAGCTACTGGTACCAGGTCCGTTTTCTGCTCGAGCTGATTCTTCTGGATTGTGTTGCGCTGCTCACTACTTTTATAGACTTTGGACCTCTGCTGGGTTAGTGGCTCGAGTCTATGGGGCACTCCCAGTAAGCACATCGGAAACCTGGCGCCACACTCTCGTCCGCCGCTAACCACAGTGCCATTCGTTTGTCTTCTCAAGATCGGGACAGATTGGATGCGTGCGGTCCAGCGTTCGGCCCCCGCAGGAACGAGTCAGACGTCGAAGACGACCCGAACGACACCAACACAGGACCAGTACGGCGATGGCTCCTGCCCGAGCAGATTGGCGAGGAGTATGCGGGCTGTTACAGCTGTCCCAGCTCCGTCACAAACGATACGTGCCACCTGGAGACGGTCTACGAGTTCAATCAGACCGTCGTTAGCCAATGTGTCGTCACCCACACCCCTGGGCTTTGGATGGTAAGCGCAGCCGAGTAAGGGGAGCTGGGTTGCCTTTTACTGACATGGCGGCGTTTAAGCTCACGACAGACTGGTGCTACGTAGATTCACATGATTTCTGGGTCCCGCCCTATGATAGTATGTGAACTGTCGCCTCCTCGCGGTTGAACCAATGTGTTGAAGCTGACTCTATAGACTACTACTACCCGAGCTGTGAGAAGTGGTATCCCGATGAAGAGGAAGCTACCACCTAGGCTGTTGTAGCAAGAGACTCATGCTGTTGCCCAGCGCCAATCCATCTTGAGATGGCAGTCTTTCATGCAGGCACTATGTCCTTCGTGGTGGATAGTAAGATGTTCGAGCTGCCTAGCCTGTGTCTAATTCAGAAAGCGCTACCAGATCTTCTTGTCGCCAACTCTGCCAGGTACTATCCAAGACCCGACAACGCAAAGCCCCGGGCTATAACAAAGATCATGAATCACCTTCCGGCCCACAACACCCCAAAGATAGTCCCTACGGTTATGGCGACCGCAAGAGCTGTGACGATCAACTTTCGGCTAGTGCAAGCACGAGATGAACCCTTTTGCTGCGTCGGTGGCATCCCTTCCTCCGCCGCCATACCCTGTATGCCCTCGCTACGAACCTCAAATATATGAATGGCTTTGTCGCCGTCGAATGTGGGGGCTTTTCTGAATGCTCCCGGAGGAGGAGGAATTGCGGCCTAGAAAGTCATACCAAACTCAGGGTTCACGAATTCCAACCACTCAGTCGAATCAACATGCGCTGTCCCCCATTGCTAGTCCTCGGCTGACGTTTAGAAAGCTTCGGCTGCCTTATCAGGATGTCGGCCCATATCAAGCGGGGACTATATGTTTGGCTTTGGAAGTAGACGAGATATTCCAGTATTATCCAAGACGCCGTCATGCGAGTAATTTCAATAGAAGCAAGTCTCCGTCATACCTGCTGGCCATCTCAAACGGGATATGTCCAGACCTATGTGGGTAAATGTAGCGCTACTTTAGTCATATAAACAAGCGAAGAATGCCTCCTTCCCAGAACAATTGGAGCTTAATTGCGCTCCTCACCTAGAGAGCTCCTGCAGACATTACCTCTACAAGTCGTGTGGCCATGAGTTTGACTTGACGAGATGGTGAAAAGACTGAAAGTTGACTTTATAAATGGCTCTCACGCATATGAACGATATATAAATCTTTGGACAAGGTTAGCTTACCTGTTCCTTCCTGGCTCTGTTTCCAGTCCCCTGGCTACGACAACCAACCAATGGGTTAGCCCCAAAACACGTGGCTCAAAACTCTACTCCAACGTCACGCACCCAATGCCTTCTAGAGCCACTGCTGCATAAAGCTCAAACTCGTCTCCTGCATGCGCCCCATATCCACACCTCCAAGGTTCGGCAACGCGCCCACCCCAAACCAGGGGACAGGCGCCGTCTCCGCCTGCTCAAGCGCACACGGCCCAAAGCCCGCGCAGTCCTTCTCGCACGCGGCTCCCCCCTCGGGCACCGTCCCGTCCTCGAAGTACCGCTTCACGATCGCGGCGGTGCAGGCGCTCGACGCGGTCGCGAGCGCGCAGTGGCCCACCGAGTCCTGTGCCACGACAGCGGACCCCGGGTGGCGCGCGGACATGGCGTACGCGTTGGCGAGCGGCGTGACGGGGTCGATGCGCGAGGAGAGGAACAGCAGGGGCGCGGCCGGCTTCCCCTCCGCGAGCGAGGGGTCGTGCGCGGGGCTGGTGAAGGGCCCCTCGAAGCGGTAGGCGGGCTTGGCGTCCCAGTTCGCGCACTGGAAGCGGACCTCGGACCAGACGTGCCCGGTGGCGGACTGGTTGGCGAGCTGCTGGAAGTACTCGGCCCAGTCGTCCAGCGTGAGGTGCGCGGAGGACTGCCCGTCGCTGCAGGATATGGCGGCCAGGGCGTCGGGGGAGACGGGCGGCGAGCAGGTGGGGCGGTCGCAGTCGACGCAGAGGGAGGGCACGCTGGGGGTCTGCACGAAGAGGTCGAGGACGGCGGCGAGGGTCTCGCGGTCGTCGCGGAGCACGGCGTCGAGGAGGGCGAAGGTCCCGAAGAAGAAGAGGTCGGGCTTGTAGAGGGCCGCGAGGACGATGCCCATGATGTCCACCTCGGTGACGACGACGGACGCGTGGGTGGTGTTGACGGCTATTGGAGATTTAGCGAGGGCCACTAGGGCGTCGTCGACCTTGGCCTTGAGGTCTTCCCACGAGCTCTCCGTGCCGTTGACTATCGGGCAGGCGGATCCCAGGTCGAAGCAACGTTTGTAAAGGTATTCTATGGCCAGGTCCGTGTCCTGGAGGTTTTTCGACCAAGTCTAAGTTGGCGGTTAGTGGAGATGCCTGCGTGAGAGAAAGGGGGATCACATACGCCAGCCATGTAGTCGTCAATGTCGGCGACACCGTCTAGGACCATGCGGCCCACCCGTCCAGGGAACATCGAAGCAAAGGTGTTCCCCAGCAGGGTCCCGTACGAGAATCCTATGTACTGCAGCCTCGCGAGCTTCTTCTCGCCCGCCGCAGACCCCCCACCCAACCTCAACTGCTCCGCATCCTGAGCCCCAAGCTCCCCCGCCCGCTCCCCATCGTTCAACTCCTCCGTTTGGTCGACGATCTCCACCATGTCCCTCGCGACGGACGACGAGGTGGCGTACCGCAGGATGCCCCCTTCGCCGCCCAGCGCCTCCTCACAGCGCCTCCCGAACGACCTGCTCATCACGTACCGCCACCCGAGCATGGGGTTCTCCGCGCGCAGGTACCCGCTCCCGTGCGCCTGGAAGCCCTCGTATGCGCGCGCCAGCTCGTCATCGTCGTAGCAGTTCGCGCGCGGCGTCGTGCGGCCCACGCCCCGGGGGTCGAAGCCGACGACGTCGTAGTGCCTCGACCCGTCGACGATCTCCTGAAGCCTCTCGGCCCAGGCGAGCGCCAACACGACGCCACTGCCGCCGGGCCCGCCCGGGTTGATAAGGACGGGCCCGCCGTAGGTGGGGTCGGTGGGGGGCACGGAGGCGGGGCGCTTGACGAGGGCGATGGCCACGGTGTGCGGGTTAGTGGAGTCCAGCCAGTCGAGGGGGACCTGGAGGCGGGCGCACTGGTGGCCCGGGTAGCAGTCGTGGTAGGTGAGGTTTGGGGAGGGGGTGATGCTCTCCCAGTCGAAGTCGAGCGGGTCTATAAGGTCGGCGGCTGCGAGCGGGGATATGGCGAGCAGGGCGAGGACCAGGCCTCCCCGTGAGAGAAGCATCGCGGCGGTGGTTCGTGTTTCCGGATATACAAGTACGGGCAGCAGTCTGCTCTGGGCGATTGCGTTTCACAGCGTTCATTCAGTGAGAGCTGATGAATGTGGAGAGCGAGTTGTCGGCGCCAACGGTGGGTCCACTACCCCACTTGATTCCAGGCACCGGCGCCGGGTAGCTCGTCAAGTTGAAGTCTGAAACGTGGGGATTACAGCTGACAGCACGGGAAGCCAGGTGATCAGGATTCCCCAATGTCACCCTTGTCGCTCGTTGCAGCTTGCTTTACAACTTAACATCCTATTTTGTAGGCTGAGACATCTAGGCAGGGACTGGCGCAATCTTGGCAACGGCCCGCTGGGAGGGTACTGTATTTGGCTGCCAACAGAAATAACACGCCTTCATTTCTCCAAGATTGCATATCCCATTAATATAACGAAGAGTGATGCTCTACGGCACTTCGATGCCGACGCCTTCCGCCAAGCCAGCGACAATTTCATATAGAGCCCAAGCTCCAGGGTCCGGCAACTCCTGACTAACCTCCTCACCGATGTAAGTCGCCCGCCCAAACTTGGCCTTCACGAACCTCGTCCCCTCCGCCTTTTCCGCGGCCACCTTCACCGCGGCCGCCAAGTCTCCGGAGCGGTGGAACTCGGCCGTGAAGGGCAGCAGTACGTCCATCACCGTCCGGTCGCCCTCCCTCGCGGGCGTGTGCGTCTTGAGCGAGGCGACGGCCGAGTCGAGAGCCGCGGCGTAGAGGCTGGGCGTGGCCGGGTGCGCGCCGCCGTCCCGCGCGGCTCTGTTCAGGGCCGTGTGGAACGCGGCGAGGAGGATGCTGAAGATGGCGCCGAGGGTGCCGCCCATGGGCTCGACGGAACGGTTGACCAGCCCGAGGAAGTCGAACACTGATCCGGTGGGTGGGCGGTTGCTGTCGAGGTCTGAGAGGATCGACTCGGCGAGGCCCTTTACGGCCTCGCCGCAGTCTCCGTCGCCCATTACGGTGTCCCACTCGGTGAGGCGCGGCTCGGCGGCGATGACGCGCGCGCAGGCCCTTCGGATCATCTTCTCTAGAGTGGCTGCGTCGGCTTGTATCTCGCCCCGGGTGGCAGCTTCCTTCGTGGGAGCGTTGGCCTGGTCGGTATGGCCCCCTTTCTTGGCACCTGGAGGGGTTGTTGTCGTGTTGGGCCAGGAGAAGGCCGCGGTCGGGCTGCCGAGGAATCGGAGAAGCGTGTCGGTCCGTGATGAGCACTGCTTTGCCGCGTTTGTGAGGTTGCAGAGGGAGATGGAGAATCCCGGGGCGTTCAGGGAGGTTTCGAAGGCGCCGCTGAGGATTTTGCAAGGAGATATGTTCCACTTCGCCGCCAGCTGGCCCAGGATTTCGTCCGTTAACGCCCCTAGTTCGAGCGACGAGAGGCCGCCGTAGTTATTCAGAAGCAGGACAACCTCGTCGCCTGGGGTAAAGCTCGTGAAGGCCCGCTCCGAGTCGTTCAGGTCGCACAGTAGGTGTAGGCATCTATCAATAAGGTCCTCGACAGATGGCAGTGGGGAGATCAGTTGGTTGGCGGGCTCGTTGTGGATGCCAGCGCCAATCGAACATGTATCGTCGCCGACAGATTGGTGCTGCCGGCCCGGGACGTGGCAGTGGTCGAGAGCCGAGCCGATTGTGACCGTGCCGTCGTTGACTGCCCTGCCCATATCAACGCAGTCTTGGAACGAGTATCCCTCCGCCGCGGCGGCGCCGATGATTTTCATGGCTAGCGCACTACGAGTTAGCCTTCCCAACTAGCTTCCACAAGTAGATGCGCCCAAAGACTGGGGTGTAAGTGACCTACTTATCACATGGCCCGCTAGTCCGCGCCGCCCAAGACGCCTGCTCTCCGACCTCCCAATCGACACGTCGTCCGTAGCGGGCAGGACAACGATGTTCTCCGCCAGGCCCTCAGCCTTTGCCTTCTCGGCCGCGAGCCCGAAGTGGAGGCGGTCTCCCGTGTAGTTGGTGACGAGCAGTATGATACCGTTGGAGGACGGCGCCATGCGGATGGCCTTCATGACCTGCGTGGTGCTGGGCGAGGCGAATATGTCGCCGCACGCGGCCGCCGCGAGGAGGCCGTGGCCGACGTAGCCGCTCCAGGCGGGCTCATGGCCGGAGCCGCCGCCGCCGATGATGGTTACGGTGGAAGGGTCGTGGTAGGCGTCCGCGACGACACGGTCGCCCTCGTCCAGCTCGAGATGCGGGGCCGACGCTGCGAGGGCGCGGAGAGCTCGCGGCACGAGCTTGTTGGCCGCCGTGGCGGGAAAGTAGTGCTTCGCTGACATCTCGGGAAGACAAATAAGGACAGGATACACACAAATTACCTCAGGTGTAAGCACGCTGTGGTAAATGGCCCCCTTGGCCTATTTCTAGTCACCTCCCTTCAGGCGTCGCCATCGTGAGGCGCAAAGAATATCCTCTTTGGGAACGGGGGCGAATAGCCGGCGCCACGTGACAAGAACATTCTGAGGACGCTTGCAATTTAGGCTATTCGCTCGACGTACGCGGTCCAACCACCGAGCTGGGGAAGCGGGCTTTGCACTGCGTGCTTACTTCCTCCGCCATCGGACAGGTGCTCGTATTTCGGCCGCCTTTCCGGAAGGAGACCCCGTTTCGGCGCGGGTTACACCGAGGAGCGGTCATTTAAAAATAAAATAAAATACATCCTCCTTGAGCTAGCGCTTATATGCTCCTTGGGCGGATGCCAATGCCTGCCCCTGCCCCCGGAATACGTCTACTAGACGGCTGGGGCACACAAAGCTAAAAGAGTGGGGAAGCGACCCAGGGCAGTGGAGACACTGAGACGCTGGACGGCCCAAGCATTTATATTCCCCACCTTGGAGGTATCGGGATGCAGCTGGAACCCACACCAGCTCGGTGAGGAGCAACAGTGGCTGGATTGACCCAGTGGTCGACGGCGTGTGCGGTCCAGAAGGCTGGTCGGCTAAGTTTGCAGTTTCCACACTCTCGGGGCTAAGGACCAAGCGACTCCACAGTTATCCGAGAGTCAAATGCATGTAATGTCAAAAGAAACTGAGCATCTACATCAACAGCCACGAATTAGTAACGAGGGAAAGCGTAAGCGGCAGACTTGGCGAAGAAGCGCAATCATTGGACGGTTATCCGTCCCAAAACCGAGCAAAAGATGCCACAATCCCCCGTAAATATATCCTCATCGATGGGGGCTGGGTTGTACTGGATTCGGGCCCCCGGTCCCTTTCGCGTTGACACCTTTTCCGTCTGAAGCTTCTGAATACGCCAGCGCTTTCTTCAACGGTGTTACGGGCCTCGGGAATCAAAGAGTCGCCCAACCACCGGCTACATAGGATGTTAGAAACGCGCCACAAGACTACTGTCGACTAGGACGCAGGTACGGACCGCTCTGACATACCCCGGACCTTACTTTGCCCAGGAGGGCTTCATGCTGGCCCCATTGCATCGGGCGGTATTATGCCAGCTCAAACAGTGTATTAAGAATCCCCAGGGTGCTGAGCCCTCTTCCATGAGTTGGGGCACCTGGGAAGGCGAAGAAGGAGACACTAACTAACACCTTCTGCGGGCTCCATTTTTCCAATAGGCGTGCAACTATCCGTAGTTGCTGGCTACATCTTAATATAAAACCGCTAGGCAGAGGAATAAGGACAGAACACATGATCCGGCGGTGTGTTCACGAGAGACCAACACGGAGGTCGCATGGGATCAATAACGCCACTGCAGTTCTGAGTAGCTAAACTCGGAAGAAACACTTGCACTCTGAAATTAACGGATCCGCCCGACTTAAATTCCGACCCAAGTGTACCAGCGAGTTCATATAGGACAGCGGTTATCGACTGGCGAGTACGGCATCCGCCATGGGCCCCTGACGACGGCAGCCTCGATCTCGAACACAGCAGTGACTAGTGTGATGCCGCGTCCCATCGCTATCGTCCTGACACGCATCGAAATTAGGCAGCACAGAGGCAGTCAATCAACTGGGGGTGGCCTATAATAAAGGTATAAAGAGCGGAAGCGAGAACGAGTCTCATTTTATATTTAGAATGAAGTAGGTCGGCTTTGATAAGCCCCTACAGAATAGCCCTTTCAGGAAACAATCCTTAAATCCCAGCTGCGGTACGTTACTCGACGGCAAGTCGCTGGAAGCCTCCGTGGGCAGCAACGTCCTTCTGCAGCTCCACCATCTTCTTCTGGTCGCCGATAGGATCCTTCCCATCAGACTCGAGAGTCCAGTCGAGGTACCCATTGGTATAGTTCGGTTCAAAGTTGGGCTCGAGGACGCCGAGGCGCTTGCCGTACTTCGTAACCTTTTCCCAGTCGCGCTTGACGTTCTTGAGGTCCTTGGAGAAGTAGGCGTAGCTACGCTCAAAGATCTTGTAGTTGAGCGCCGTGCCCATGGCGGGCTTGAAGTCGACATACTCCTCCCAGGCCTTGGCGGGTTCCTGGAGGACAAAGTCGGTCGCCTTCTTCACGGCGCGCAGGAAGGCGCGGACCTTGTCCGGGTTCTCGCGGATGAAGCGCTCGTTGCCGATGTACAGGATCGAGCAGAAGCAGCAGCAGCCAAGCTCGGCGAGCTCGTCGATGCGGAGCATCTGGACGTCCGTCTTCGGGCGGCCCTGCGAGGCGAGCCACTCCTCGAGCTCGACCATCTGGACGTTCTCGAGGCCGATCCCGGCGTCGATCTCGCCCTTGATGATGGCCTTGGAGACGTTCATGCCGCAGCGGATGGCGGTGTAGTCGGACGGAGACATGCCGTAATGAGACGTGAGCTCATCAATCTGGATCTTGCCGAACTCTCCGACGTAGCCGATGCGCTTGCCCCGGAGGGTGCGGAAGTCGGTGGTGATGCCCGAGTCCTTGAGGTACACGACTCCGGTGAAGGGCTCGTCGAGAAGACTGCCGATGGAGAGCACGGGGAAGTTGCGTGCCTTGGCCTGGAAAGGTAAGCTGTTAGGAGACGAATAGCAGTAAAGCGCAGTGCACCTGCTTACCGCAAGGGTGTGGATCATGGCCTTGAACCCAAGGTCGACCTTCTCGGTGCCGATGATCTCGGTCACATCCTAGCAGGCATCAGTCAACAGCTCTTCTGGGGGCCAACCCTACGAGAACATACACTAGGGTCGTTCGGCTCCAGGAGAGCGACCTTGATGCCTTCCTCCTGGAAGAAACCTTTCGCCTGGGCGAGGTAGAGCGGGGCATGGTACGGCGTGGCGTGCCTGGCTACAGTTAGTCGGCGTTCTTTGGCTCGCTCGCTCCTCTGCTTTACCAATTAGTCAAGAACGTGATCTTGTCAGTCGACATTTTGGCAGATCAAGCGGGATGCTGCGGGGGTTAGTTACACCCACGCGGCGCAAGAGAAGCATGTCCTTCCGCTGGTATTATCCAGATCAAGTTCACCGGTATTTCTCAGAACAGCTTCCCCCAGCATGCCCCCCCGACAACGCAACTCCCGTGGTGAACGAGATCGGTTGCGTGTCGTGAAAGGCATGCCGGAGAGAAGTGAACACCCGGATGCTATCTTTTTTATAGTTACCTTGATCTGCATATTCCATTGCGAGAGACATCCTATCTTGGGATGTGCACCGTACCAAGCGCGTTTTGGGCTGGAATATGAGGTAGAATTGTTGAAGGCGTTTCTAGCGGTCGATGGATGATTGTGAAAGAAGGAAAATCCAGGCGGGGGCAGAAGTGCGCTATTTATCGCCCTTCCAGTCACGTTGATCCCCCGCTTATCCCATGCATGTTGTACGTGAGGTAAGCGACGTTGAAAAGCCCTACTAAAACTACTTGTGCAGGTTGGTTACTAGATCTATGCAGGATAGACAGCATCCGGTTTCGGACCGGCAACGGATATTCTGACTGGGGCGCCCACAATTCGTCACCAACTGACATCTGACGTAGCTGCTAACAACTGCAAGCACTCGTCTCGCATCAATCTAACCCGTAAGCAGCATCAAGAGGTAGCCGCCCGATTTGAGCAGCGGTATGAGGGGCATAGGCGTGGGCATGGGTGAAGGCGCAGCTTACAAAATGGAGAAAGCGAAGGCGGGAGCATTGGACTGGCTTTCTGATGTTGCTTGTGCTGTCCCTCGAGTGGGCGTGCCAGGGTTGCATTCGCAATGATTGACCGAGGTTGTGGGGCTGTCAGCTGGAAGTCCGGGGTAGCAGCTGACGCAGCAGATCGCCAAGTGTCAGACCCTTGGATCTCGCTCCGAGCCGACGCACGTAGGGCGCCAAGCAAAACTTCCGGCAGCTTCCCGCGGCGAGATTGGCTGCAAATCAGCCGCGTGAGACCCTGGTTCCTGGCCAAGGCCTCGGGGGGAGCGCCGATGGGGAAAATACCCGGTGCGCCGCCAGACGCAGGGGGGACACGGTTCCCGCTCGAGCCGTCGGTGAGACCTCGACGCTTCCCGCAAGCAACCATGTCCACGAGCAGCGCAAGGCTCCCATAATCGTCATGGCCCGGTTCCTACGGGGCCCGCTGGTGCGCGTGTCGCTCCTCTTCGTCTTCGCCGTCATCGCCTGCCTGACCCTCTTCTCGCTGCGGAACCCGCTCGACGCCGCTGTGGATCGCGGCCCCGCCGCGCCTGCCCAGGTCCCGGACAACCCAGTAGGGCGCATCGCCGTCGCGAAGCCCGACGGCGGCGGCGCGGACGGGGCTGACCATGTCGACCCCTGTGTCAGCTACTCGATGTACTCGCGGCAATCCCACGAGCCGCTCTCCGAGGGCAGGTTCGCGCTCCCGTTCCAGCGCCCGCCTCCGCGGTGCCGCACCTTCAACTCGTCCCTCGCCGAGGCCGAGCTCGCGCGCGTGAAGCCGCTCATCGCGGACCCGGACCTCGCCCGCATCTTCGAGAACACCTTCCCCAACACCCTCGACACGGCCGTCAAGTGGCGCGGGACGGCCGCCAACAACAGCGATGAGGAGCTCGCGTTCGTCATTACGGGCGACATCGACGCCATGTGGGTGCGCGACTCGGCGAGCCAGCTGCAGGCGTACCACTCCGTGCTGGGGTCGAGTGGCGACGAGCTCGCCGGGCTGTACCGCGGGGTACTGAACCTGCAGGCGAGGTACCTCGTGCTGGAGCCGTACTGCAACGCCTTCCAGGCGCCGCCCGAGTCGGGGATCAAGGCTGTCACGGGGAGCGCAGGGTCGACGGTCAGCCCGCCGATTGATACGACCGTGGTGTCGACGTGCAACTTTGAGCTCGACTCGTTCGCGTCATTCCTGCAGCTGTCGGCGGACTACTTCGCCGCGACGAAGGACCTAGCCTTCTTCGGGAAGTTCCAGTGGGTCTACGCTGTGCAGTCCTTGCTGGAGGCTGCGAGGAACATGACGGCGCCGACGTACGACGAGGAGGGGGAGAGACTGCCGCCGCCGTACAGGTTCAACTCGAACACGAGGACCATGACCGCCACGCTGAATAACGTGGGGACGGGGAATCCGGTTGCGCGGACGGGTATGGTGAGGAGCCCGTTCCGACCGAGCGACGACGCGGCGGTGTTCGAGTTCCTAGTGCCGGCTAACATGATGTTCGAGCGGTACCTCAACCAGACGTCCGGCATCATGGAGGAGCTGGGCGAGGTGGAAATCGCTGACGAGATGAGGGAGATGGCGGAGGGGGTTAGGAAGGGGATCGAGGAGCACGCGGTCGTGGAGGGGCCGGGGGGTGAGAGGATCTATGCGTACGAGGTCGATGGGTTCGGCGGGAGGAACCTGATGGACGACGCGAACGTGCCCTCCCTCCTCTCCGCGCCGTTCATCGGCTACCTAGACAAGCGGGACGAGGTCTACAAGGCCACGAGGGAGTTCGTCCTCAGCGGGCGGAACCCGTGGTTCGCGCGCGGGCCGGTGATCAGCGGGGTGGGCAGCCCGCACATCAAGCCCGGCGCCGCGTGGCCCATGGCGAGCATCGTGAGGATCATGACCACGGACGACGACGCGGAGATTGAGGCGGTGCTGGGGGAGTTGGTGAGCAGCACGGGGGGGCTGGGGCTCATGCACGAGAGCGTGAATAGTTTTCTGGAAACGGATTGGACCAGGGAATGGTGAGTTTTGGTCTCGACTCCTCTGGGCGGTCATGGTTGTGCTAACAGACGGCTAGGTTCTCGTGGGCGAATGGATTGTTCGGGCAGATGGTTCTTGATCTGGCGGAGAGGAAGCCGCATATCCTGCAGGAGTCGTTCCAGTCTTATGGCGTGGCGGAGGAGGAGAGCTCTGATTAGGTGCTGCGTGGAGTGTGACATCCACCTCAAGCATTAATGATATTCCGTCCATGGAAAAACACCAACCCCCGTCTCGTTTGCACCCGTGAACTACGTCCCGGAAAGTCCAAGAAACCAATGCTGGGTGCCCCGTCCACGTCAGGAAAGGGTGAAGGGATCGTGTATCACACCAGCGGCGGAATATTCGACCGGCTGATGACAAGCTGAACCGGGAAACCGCTTCGGGGAATAGATTAAACTGCAACCTCGTGTCTTCGCTTCCGGGTATAAAGCTGCTCCCACGTCCCATGGCATCAACCCCCGAGTGCAGCACCCCTTTCCAAGCCCCCGCCAGCACGTCACCCACCCCGCCAAAATGAAGACTCTTCTCACAGCCCTTACATCGTACGTTCACCACGACCCCGTTCTGTTTTCCCAGAGTGCTGACTTCTCAGAGCATCGCTGGTGGCCCTCGCAGCCGGAACGTACACCCACACCGTCACGCTCCCCTGCAAGACCGGCACCCCGGGGAAGGAGTGCCCGCAGTATGTCCCGCCGAGGGAGCCCTGCACGCGGACGCTCCCGCCCACGACCGTCACCGTCCCGGCGGAGACGTGTGAGGTGGAGACCGTGACGGAGGCGTGCGAGGGGTGGTTCTGCATGGGACCCTGCGCGACGGTTGAAGGGCCTGTCGAGACGGTCGAGGCCTGTTAAAGGATTAGGGCGATACCAGAGATGTTGACGAAATGGATTATGGCATAATGATTTAAGACGAAAGCAGGCATCTAATCCCAAAACCATCTATTATGTGCAAATGCCCCAACCGTGCCAACCCTATCAATACACTCACTCTTCACATAAGGCTCGTCCGCCCCCCAATCTCAAACCCCCCCTGCCCATCCCTCATCTCCCCGCTCCTCTCCCCCACAAACTCCCTGTAAATCCCCTCCAGCCGCCTCTTCTCGTCGCTGCTAATACTCCCCCTCATCCCCGACAGCGCGGCCTCAAAGTTCTCCCACCTCAGCACCGCCTCCCTGCCCTCCCGCTCCTCCTTGTCGCCGCCGCCGCCAGGCTGCGCCGCGGCCCCCGAGGCGCGCGTCTTCTGGACCAGCTTGGCCTTCTTCTTGGCCAGGCGTATGTCCTCCAGCTTGGCGAGGATGCGCGCGTTCTCCGCCGCCTCGGCCGCGCGGCTGGTGGTCGTGGAGGTCGGCGTGGGGCGCCCGTAGCGGAACTGCACGAACGAGGGCTTCCCGGTCTTCTCCTTGTCGTCCGCGCCGGCGCCGCTGCGCGGCGTGAAGTCCTGGCCCTCGAGGACGTCGTGGATGGCCTCCAGCTGGGCGTTGGAGACGAGCCCCTGCAGGTCCGCGCCGGAGAAGCCCTCCGTCCGCCGCGCGAGCTCCGCGAAGGCGTCGTCCGACTCGGACAGCTCCTCCGCCAGCCGCACCTTCTGCGACATGGCCTTGAGGATGTCGAGCCGGTCCTCGATGCCCGGGAGGTCGCAGAGCAGCGACTTGTCCAGGCGGCCCGGCCGGAGCAGCGCCGGGTCGATGAGGTCGGGCCGCGAGGTCGCCGCCAGGACGTACACGCCCGACAGGCCCTCCGCGCCGTCCATCTGCGTGAGCAGCTGGTTGACCACCCGGTCCGTCACGCCCGTGGAGTCGTGCCCACGCTTCGGCGCGATCGAGTCGAACTCATCAAAGAAGAGCACGCAGGGCTTCGCCGCCTGCGCCCGCTCGAACAGGTCGCGCACGCTCTTCTCCGACGCGCCAATGTACTTGTTCAGGATCTCCGGGCCCTTGACGCTGATGAAGTTAAGCCCGCACTCGCCTGCCACCGCGCTCGCGAGCAGCGTCTTGCCGCAGCCGGGATACCCGTAGAGCAGGAGACCGGACCGGAGGCGGAGGGGACACTTTGCGAAGAGCGGCGCGTACTTTGTGGGGTACTGGAGGGTCTCGAGGAGGACCTGGCGGGTCTCCTTCAGGCCGCCGATGGAGGAGAAGGTGGTCGTGGATTTTTGCAGGGGCACGTTGCGGAGGGAAGCGGGCGTGAAGCCGCTGAGCGCCTTGTCAAAGTCCTCGCGGCCGAGACGGAAGCCGGCACGGGACTCGAGCTCGCCGCCGTTGATAACGCGGAAAATGGCCTCGTTGCGCGCGCGGTTGACCAGGGTAAAAATGTCGGCGGGCATGTAGCCGTCCGTGAGGCCCGCGATGTCCAGCAGGTCTAGGTCAGGGTCGAGTCTGAAGCCGGTCTCCGTCTTTCGGAGGGACTTTTGAGGGGATGGGCTTGGGCCTTCCATCCAGTCGTTGCCGCCTTCGCCATCCGCCGTGCCGGGCCGGCTGCCATCTTCGACGCTCTCGTCGATGTCCTCTGGGACGTCGTCATCTGGCACTATGGTTTGCCTCACGATCGAATCCAGAACCTTTTTCCGGGACTCCTTGTCCGGAGCTTTCATCTCGATGATCTCATGGACCATGTGGCCGCCGACCAGGACCTCGTGGAGGGAGTCCTGCCCACCGGCGGTAGCGAGGAGCACGACGCCACTGGAGCGGTCGCAGTACTGCCTGGCAACAGCAACGACAGTCTCGCTCAGAAGCCGACTCCTCTCGTTGTCGTTGCCGACGACCAGTTCCGTCTCGGCGGGGCAGAGCTTGTCGAGGTCGTCGAGTATGATGACGGCCTTGCCCCCCAGCCGAGCGCCCCAGCTTGCCCCCGTGAAAGCGCGGACAAGCGTTTCTTTGACGGTGGATGTCTTCGTCTCTTCGTTGATCAGGCCCCGGCACGATAGGTAGACAGTATGGTAAAGCAGGTCCTGCCGTAGCCGTTGCGCCAAATGCTTGACCAGCGACGTTTTTCCGGATCCCATGGCTCCGGTAAGCAGCGTGGACGACATGTGACGAAGCTGCGCGAAGAGGTTGTCCGTTAACGCATCGACGCCAGCTAGCACAGACTCCGGGCGGGGCGTGAGCTCCCACGGGTCATCCCCCTTGTGCGACGAAGGCCGTGGTATGGGGGGTTGGAACTGGACCGTGACCTTGCTGTCTAGGGACGCCACCCAGGCCGACAACTTCTCCTGCTTGGGATCAGGTTCGAACTTGATCAGACCGCCGTCCCAACCGCTGGTGAGTTCTAGCCCCGGGAACTCGCCAAAGACAGTGCCATCAGTGATGGGGCTTCCGCTTAATAGCCCGTCATTATCGCAGTACATGGCCTTGAACCGCTTCGCAGCCTCCTCCTTCTCCGCCTTGGACTCTCCGCCGAACCGCAGCCCCTCGTCCTCCTTGCCGTCGCTTGTGGCAAACGGAAACACCTTGAGCGACTTGACGGAGCTCCTTTGCAGTGGCGTGGGTGCGGGCTGGATCTTGACAATGCCGCCAATGCCATCCCTGCAGCCGAGGGCAGCGCAAAGAGGTGATGAGAGGGCGACCGCCTGGCTATTGGGCGAGTCCTCCCATATCCTAAGCTTCGCGACAATCTTCTCCGAGGACTTCATGTTGGAGCCCTCTTCGGGCGCCGGGGTGCTCATGCCGGAGGGTCTCATAAGGTGCACCGCGACGTAATTTGTTCCGGTGAAGCCTCCCGTCGATAGCGCATCCTCGTCAACCCAGACGCTAAGGTCCGTGGTGGGCTCATCGTCGAACCAGTCGCTGCACGTCGCCCGGTCCATTCCCCTGAGATACAGCGCCAACGGCGGCTCATCCCTTTGCTTCTTTCCCGACCTGCTGCCGCGGCTCTTCTTGGACTTGCTCGTGCTCGCGACGCTGCGGGCGTCGCCCCCGCCAGACGACTTCCCGCGCGTCTTGGGGGCGACAATCACCTCGGCATCCGGCGACACCTTTGCGAACGGTTGGTCCGGGGCCTGCGACGGCTCGAGGGAGGTCACTTTTACGCTGGCTGTCGTCGTGGGGGAGAGGTGTACGGTGAGAGGATGGGGCGCGACGGCCAAGCCTCCGGGGGCGAAGGCGGGGTTCGGCAGCGCGCGGATCTGAGACTGCATGTTGAGTTCAAGGAAGTTCGCATGTAGCTCGATGACCTCCCAGTCCTCCGCCGTTAGGGGCTCGATGTTTATGGTATGGACGAGCGGCGGGTCGACGTGGACGGTGGTGAGGACCTTTTGGCCTTCGGTCAGGCCAAGGGTATTCGCGAGGGTTGCATCGAGCTCGATAAGGGGGACGTCTCGGGCGGCGGGGGACTGGCTGCCTCTGAGGCCGTTGATTCCATCACGGCCGACGAGGGGCGCGGCTTTGCGCTTGCTGGGCATGCCGGTCCAGCCCAGGTAGATGGAGGTGCTCTGCTTCGACGACCCCGCTGGGCTGCCGGGCGCAGGGGCCTGGTAGTTGAGCTCGACGACGACATTTTGAGCGGGCTGCGCGAGGGTTAGTCGCAATGCGGGCGCAGAGGGGTAACAGATGTGCGCATGTGCTACAGGGGGCTACCCACGGTGTTGAGGTTCACGAGGAGGCTCTCGAGCGTCGCGGGCAGGTTCACGAGGCAGCTCTTCAGGTGGGTGAGAGACACCTCAGCCGGCGTCGACCGCGCATTCCGTTGGGCAGGCATGGTTGACGCTTCTGTCCATCCTACGCGCAGATGGTTGGAAGTAGAGTGGTGGCCCGTTCGGTCGCAGTGTCGTTGTTGGCGCGGACTCGGGCTCGGTCTGGATGTTCGGCGCTGCTGCTTTCGGGTGGCATGGTCGGCGGCGACTCTAAGCATGTGCCGAGGTACGTCAAGCTCCGGGGCCGACGGTTCTCCATGTTTATACCAGCTGGCTGCAGCTGACATAACCCTGCCAGAATCCCATTAAGTTCCAGTGGGTCCGACGCGAAAATGCACGACGCCTGGGCCTGAAGACGCGTCCGGCACGCGTGTGGGTCTCCAGAGCTGGTTCAGCGCTTCCCAGCCACGCCAAATCCTTGCACCGCCCAAGCGCCCACGACAACGCCGCAGACTCGACTCACCCCTCTCCATCTCGCAAGGCCGCGCCCGCTCAACGACATCAGTTCCCGTCAAGCGGTCATCCACCAAACAACCAACGCAAAATGGCGCTCCGACAGTATCGCGCGCCCGTCAATTACGAGGAGCAGCAAGGTACGATTCCCCCGAAGCTGGAGACGGCGCCAATTGTTGTGGTTTTGTCGCGATCGGACATTTGGCTGACATTACGTCGCAACAGAGGCCTTCGAGAGTTTCCTTAAGGATTTCAAAACCACCCCCGAGCAGTCCATCACGCACGACCTCGGGAACATCACGATTGACGAGGATGAGTTGAGCGACGAGTACGATTTCCTCGACGAGGACGATGGCGCGCAGGACAGGCGCCGCCAGGAGCGCCGCGAGAGGGCCCAGCGCCGGAAGGGGCCGCATCACAAGTACAGGGAGATCATGCAAGACCTTGCCGATAGGAAGACACAGGAGGTGACGATAGACCTGGACGACTTGACCACCGTTCGTGCGCCCCGCTCTGCTCGATATTGACCCCGCGCTGACCCCTTGGTAGTTTGAGGAGTCCCTGGCGGATAACCACCAGCTCGTTGCCTCTATCGAGGCCAACAGCAAGCACTACGTCGAGATCATATCGCGCGCGATCGACAAGCTCCTCCCGCAGCCCAGCGTCGAGATCAGGTGAGTCCCACTGCCACTGGTGACCAGCACGGGCGCTAACCGTACCACAGCTTCAAGGACGACGTGCTGGACGTCTTGATGGCTCGCCGCCGCGACCGGAATCGCCGCGTCCAGGAGGCCGCCGAGAACGACCCCTCCCTCCTCCAGGACCAGTTCCCGCCCGCCCTCACCCGCCGCTACTCCCTTGTCTTCAAGCCCCGCACCGTCACCGGCGAGTCCAGCAAGAAGGCCCTCGCCGTGCGCCACATCCGCGGCGAGCATCTCGGCCACTTGATCACCATCCGCGCCATCGCCACCCGCGTGTCGGACGTCAAGCCCGTCGTGCAGGTCAGCGCCTACACCTGCGACCGCTGCGGCTGCGAGATCTTCCAGCCCGTGACCGAGAAGTCGTACGGCCCGCTCACCGTCTGCCCCTCGGAGGACTGCAAGAAGAACCAGGCCAAGGGCCAGCTGAACCCCTCGTCGAGGGCGAGCAAGTTCCAGCCCTTCCAGGAGGTCAAGGTGCAGGAGCTGGCCGAGCAGGTGCCCATCGGCCAGATCCCGCGAAGCCTGACGGTGCTCTGCTTCGGCACGCTCGTGCGCCAGGTGAACCCTGGTGATGTCGTCGACATCACCGGAATCTTCCTGCCCACGCCGTACACGGGCTTCCAGGCCATGAAGGCGGGCCTGCTCACCGACACGTACGTCGAGGCCCACCACATCGTACAGCACAAGAAGGCCTACTCCGAGATGGTGGTGGACCCCATGCTTGTCCGCCGCATCGACCAGTACCGCCCCAGCGGACAGGTCTACGAGCTCCTCGCCAAGTCGATCGCCCCCGAGATCTACGGCCACCTCGACGTTAAGAAGGCCCTGCTGCTTCTCCTAATCGGTGGTGTCACCAAGGAGATGGGCGACGGCATGAAGATCCGTGGCGACATCAACATGTGCCTGATGGGTGACCCTGGTGTGGCCAAGTCGCAGCTCCTCAAGTACATCTCCAAGGTCGCCCCGCGCGGCGTCTACACCTCGGGCCGCGGCTCCAGCGGCGTCGGTCTCACCGCGGCCGTGATGCGCGACCCCGTGACGGACGAGATGGTGCTCGAGGGCGGCGCGCTCGTGCTCGCCGACAACGGCATCTGCGCCATCGACGAGTTCGACAAGATGGACGAGAACGACCGGACGGCCATCCACGAGGTGATGGAGCAGCAGACCATCTCCATCTCCAAGGCGGGCATCTCCACGACGCTCAACGCCCGCACCTCCATCCTGGCCGCCGCCAACCCGCTCTACGGGCGCTACAACCCGCGCATCTCCCCCGTCGAGAACATCAACCTGCCCGCGGCGCTGCTCTCGCGTTTCGACATCCTCTTCCTACTCCTCGACACGCCCTCGCGCGACACGGACGCCCAGCTCTCCAAGCACGTCACCTACGTGCACATGCACTCGCGCCACCCGGAGGCGGACGAGGACGCCGTGGTCTTCACGCCGCACGAGGTGCGCAGCTACGTGGCGCGCGCCAGGACGTTCCGCCCCATCGTGCCGGCGAGGGTGAGCGAGTACATGGTCAAGACGTACGTGCGGATGCGCGACACGGCCAGGAGGGCCGAGCGGCGCGGCGAGCAGTTCTCGCACACGACGCCGAGGACGCTGCTCGGCGTGGTGAGGCTCGCGCAGGCGCTCGCGCGGCTGCGGTTCAGCAACGAGGTGATCCAGGACGACGTCGACGAGGCGCTGAGGCTCGTGGAGGCGAGCAAGGCGAGTCTCGAGACGGATGACCCGCGCAAGGGGCGCGGCCTCAACGCGAGCTCCAAGATCTACAACATCGTCAAGGGGCTGGCGGAGTCGGGCGCGTGCAGGCCCGAGGACGCGGACGAGGACGAGGCGGACGAGCTCAGCGTGAGGAAGGTGAGGGAGAGGGTTATCGCCAAGGGCTTCACGGAGGATGCGTGGGTGAGGGCCCTGGACGAGTATACCGAGCTGAACGTGAGTTTCTACCCTTCCCCTGCCGCCTGTATACCTCGTGGACGAAGGACTAACGGAACTAGGTCTGGCAAACGACTGGCAGCGGCACGCGCCTCATCTTCGTCCAGGCGGACGACGACGAGGAGATGGACGAGTGATTTACGGTCACCTCTGCTGGTCCGCGTTGGCTGGGGCTAAAAGTTGGAGAGGCGTTGGCGTTTCGGGTTCGGGGCTTGATGTGCGCTGTTTTGCGTTGTCTGACGTCTTAATGCTCATTACGGGAGGATGAAACGAGGGTGGCTTTGGGAAAGATGTGGAAGGCGGGTTTGGTAATGATATACCAGAGAGTAGTTTAGTCTTTTTGCTTCCTGTCAATACATCATCTCATCACGAACTCTCTTCCGCGTCACATTCTCCACGCCTAAAGTACAAACACAAAAGGATGACGTGGATTCGGTTTCTGTACAGGGGTACATCTATCTATAATACATACACACTATCTCCACACACACACATGCACGGGTAAAGGCAGTCCTTAGCACCTCATGTTCCTGAACGCAAGCTTCTCCATCTCGCCCAGCACGCCGTGCCCGCCGAGCGTCCACTTGTTGGCGACGGTCAGCTCGTTCACGGCCTCGAGGTACATGCCGCTGGAGGCCCAGTACTCCATCACCGCCCTGGCCTCGGCCTTGCTCAGGCCGTCGACCTTGAGCAGCTGCGCGTTCTTGAGGGCGTCGAACACGCGGTCGTCGTAGCCGCGCTGGTAGGGGTCCGGCTGGGGGATCTCGGCGCCGCGCGCGCCGGCGTCCATCTGCGCGATGATGAGGTCCAGCGAGGGCAGCTTGAGGTTGTCGTTGCCGCCCGCGGTGCCGAGGACGGCGCCGCCGTTGGGGAAGCGCGTCTTGCCCGAGATGGCGTCGGTGAAGAGGCGGACCGTGGTGAGGTCGTGGGAGTGGATGGGTTTGAAGGAGGCGTCGCGGTAGGCGCTCTCGCGCATGACGAAGGGGAGGCCGTCGAGGGTGAGGAGGACGGGCGGGCGGCCGACGACAGTGGTGAGCTCGTTCCAGACGGCGGAGAGCGTGGGCCAGGCGTGGTCCATCTCGCGGCAGGAGCCGGCCAGGTCGGCGAGGGTGGGCTCGTGGCCCAGGTGCGCGAGGTGGGTCACCTTGGAGTAGTCGCCCGTCAGGGGCAGGCTGCTGAGGATGGTGCTGTTGGCCTTGAGGATGGACTGGAGGAGCTTGAGGGCGTAGGCGGGCTGGCTGAACATGGGGGGGTCGCTGTCCGGGATGGGGGCGTAGTCGGTGTGGGCGTTGGTGAGTTGGTAGGCTGCGGGGGGGTTAACTGATGAGCCTAAGTATCAAGGCCGGGACATACCTTCGGGGATGTGGACGACGATCCACTTGTTGAGGAAGGCGTGGGCCATGGCCGAGAGCAGCATCGTGCTCTTGCCGGTCGTCCTCCCGCCACTGAGCACCATCTTCAGAGCCTTCCTCTCCCTCTTCGCCTTGTCCATCATCTTGGCCAGCTGTACCGTCTCAGACCGGAGTAGGACGTGCGGCCGCCTGAACAGGCCCCACGACTGTCCCGGCCTGAACGCCTCGACGGTCCGCAGCTGGTCCACCACGGGGTCGGGGATGCCCATCATGGTGCCGCGCACCTTGTCCGAGGCCATGGACTCCCCCGTCAGGTCGCTCAGCCCGCTCACGGCGATGGCATTGTTGTTGCTCAGCTGGATGCGCTTCCGGAAGGCCTTGCGCTCTCCCGGGCCGGGCGTCTTGGTCTTGGTGCCGCTGTGGGCCTTCTTCTTGTAGTTCTTCTTGCCCTTGCCCTTGATGACGTGCTGGCCCTTCTTCGTGGCCTGCGCGAGGAGTGTGGGTGCGGTCGAGAAGGGCGCGGCGGAGCTCGGGTTGGAGAGAAGCGCCGAAGGGGCGAGCAGCGTGGGCGCGATTGGGGACGGCCGGGCCTTGGAGAGGCACCGGAGGGCAATTGAGGCCATCGTGGCCGTGTTTTTGGTCTCTCGGGTTCGCGGGTATTATAAGTCGGTTGTCATCATCGGGGCCCTGGGAGCGGCGGCGGGCGTCTGGGTGGCTGGCGGAGGGCGTGTTGGGAGCAGCTTCAATTCTTTCTGCGCGGATCGCGAGACCCAAAATTTGGTGGTGCTCATTGGACGACGGCGGTCTGCCAGGGACCAGAATTATTTCCCCCGAATATCTGCCGGCGGGCGGTGAGCGACGTGACCCGCTTAAACGTCCCCGCCAAAAAAATGATGGGCAGAAACGAAAAAAAGTCCAGAGCGCCTCTCTGAGTTCTGCCTCTTGCGACAATCAAGACCAAGCATCCTCAGATACCGCCAAAAAGATCTCTCGGGCCTGAAACCACCAATACGATTCACAATGGCTGTTTCCGAACAACCTAAGCTGCCCGTGGCGGTCAACAAACCGACGCCCTACGCCTTCGACCTCGGGCTGCTCCTCGCGACGGACCCGAACCCCGTCTCCCTCCCCACCGAGTCCACCGAGCTCGAGCAGTCCCTCGCCGAGACGGCCCGCGACGGCGCCCAGGCCCTCATCAATCAGCTCCTGACCACCTGCCCCATCTCCTCCACCCAGGACGGCGTCGCTCTCACCCTCCCGCCGCCCGCCACGCACCTCCCGCGCGAGAAGCCGCTGCCCACGCCCAAGCCCATGTCGAAGTGGGAGAAGTTCGCCGCCAAGAAGGGCATCGCGCCCAAGACGAGGGAGCAGAGGAAGAACCTGGTGTACGACGAGGAGGACGGCGCGTGGAGGCCGAAGTGGGGCTTCGGCGGCATGAACAAGAAGGGCGAGGACGCGCCGATCGTGGAGGTCGACATGAAGAAGGAGAGGGAGGCCAAGGAAGGGACGACGGTTAGGGGGGCGGGCAGGAGGGAGAGGAAGGAGTCTGTGAAGAGGAATGACAGGAAAATGAGGAGGAATATGAAGCAGGATGCGAGGAAGTGAGGACCGGCCGTTGTGAGGCGGGGAGGTCCGAGTGCTTGCGGTCTGCATTTGTATGTTTGGCGTTTGGGCTGGAAAACCCTGTTTAGTTTGAGCCAATTCAAAAGAACCAACTTCTTGTCAAACCAAACAATCACGAACTGAAACGAAAGAGCCTCTTCGACCCCGGGGCGGGGTAGAACATATCAAAGGCACAACTCCCGCTGTCCGTCTGTTAAACCGTCCTATGATATGTACTCTCCGAATGTAAAGAATAGCAAGAATGGCATCTATGAGCCTACCAGCCCTCCTCCGCTAAACTTGCAGTCCGTTAAAAGTCGTAACGCATGAATTGCCCAGAGACGAACGCCATAAAAAGATTAAGGGATTATAACATAATGAGACACCACTGGCAATGAGGAAGAGTCGAACCCTGACACAGGCCAAACTGTCTGGGACTACGGGAACACTGTGCCCAGTGAAGCCAGGCATAGCACGTCCGCGCGGCGACAACATCTGCCAGAGCGGGCAACAGCAGACGAAAGGATCTCCCTGCTAACACCCTCTTATGCTTGAGCCTGCGACCTCCCGCGCAGCCGCCGGGATCCAGGGGGGAAGTGGTGGAACTGCCCTACCGGCGGCGTGGCCACCGGGCCCTGTGGTATAACCTGGAACTGTGCTAATACACCTAGTCAGCGACTCGCCAGTGCAAAGGCGGGTGGAAAAAGGATGCTTACAATGCAGGAACGGGTCGACATCGTCCGGCGAGTGCGACTGGTGGGCCATCAGCTGCGGGTCAAGTTGCTGGCCCTGGTGCTCGAGCTGCAACCCCTGCGTCCTCCTCCGCGCGGGGCTCGCGTCTGTCTCGTCATCCTCCACCCCCGACTCCCTCCTCGGGCGCTTATCCGGTCCCGTCGACCGCCGCCCCTCGTCTATCTGCCTATGGCGCTTCTCCTGCTGCTCGAGGCGCACCTGGCGCTGCATGTCCTCGTTCTCGACGGCGTATATCGCGGCTATGTGGAGTTGCAGGTGCGACAGCTCCTGGAGGCGCTGCGGCTTGGGCATCTTGCGGTACTTGCCTTTGATTTGCTGAAAGGTGTCGCCTGTGAGGCGGAGGCTGGACTGTGACACGCCGGCTACGGCAAGCGCGGTCCGCGTATCGTCGTCCAGTGTAGGTGCAGAGGTCGTCGAAGCTGCTACGACGTCAGCCACTCTCCAGCTTATCGTACAATGAAGACCGCAGGGGGTTTCGGCTGTCACCTACCATCTATCGCATCCGGCTCACCCTCAACCTCGGGCGCGCTCACCCCTTCAACATCAGGCGGCTCGGGCGTTCCCGGCTCGTGGTTGTGCTGGTCACATATGACCGTCAGCACCCACCCACCCATCATCTTCCTGTTCACCGCCTTCGCCTTCCAGGGGCAGTCCGTCTTCTTGGTGCTCGTCTTGTGCTTGGTCGCCAGGCACTTATACGGCCTCCCGCCCCTGTCGCACACCAGATCGCACCGCACCATCTCGTTGCCGGGAACGTCCGACCCGCCGATCTTGCCGCGGTGCGAGCGCGCCTTGACGACCTTGAAGCCCTCGCTCTGCATGCGCGCGCTCAGGTCGCCGAAGAGCTCCTCGTAGGTCTTGTAGACGTAGGCGGGGCCCGGCGCCGACGAGGCGGAGGGCGTGAGCATGCCGAACATGGCTGCTAGCTGCTGGGGGTGTTCCGAAAGGTTGGGGGATCGTGCTTTTCTGCGAGGAGCCCCGGGGAGGGTCCTCGGGCTTGGAGGAAGGGTGTTAGTGGGGAGGTCGTGGGGGAGGGTCGCGAGATGGAGCTTGGGGTGCTGAGATGGGATGGTCTGACGTGTGGATTTCGAACGTGATCGGTGCGAGGATGGTTCTTGGCGGACAGACCCGCTTAGTCGATTATCCTGCACAGGTGTGGCACCCCCGATTGTTGCATATCCCACCCTGGTCTGCAAGCTCTCAACGCGTCTTCCAGCTCGACGCGCCTGTGAACGGGGGTTTGTCTCAGCTCCTCCGCTTCCACAAACACCTCGAGTCCCCAGTCACAGCTAGGCGTCGCGATAATGCCTCCGCCCTCGTCGAGTCCCCTCGACAAGAGGGACAAGAAGCAGGCGTCCCTGACGAGCTTTTTCTCTCCGAAAGGCGCGCCCGCCACCCCGAAGCCAAGGCCAGCGCCCGCCTCGAGCCCCCTTCGACCCGAGGAGTCGAGCACGAAGAAGAGACCCCTGGAGGAGGACACTGACAAGGCCAACAACGGGCCGGAGAAGCCAAAGAGGAAAAAGGCCGCGAGGAGGGTCCTGGACGACGATGACCTTCCCGAAGAGGCCGACGGCGCCCCGTCTTCCTCTGCGAGGACCGATCATTATCTCTTTGGCTCGAGCCAGGATGCGGCCGTGGACCCCGATGTGCTGCGCAAGCGTCAAGACTTACACAAGAAGTTCGTTCGGAAGTTGGGGCACCCCGACAGCGCACTCTCATTGAGGAGCTACAACACCGCTAGAGTTGCTTCGCCCACCGGCGCGGAGGAAGGCGAGGACGAAGGAGAGGAAGAGGAGGCGCCTCCGCCACCGAAGGCCAAAAAGAATGCCAAGGGGGGAAAGGCGAGCAAGTTGACGCCGATGGAGGTCCAGTTCCTTGACATCAAGAGGAAGCACATGGACACCGTCCTCATCGTCGAGGTCGGCTACAAGTTCCGCTTCTTCGGCGAAGACGCCCGTATTGCCGCCAAGGAGCTCAGCATCGTCTGCATCCCGGGCAAGTTCCGATACGACGAGCGTGAGTAGCCCCCAGGGAGTACTTCTATTCCATCGCGACCTCTAACAGACTCCCAGATCCGTCCGAGGCCCATATCGAGCGGTTCGCGTCCGCCAGCATCCCCGTCCACCGGCTGCCCGTCCACGCCAAGCGCCTCGTCGCGGCCGGGTACAAGGTGGGCGTCGTTAGGCAGATCGAGACCGCGGCGCTGAAGAAGGCCGGCGACAACCGGAACGCGCCCTTCGTGCGGAAGCTCACGAACGTCTACACGAAGGGGACGTACGTCGACGAGATCGGAGAGCTCGACGCGTCCAGCTCCGGCGCCCCGGCTGCTGGATACCTGCTCTGCATGACAGAGTCCAAGAGCAAAGGCGGCGGTACGGATGAGAAGGTTGACGTGGGCATCCTTGCCGTGCAGCCCGCTACCGGCGACATCATCTATGACAGCTTCGAGGACGGCTTCATGCGCAGCGAGATCGAGACGAGGCTCCTGCATATATCGCCGTGCGAGTTCCTTCTAGTCGGTGAGCTCACCCGCGGCACGGACAAGCTCATACAGCACCTCTCCGGCTCGAACACGAACGTCTTCGGCGACAGGAGCAGGGTCGAGCGCGTCCCCCGCTCAAAGACGATGGCGACCGAGGCCCACACGCACGTCACGCAGTTCTACGCCGACAAGGTGAAGACCAGCTCGCAGGACGAGCGCGCCAGCTCGCTCCTCGACAAGGTCCTCCACCTGCCTGAGCAGGTGACCGTGTGCCTCTCGGCCATGATCACGCACCTCACCGAGTACGGGCTCGAGCACATCTTCGACCTGACCAAGTACTTCCAGAGCTTCAGCACGCGCACGCACATGCTGATCAACGGCACCACCCTCGAGAGCCTCGAGGTGTACCGGAACGCGACGGACCACTCGGAGAAGGGGAGCCTGCTGTGGGCTCTCGACAAGACGCTCACCCGCTTCGGGGGGCGGCTCCTGCGGAAGTGGGTCGGGCGGCCGCTGCTCGACAAGGAGGCCCTCGAGGCGCGGGTGCAGGCGGTGGAGGAGCTCCTCGGGAACCAGTCCACGCCCAAGGTCGACCAGCTCGAGACTCTCTTGGCAGCCACAAAGGCGGACCTGGAGCGCAGC
This sequence comes from Sordariomycetes sp. S4602, assembly GCA_023628835.1. Taxonomy (NCBI): domain Eukaryota; kingdom Fungi; phylum Ascomycota; class Sordariomycetes; species Sordariomycetes sp. S4602. The sequence goes on from JAMAJV010000006.1 coordinate 1,035,993, forward strand.
CTCATCCGCATCTACTACGGCAAGTGCACCAGGCGAGAGCTCCTCTCGGTCCTCCAGACGATGCAAAAGATCGCCACGCACTTCTCCCACGTCCAGTCCCCCGCGGACACGGGCTTCACCTCCCCACTCCTCAGCAGCGCCGTCTGCTCCCTGCCCCTCATCCTCGACACCGTGGTCTCGTACCTCGACAGGATCAACGCGGACGCCGCGAGGCGGGACGACAAGATCAACTTCTTCCGCGAGGAGGAGCAGACGGACGCGATCCAGGACAACCTCGTCAGCATCGCGAGCGTCGAGCAGGAGCTCGAGGCCCACAAGATGGCCGCCGCCGAGAAGCTGGGCAGGAAGGTCCCCGTGTCGTACGTCACCGTCGCGGGCATCGAGTACCTCATCGAGGTGGGCAACGCGGACATCAAGCGCGTGCCGGCGAGCTGGATCAAGGTCAGCGGCACGAAGAAGCTGTCGAGGTTTCACACGCCGGACGTGGTGCGCATGATGGGCGAGCGGGACAGGTACAAGGAGGCGCTGGCGGCGGCGTGCGACGAGGCCTTCAGGGACCTGCTGAGCTCCATCGGCGCGGACTACCAGCCCCTCCGCGACGCCGTGTCGTCCCTCGCGACGCTCGACTGCCTGCTCTCACTCTCCAAGGTGGCCTCCATGCCGGGCTACTCCAAGCCCACCTTCCTCCCCTCCTCGTCGCCCCCCAGCATCTCCATCACGGGCGGCCGGCACCCCATCGCCGAACACACCCTGCCCGACGGCTACATCCCCTTCGACTCGTCCCTCGGCGACTCCTCCCCGACCGCCTACCTGGTGACAGGTCCCAACATGGGCGGCAAGTCGTCCTTCGTCCGCGCCGTCGCCCTCCTCGTCCTCCTCTCCCAGATCGGCTCCTTCGTCCCCGCCTCGTCCCTCACCCTGACCCTCACCGACGCCATCCATACCCGCATGGGCGCGCGCGACAACCTCTTCGCCGGCGAGTCGACCTTCATGGTCGAGCTGTCCGAGACGTCGCGCATCCTCCGCTCCTGCACGCCCAACTCGCTCGTCATCCTCGACGAGCTCGGCAGGGGCACGTCGACCCACGACGGCGCCGCCATCGCCCACGCGGTGCTCTCGCACGTCGCCGCGCCTCCCGCCAACCCGCTCACGCTGTTCATCACGCACTACCAGAACCTGTCGCGCCTGGCCAACACGCTCCCCATCCAGAACGTCCACATGCGCTTCACGTCGGAACGCACCTCGCCGGGGGACGACGAGGAGATCACGTTCCTGTACGAGGTCACGCCTGGGGTGGCCCACCGCTCGTACGGGCTCAACGTCGCGAGACTGGCGCGCATCCCGCGCAAGATCATCGATTTGGCGGGCGAGAAGTCGCGCGAGATGGAGACGGATCTGAGGGCTAGGCGGCTTGGGGCCACGGCTTCAACGCTGGGGAAGCTTCTGGGCGGAGAGGGGAACAAGGATGAGCTGGACCGTTTGATTGAGGGGATAGAGGAGCTGTGAGATAGGCGTATGGACTGTATCGGCGCATTGGGCTTCGGGTTACTGGGATTTCGAGCAGGATCTTTCTTACAAACGGTGCGCGTATGTAGGATTTACATGTATAATTCATCAACAGGAACTTACTGAGTGAACCCTTCGAGGCAATCCCACCCTTCCAACAGTGGACACGCATATCATTACAACGAACTTCCAGCACCGCGGGGTTTGACTCATCGCGTTAAATGTAATCCGCCTAGCGATCCTCAATGTACAATGATTGCTCCTCCTGGCCCTGATATCAACGAAATTGGGAAACTCCTGCCATATACCGGGCCCTGTGCATGAAAGACCGAATGTGAAACGCAACTTGAGGAGTCGTAACCTAGACTCCTCCCCCCCCCCCCCCCCGACCGGCTGCTGCGCCGGCCGATGCAATGCATGCCAATAAGGCAGCGTGTCGTTGAGCCAAGCGTCCAGTTCCCTGTCATCTCATAAATGGACGATATCGATCGTTGTCAACCTATCGACGAACTTGATTGTGACCACAAAACGCCGCAGAGTAACTAACGCACCGCTGTATCAGCAAGGGTGTTTTCGGGACAGAAGGTTCCTGGTCACACTCACTCATGAAGTTTCCGAAATACATCCTTGACCTAAGGTTCAAAAAGGGTGGGCTTGCGCGAAACCCGCCGTGCAGTGAAACAGTCCGACACGTCAAAGAGGCAAGGCGGCTCGTGTTGGCTTAAAAAATTGGGAAGCCGCCTGCTTAAGATGACGTGGGCTCAACCAGAGGCCTCGTAATAGCTGCCGTCGTCGGGTTGGGTAGCGAGAGTCTCACGCGTGCCCTGGGGAGAATAATACTGGTTGAGTATCGCATGGTGATTGCCACCGTTGATGGGCCGAAACGAATGCTGGGACGCCGCTACCTCCGGGCGGTATCCTCCGGCCATGGGCGAAACGAAAGGATTGAAATGCATGTCGCCTGGTTGAAAGCAAAGAGGGTTGGCGTTGAAAGCCGTCCCAGAGCCAAAAAGAGGCCCGTTGTCGCCTGCTTGCGGAAACTTGAATCCCGCGTGGATGTTCTCTTTTCCGGCTTCGCCAAGTCGTGAGTGGTCCTTCGAGTTTGTGTTGATCGGAGCAAAACTTGCATTCGTGCCGAGGGCCTGGAGCGGGAGTCTGGGGCGGGGACGGAACCTGTGATCCGTGAGTCCTTCCGTTCTTCAAACCCAATCCCCAGAATGGAAGCGACGTACCCCGTATCAACCCCAGAATCATTCGATAAGGTCCGCTCTGCCCCAAAATCTGTGCCTGTTAGTTGCGGGCCTTCCGCTTAGAGTTGCGACGACGGGTGGAATCGGGGCGACGGGCAGTGGGCTTGTGCTGGGGCGTGGAGGGAGTTTCAAACTGACTGAAGTGGCTAGAGCCAGTTCCATCGTTAAACACGTCCAGAGCCCGGTGCGTCGTGTATGCGCCCATGCCCCCAGCCGCCAACTCGTTGTCGTCGTCCTCGACGGCCTTCGATCTGGTCGACTTCCTGCGACTCTTCTTGGAGTCCGGCTGGGGAGACTAGGACTGGGTCAGGGAAACGCCGCAAGCCAGCGAAGCACCAGCAAACTTACGGGCGAGCTCGGAACAGACGGAGGGTCATAAACGTCCCGGATCCTCTCCAAGTCGAAATTCAGATTGTAGACGTACTCGTCGCGCGAGATCGTAGCGGAGAACGCCGCCATCTGGTCAATAACCGATTTGTCTTTCCGCTGGTTGCGCATTCGCTTCATCTCTTGGCTCGCGGCATCGAACATATCCATCCCCGGCCAACAGACTCCCTTCAGCCTCGGCATCCCATCGTTGTCCTCATGGGATTCCTGGGGCTGGAACGGCCTTCCCAGGGTGTCTCTGTGAGTCGGAGCGGGAGAAGCTCCGAGATGAGCTGAACCTCCGGGTGAATCGGCAAAGCTGAGGCTCGAGTTTCCGTTCACGGACGGGGTTTGGGCGTTGCTCGAATACGTATGTCCGCTCGAGCGGGAGGCGGGGGTCTTGGGACGGTAAGGAACAGTGATGTCGTCCTTTTCGACCTTCACGGCCTTTTTGCCTGCCTTGCTCTTCTTCGAAATCTGCGACCGGTTAACTAAATTCCACGATATCACTAAGCTACCGCAAAAGTGGAAGGACACTCACGGCTCCAGAATCGTTGCGGGCCCTCCGCTTCCTGCCAGCTTCCTTCTCGTCCCGCTGGGCCAGTCGGTCCGCAAGAAGCTTTTCGATGCCATTGTCCTCGTACCACTGATTGTATTCGACAAGGCTGTCGGAAGCAGAGGAGTCGCTCAAAGCTCGAATCTTGAGCAGTTGGTGGGCATGCAGGTGGCCCTTGGAATTGATGTGGGTCAAGAGGTGGGAGATATCCGAGAACTTCGGCTTACTGGAACAAGCGGTGCAAGCGAGCGGGATGCCGCTCTCTGGGCCGGCAGGAGCCATGTCCTGCGTCTGCGTTGGCGCCTGCGTCGGTGTCTGCGTAGGTATCTGTGCCGGTATCTGTGCCGGCGTGGGTATCTGAATCTACCAAAGGAAGTTAGAAAACCAATCTGGGATTTTGGCCTTGGATGTCAAGCAAGGGACGCCCAACCAGGTATAAGAATCAAACGAGTGTCATCAATGAGTTGGATATGAGCATCGGTTGCCTCGAGCACTGAAGGGGAAAAAACGATGCCACTCTGCCCAGAAGCGGCCGGATCGTGGGATCTCTGCGGTTGGCGAGGAGCGAGACAGGACGACGGTAGCAGGGCCAGTAGTTTAGCCTCGCTGCTAAATCGGGAACTGTCTCCAAGCGCGTTCTCAAAGGAGAACGGATGATGGAAAAGACGGGTACACAGATAGCGTCTGTCACAGAGGGTGTGCGGATCTTCTGGGAGGTGGATCTCACTGTTTTGAGGCTGGGATGGAAAGAGAGACTGCCACACCTTGGCCAGGGGTGCCTCGTTGACGTGGAGCGGGAAGGAGTTGACCACGCAACCATGGTCGCTATTGCCGAGTCTGCTCTCGAGGAAGGAACTCCCAGAAAAGTCGCAGGAAAGTACCAAGCGGCGTGACAGGCATGGCGAGGAAGGAACGAAGCAGGAAATGACCCCAGTGACAAGAGAAATTCCAAAGGAAGTCAACTTACCCGCATCCCGACCTCGTCGTCTTCCTCCTCCTCCTCATTCTTAAGAAGTTGAGAGAGAAGCGACTCGGGCACAAGAGGTCCATTACGTCCGGCAATCAGGTTTGTGGCAGACTCTTGTACAACCGGCATGGCCATCTGGTTCTGGTGCCGCATGGGCTCGTCATCTCGCTCGTTCAAGGCCAGAAGAGCTTCACCTAGACCCATGTCATTTAAGTATCCCGCCACTAGCCCACTTGTGGCCGAAAAGCTCGTCTCATCATAGATTTGTCCCATGTGCGTGAACGGCAGTGACTGCATGGGTGGCGCCGTGGGGTAGGGAAGGAAGTTCGGCGACTGATGTCCTCGATACCCTTGGAATGAACCAGGCTGGCCCATGTATTGAGAGCCAGCAGTGCTGAAGCTCGCCTGGGATCCAAAACTACTGGACCCGAAACGGGAGTCGAAGGAGGCCCCGCTCCCCGGTTCCGTCGAAGAGAAGTACTCGGCCGGATCTATCTCAAGGTCATCTTGCTCAAACTCCATTGTAGAGTACCTTCGCGAAGCGGCGACGCGACGCGCTAAAACTGGTATCTCTAGATTAAAGTCAGCCTTCCCTGCGACATTAGAGTTTTTTTTTCAGAAGGTGAAAGGGAGAAACTGACACTGAAGGAAATGAAAGTCGATATCTCCCGTCAAAGCCTGGGCAAGTGTGTGTGTGTGCCGTGATGGAGTGTGTGTGGTGAGGGCAGGTGTGTGTGGAGGTGAGGTAAGGTAAGGCGGCACTGGAAAAGTGTTGTGTTTCTGTTGCCGAGAAGGCACAGTGAAGGAAATCAGTCAGTGGCCTGGGAACAAAAGGCCTTGTGGGAAGGTGGGTGGTGTGTGGGAGGGTCCTTCCTTCCTTGCTAGGAAGCAGCAACAAAAGAAGGTGCCTCTGGCGAGAATTGACGTGAGGCTAGAATCCCAAACGATGCCGTTCCAAGTGATGGAAAAGCACCAAACTGGCATAAATGTGCAGAGAGTGGAAAGAGAAGACTGGAAAAATGTGTAGGCTTATTTCAGAAAGGGCATGTTGATATGTGAAGGATCATGGAGGCCAATGGTTGGGTGGGCTTTTGATGGTGGTGGTGGAGAAGGTTGGGAAGAATATGAGTTTGCTGATGAGTGTTGTTTCTGTACCAAGAGTGGTCGAACTTGATACTAGAGCAATTGAAGGGAAAGAACGCTCGAGGGGTGTGTGGGTGGCCTTGTGCTGTGGTGTTTCTAGCCTTGCTTTGATGCTTCCTGCATGGACAGCAGAAGCTCACATTTCTCTCCCTGGGGACATGGAAGCACTACAAAGAGGCCAGTAGATCAAGAACAACATAGGCCTCATCGAGAGGCCTTCTCTATTGTGGTTAGGCCACAAGAGAAGCAGGTAGCCCGAAGCAACTGCATGGTCTCCTGACGGTTCAAGCCCATCGGGACTGAAGGCAGTGGAGGCAGAGTTAGCGAAGCCCAATTACCAGGTCTAGAAGGAGCTGAGGGAACAAAAATTCGGGACCCGAGCCTACTCAAGAGAGAACCACTGCAAAGTGAACCTGGGCGCGTCGCGGTACTCGGTGTGGATTGAATCGGCATCTCAAAGGCTCCACGAGGCAAAGTATGGGCGAAAGGCAATTGAATAATGTTTCGGCTCGTATAGAGGCATGGATTTTGGCTCCGTATCTATCTCGTACAAAGTAAACGTCATCCCACTCACCCACGGCGGGAGCATTTCCTCCACGATCCAGCAGAAGACGCGGTGGATCGCGATGTGGTGATGTGTGGCTTTAAAGCACAGGGCTGGCCCACACATGCTCAAGCGGCGCCCCTGAAAATGGCCATCATTCATCTTCTCCTGCCCTGTACCCTCACTACCACGGCAGCAACGGCTAGCAGGTTATTAGAAGGCAGGAGGTGAAGAATTGGTCACATCCCGTGACGGCACGATGGACGAGCAGGCAGCATCAATGACATCATTTCCTGTCCAGAACCCTCTGGATCGTCTTCCTCGGCAAGCAGTAGACGGGGTCGACGGGCTCCAGTCCGGGGTAGCCCAGAAGGCTCAGGCCGGTCAGCCCGAAGAGCGTGTGCCACACGTCAACCATGTTCCCAGGCCGATCCGAGATGCCACCCCGCTCGGCATCCTGACAGCGCAGGATAAACCCGATCAGCTTCTCCCGGTCTATCCAGTGCGTCCGCCCGATGATGTCGAGGCTGCTCAGCACCCACCAGCTGTAGCAGACGTCCTCATCCTTCTCCGGGCGCCCGTTGAGCCCGCCGCAGGGGACCTGCCGCTCGCTGAGCCACTGCCCCAACTTGTCGGCGTCGACAAGGTCCAGACGGTTGGCGATAGCCAGAGCTCCGACGCAGGTGAAGATCTGGCCGGAGTGGGATTCAGCGCCGGGGCTGGTGCCGTAGCCTCCCTCGAAGTTCGTACAGGACGCGACGTGCTGTACGGCCTTGTCGACATCCACGAGGGAGAGCAGTCCTAGAAGGGAGAGTGCGTTGAAGGCCCCGTAGAGGAAGCGGGTGTCTTCCTCGCCCCACTCGTCGCCGGCGAAGGTGCCCGTTTCTGGGTTTTGGAGCTCTGAGATAACTGCTGGGACGTCAGTAGTTCTCCCGCAACCACAATACGAGTGTATTCGAGTTTTAAGAGCACGTACACCTTCCAACTTGCGCCGCCCGTTTGCCTCGAGACTCAAGGTCCTCCACGGCGTCGAGCATCACCAGTATCTGGACGGCGCTGACTGTGGAGAGCATATGGGCGTCGTGGCCTGGGGCAGCGCCGAACCCGCCGCTTTCGTGCTGACACGAGAGGACAAAATCTATCGTCTCGGACCTCGGAAGCGCCGTCGGATGTCCCAGCAGGTGCAAGGCCGTCAGGCCCCAGTAGACGCCATTGAGCCTCAAATGCTCCGTCAGCCAGTAGTTGTAGTCATCCTTCTTGGTGTCTAGGCTCTGGATATAATTGACATGGGCCTCTGTCGCCAAGCCGGCCTCCTCAGCTGGTGTGCCATGCGTGCTGGCCATATTGGCTCAAAGATGGCTTGAAAGAAGGATCGAAGTGTAGTCGTTGAGTACCCAAGCTCGGAAGAGCTCTGTGTGTAATCACGTGATACTGATCTTACAGCCGAAGATTGTCCGACCTGCTTGCTGCTTCGGGGACTTCTCAGCAGACCCCTGTTCATGGGTGGGTCGCCAAAAGCGACGCCAGAATCCACGTCCTCATCGTGGCCGAAAGAGGGGGTAAACGAAACGACCTCCAGCACCAGTATTCCTAGCTCGGGCGCCTACAGGTTTTGGAGACATTTAAATTGAAATCGATCCTGGGAAGAACGCTTTCCGCAGCCGCTAATGCTGAGTGAGACCTTGGACGAGCGTACAAACTGTGCATAGAATCTAGTCATGCATACCGCAAAAGGTTCAATGGTAACTGGTCTTGTTATGGTTCGATGGTCAACTGCGAATCCACGTCCAAGGTCCCTCCCGATCCGATTCACCTCGCATACACTCAGAGGCTAAGTTCGAATGCCGGCCATGGCCCAGGAGCCAAGTCATGACAGCGGATATCCTCCCATGGCCTGTGCATATTGTGCATATCACAGGAGTGTGGAGAAGGACCACTCCTCGACAATCCAGCCTCGAAGGAGCCGCGCTAATGGACAAGCGCAAGACTCGGCCCTACGGCCCACGGGTCTTCATCGTCGAGATGGTCCCGAACGGGCTTGCTTGCTTTTTCGGGAAGGGAAGGCGTTGGGATTGGCGGTGTGCCGCCATCCATTCCTTTCCTCATGCAGGTTGGGCTGTCAGCCTGTCCCCACGTCCCCGGCCCGGCTGGCATTATCAGATTCCCCAGGAAGGCAAACTTTCCATTCTGGCATGAATATTGCTGGCTCGTGGGGGCTTCACCAGCTTCTGACATGTGGCGTCAGCCTTCACGGGCCTGACTAAAGCAGCAAGGTCGAGCTGGCTGTTTCAGGAAGGCGATGACTGGCGCCTGCCAGGCACCAGCGCATCCTTCCATAGACCCAGCGAGAAGGCCCACACACCGCAGGTGAGGTAATTACTTTTGAAGGAACTCGCCTCTGGGCAATTTGTATGCAGCGCCCGTTCGGGCGATTAAGTAGTCCACTCCATGTGAGCCGTAGCCGTGGAGCGCCTGCTATTGTCCGCTCTGCCGGTCAGCATCGAAGGAAGGAGCGAGTGTCGGGTGAAACCGACAGCGCACTCGTGGTGGGCTCTACGACAACATGCAAGAGCGATGGACCACGTCGTGGTAAATGACGCTGCTCACATGGATGTTGGATATCCCGGGCCCTGGACGGCGATCAGGGCGGAGCCGTGGTCGCATACCCTCCATCGCCTGGGCACGTCCCGATTTTACAACGTCGAAGCCATCTCACTGGCCGATCGTCATTGGCGGGATGAGAAGGCGATGCTGCGCCCGTACGTTTCAGAAGGCCGAGTGGAGGTCTTTTAACTTCGGTCCAGACAATGGCGCCACGGAGAGAGGTTCAGCTTGCAGATGCGACGCAAGCCCAGCGCGCGGCGCCAATTCTTTGGCTTGGGCTTTTCAGCCGGCAGCCAGCGACCGCGTTTCCCGCCACGAAACAATCCCACTTCTGGCTCGTAGATGCAACCTATCACTCGGCGGCACGATCTCAACCCTCACCTGCTTCGTGGCCGTCCACCTGTGCACAGGTCAGCGTGGCAAGTGCGGCTCGTTATTCGAGCCAGCCGGGTCTTTGTATGGGCCTGGCGCCGACCTTCTCTGCCATTCGTCGTGCTTAGAGAACGAAAGCGTGGCCCGAAAATTCCATGCATGCCAATAACGCCGTGGAAGGAGTGACTTGGACAGTCCACATGTACATACGGGCTGAGTGAGAGCCTGCCGCTTCCGATGTCTCGCCAGCCCCAGCGCAGCCCATTCCACCCACCAACGACCTTCCCCGAATGCCCACGAATCCGCCGATCTGCGGCGAGGACATCCTCCAGACTATTTTTACCCCTCGACCCCGCCCTGCCCCTGGTTCCTGGAGCATCACGCCCCCAGTTTCAGACCGACTTGAAACTGTATTGTGCCGCGCCCGCACCTCATTGCGCTCATCATCGCCGCTCGCCTTTCTTCTGCGCCCCTGCAACGCAACGGCTGGGATTCCAGACGCATCCACATTTGGCAGTGCGACGTTCGTCCAAGCACCTCCCCTCCGCCTCCGAGCCTATGGCGACAGGGCTCCGCCCCACCGAACACCTTCATCTGCATGCGCAAGCGCGCGCCTTGTCTTGAATCTGGCTCTTGCCCCCTTTCCCACAGTTGTCTGGACCCTGTCAATTTAACTTAATCGGCCCCCTTTTCGCGGCGACTCGACTCTTGTGAAGAATGGGGCGTAAACCAGCTCCACAGCCGCTGGCTCTGTCTGATGCGACGGCTACCCCGGAGGAGGGTGGAGGCCCCGGATCCCGCCAGACAGTCCGCCAAGTGCACACCCCTACAACTGCCACCTCCTCCCCGGCCTCCCCCCTGCGATCCCCGCGCTCTCCCCTTTCCCCCTTCCGTCTCGGTTCCAAAAGGTCTTCTCGTGACCGAGACAGGCAAGACCAACAAGGCTCCAGCAACGCCCGGAAGCACCGCCAGCTCCAGAAGAGTAGCCCGAGCCCGAGCCCGAGCCCGAGCCCCGTCAAGAGCGAGACACCGGCGCGTAACCAGAGCCAGAGCCAGAGCCAGATCCATTCTCAGAATCCCTGGCAACCCCATCGTCTCGACCGGGACGGCGAAGCCACCTCGCCGTATCTTCCGCTGGCGGCAGCGCTGCACGACGCCTCCCTCGGTTCCCCTCCCAACCCCGTAGCGCCTGGGGGGCAGACAATGTCGAGAGGAGCAGAAAATCCCGAGATGGCCGCAGCAACTCTCAAATACACAGGTATGGATGCTCTCGTTTTTTAGGCTCAACGGCTTCGGGCAGGGTTCTGCCCGTTGGAACCCTTGTCGCTGCTCCATTTAGTCTGCGTGCTCCGCTCTGCACCCCTGGAATGTGGGACTCTTCCCCTCCCGTTTTGGCAGCGCCGGTCACTTTCGCGAGCGTCCAGATCGGCAGGATCAAGGACACGAAGCCCGCTGCCCCCGAGGCTTTTGTCCTCGCTTGCGTTTCCCCCAGCGTGTCGCTTTTCGCCGTGCCCTTTAAGGCTTGCACTGACCGTTGATCCCTGTCGCTTTGCGAAACAGATGCGTCGTCTGCAGATCACTCAGTTCAGAAACCAAACCCCTCCTTGCCCTCGAAATCCGATTTGTCGCTCGCCTCGGTCGAGCACGAAACAACCGCCGCGCAACAATCCGGCCCCAAAAAACCAAAACCCAAACCGTTCGGACTTTTGGGGCGCTCAAAGTCGCAGCGCGACAAGGATCGTAATAGGTCATTGTCACGAGAACGAGAGCCCGCGGTCCCTGCGCCCAGCGACTCGACAAACCTCGACCGCTCGTTTTCGCAGAGCCACTCCGGCCCCAGAACCGCCCCGATCCACGACAGATCTCTGCGTGAAATGATGTCGTCCGCCGTGCGCAATCGGTCGGAGGACCGCTCGAGTCTGCGAGACCACCCGACCAGGGAGCAGCACCGAGAGAAAGAGCTGCTGCACCCGAGGGCGCAGCCACCGTCGTCGCACAACAATGGAGGAACCTTTTTCAGCGGGCTCAAAAGCTCGTCGACAAAGGCCGCCGGCTTGATACGCGACGGGCTCTTCGGCAAGGGCCAGCGGACCGCGCCCAGTCCCGAGAAAGACGCCGTTATCGACGACGAGCATTACGTGATCAAGGTCATCAACCTGCCGCTTATCGAACAGACTCGCAAGACGCGTATATCCAAGAAGCTGGAGGACTCGCGTGACAAGACAGAGTTCTGGATGCCGGCGTTCCCCTGGCGCGCGATTGACTACCTAAACTACAAGGGTTGTGACGTCGAAGGCCTCTACCGCGTGCCGGGAAGCGGGCCGCAGATTAAGAAGTGGCAAAGGCGGTTCGACGAAGGTATGTACCCGCTTGGGTCCGCGTGATCTCGGGGCGTAGACACGGCCCACCGGCCTGGACTTTGGCTGACAGCTCCGCTTGCTCTTAGAGTTCGACGTCGACCTGTTTGCCCAGGATGACCTGTACGACATCAACATCATCGGCTCGATGCTAAAGGCGTGGCTGCGCGAGCTCCCGGACGAGCTGTTCCCCAAGGAGGCACAGGACCGCATTTCCCGCGAATGTGCTGGGGCCGAGACCGTCCCGCAGATGCTCATCGACGAGCTGTCCAGCCTGTCGCCGTTCAACTACTACCTCCTCTTCGCCATCACCTGCCACCTGAGCCTCCTCCTCGCACACTCGGACAAGAACAAGATGGACTTCCGCAACCTCTGCATCTGCTTCCAGCCCTGCATGAAGATCGACGTCTTCTGCTTCAAATTCCTCGTGTGCGACTGGCGCGACTGCTGGAAGGGCTGCAAGTTGGAGCCGAAGTTCATCGAGGACGAGTACCAGCTCTTTGATCAGCCGCCCCCTCGCGGCCTCGCCGATGCCCGGAAGCCGGCTAAGGAGGAGCCGCCCACTATAGAGGAGCAGCCGCCGTCTTCATCTGATAGGACACCGTCGCCCGGTCATGACAAGAAGCGGACAAAGAAGAAGAACCTGCAGGGGGCGAACGGCGGGACGTCATCGCCTGCTGCGAGCCTGACGATCAACAGTGAGCGGGCGGCACCGGGGGCTGCCGAGGAGAATGATATCCGGCCACTCTCACCTATCAAGCCGCTCTCGCCAATGAACTTTTAGGGGAGAGATGTTTGGTGAGGCGTTGGAGGTGGTCCTTGTCTTGGGACATGCGCCGAGGCCGGGCGCAACAGCGGATGGGAGTCGCATGTTCAACGACTCGAGTAATCGACCGATCTAACGATCTTATGCCCGTCCACGAATTTCCTTTGTCGCAGCATTACTTTCTGCCGGTTCGATTAGATGGTTGTAGCCAGATGGTCGTGTTTTCGCCCTCTTTCTTCTGAGCCTTTGAGCGGACGCCGGAGCCACGCTCGTCGCCATTGGATGTCCCCGTCGAAATGCGTACCCCGTTGGTTCTACCGGACGATACGTTGGTCGAATCCGCAGGACCACGCTGACTACTGCTTTTTTGTTTCTCTCCTTGATATGGAAATACATCAACGTTGTGGTCGTCATTTCCCCAAGAGCCGATTCTCAATCATCATTGTCAACCAGAGCAATTTCTTCACGGATCTATGGTGTATAGGGCGGCGTGCGATCGGCTCGGACTTCGACAGACGTGGAGGAGTGGAAGCTCGCGATCTTGCGTCTAGTCATCTTTTTTTTTTTCATGCGGCGCTGGAAAGCGGTTCTCTGGGCAACGCACATTGTTCTGCCTCTTACATTGGGTTTCGTTTGGCGCCGTTTGTAGGGAGGGGTTATGAGGAGTTTGCATAAACGAGGGGAGGGGGAGCCTTTTATATGGAATGAGATTTTCGTTTTGGGAACGGACACGGGGGAGTATGTACGTGTATAATAATATATGATGTGAATACCTTGTTGTTAAAGTCCGATCCATATCCTGATCGAGATTGTATAGGGGACACATGGGGGAGGGCACGGCGAGCATAGAGAAGCGCGAACGTTGATCATTGTATCCATGTATCTCATGGCTCCTCGGCACGCGTGTACACGCCGTGGAGGCTATACTCCTTCTTCGGCCCGCGGACGTCATACCCCAGACTCCACCTGCCCATCCCGACGCCCCGGAACTCGAACTCGTAGCCCACGCTGTAGTAGTCGTCGATACAGAGGTGCCCCGCCCTGGCCTTGACGGCGCCATCCCCCGGCAAGCGCGGCAGGAACTCGACCTGGTGGAAGAGGTAGTCGGCGCGCGAGGGATCGTCGACGCGGGCGAACCAGATGGAGAGGGCGTCGGCGGCCTCGTCGTAGCGGTAGACGTAGCGGCGGCGGGCGGGGAAGGAGAAGGTCGGGGTGGTGAAGGTGCCGCTCTCCTCGTAGAGGTACTCCCAGCCCTCCCTCTGGCCGTCGAAGGGGGCGTTTTCGGCGACTGGGTCGGGAGGGGCGGGGCCAGAGAGGCCGTCGGCGGTCTTGCGCCGCAGGTGGAAGGTCGCGGTGCCGGAAAAGGTGCCGCTGGGGTGCGAGGGCGCGGCGGACTTGATGGTCCGGTGGAGGGCCCAGGTGCCCAGGAGGTTGCGGAAGACGGCGGCGGCGAGGAATTTCGGGGTGGTTACGCACGCGTCTGCACAGGCCTGTGTCTGGGAGAGGGAGGCGGCGGTCTCGGCGGTGGCCTGCGAGGGGTGGGTGTAGCGCGCGGGGGTGAGGATGTCGAGGGGGACGTCTGGGTTGGGGGAGGGGGGCGCGGGGGTTATCGGGAGGTCTAGCGCGCGGGAGAACTCCTGCATCAGGTAGGCGTAGTCGCCCATGGGGAACTGGGACGTGCGGGGGTTGCCCCTCATGGAGAGGACGTCTTCGGCGGAGTGGTCCTCCGCCAGGGCCTTGGCCAGGGCGTCGGGGCGGGGGGACACGTCCTGCGGGGTCCAGAGGTGGGAGAGGAAGCGGGCCTGCATCTCGGCGACGCCCCAGAAGGGGCCCCGGTAGAAGCCCGCGAAGCCGAGGTCCGGTATGGACGGGTGGTGCGTGCCGTGGAAGGCGAGGGCGGGGGTTAGGTCGGGGTGCTCAGGGGCGTGGCCGATCGTCTCCAGGACGTCGGGGGGTAGGTAAGAGAGGGACGGGGAGGGGTCGAAGCCCGTTGCTAGGACTATGGCAGCGACGTCTGAGAGGGCGATGCCCGTCTTGGACGGTATATCCTCTGGGGAAGAGAGCCGCCCGCGTGAGAGGGTGATCTGCCCCGACCGGACGAGGGAGGGGTAGAGCTGGGAGATGGCGATGTAGGGGGGTGCTGAGGGATCCGTCAGGCGCATCAGGGGGTGGAACTCGGATTGGTCTGTCCCCAGGGAAGCCTGCATCCGCTCGTGGCCCGCGCGGGCTGCGTCTTCAGAGATGAGGCCGCCTCGGAGGTTCGTTAGAGGGCGGGGCCTCTTGGCGAGGTTGTAGGCGCTGATGTCTGAGGGGAGGAAGACCGGGGCCTTTTCCTCGGGCTATCTTTTGTCAGAGTGTGTAAGCGGGAGGAGGGAATGAGCGGCCTTACCGTTGGGGTTGTGAAGAGGGCAAAGACCCAGACGTGGCGGTCGGCGAGGTGATGGACGGAGTGGGTGCAGGCCTCTGGCTGGGCAGCGGACTTTGAGCCTGGGGAGTGGGCGGCGGAGGAGAGCTCGGAGGCGATGCTCGCCGCGATCTCGACGCCGGACATCTGGCCGCCCACGACGAGGATCTTGCGGCCCGGGTTGGAGTTGCCGAGGAGGCTCTTGAGGTCTCTGACCTCGGTGCTGTGCACCACGGGGATCTTCCTCTCCCCGTCCGTCACGTCCTTGGCCCACCCCGGGACCCTCTTCTGCCCGAAGTACCCGCTCGCGACGACCAGGTGGTCAAACTCCCTCACATCCCGCTCCCCGCCCCCGACCGCCCTGCTCTCCACCACCCAGCCCCCGCCCTCCCTCCTCTGCGCGTTGCACACCTCCCTCCCGAGCCTCATCTCGACGTTCTCCGGCCCCTCGAGGTAGGTCCTGGCGTAGCGGGCCAGGTACTCGCCGACCATCCAGGCGCGCGGGAAGGGCGGGAGGGCGTCGTCCCAGGCGAGGTCGCTGAACTGCACGGTGTGGCGCGAGAGGTTGGCGGTCATGTCCGGGTGGATGGCGCGGGCGGCGGCGGTGCGGGCGGAGGGCCAGAGCCCGCCCGGGGAGGAGTGGGCGTCATAGAGGGTGGTTGTGAAGACGGGGCTGGGGAGGGAGAGGGTCTGGTGGTGGTGCGAGAGGGTTTTGGCGGCGGCGAGGCCGGACGGGCCGGCGCCTGGAGCCTGTTAGTGAGAGGCGGCGGGTGTTGAGAGTTTGGAGGGGGGGCGTTACCGATTATGCAGACGGATTTGGGCATGGGGAGTGGTGGGAGGGTGGTTGAGCGCTGGGCGAGGGTTGAAAGTGGAGGATGGATTCTCATGCTCTGTTTCGGGGACGGAGGTGGCAGTGGAGGGGCAGAGGCGGCGCGGGGCAGGTATTTAGGCCCCTCGACATGGCGGCCGGTGGAACTGTGAGCACTCAATCAGAGCTGATTCTCACATCAGTCTCACCTTCACTCCCCGCCGGACTTGGAGCTTACAGTGAGCTCAAGCATGTTCGAGAGATCGCCAAAAGAATGATTGGAAGATACAGGATGGGCATGGCTGTAATATATCCAGTCTTACTAGCTTTTATTTTAAGTCCTAAAATGGAAGAGAGATTTCCCTTTCTGTCCAAATGTGTACCCAAATTGAGTTGCGTCCGTCCCAGCACCGCTTTAACTCTCGTACGTTCCACCCCTATTTTACATATTATGTCTTCTATTCCAATCGAACCACCGAGGAAACCGCTGACCCTTGCCCAACCCACCTACACATTCCTCACCGGCAGCGAATCCCTCCTCGCCAGCGCCCCGCCCGGCTTCACCAGCGAGTTGTCGCACCGCCTGCCCGCCGCCACGTCCTCCAGGTTCCGCAGCGTGCACTCGGCGATCTCCCTCAGCGCCTCCTCGGTGAAGAAGGCCTGGTGGCCCGACACCAGCACGTTGGGGAACGTCATCAGCCGCGCCAGCTCGTCGTCCTCGATGATGTCGCCCGAGTGGTCGTCGTAGAACAGCTTGCCCTCGCCCTCGTACACGTCCAGCGCCAGCCCGGCCAGCCGCTTCTCCTTGAGCGCCGAGATGACCGCGCTCGTGTCGACGAGGCCGCCGCGCGACGTGTTGACCAGCATGGCCGAGGGCTTCAGGTGCGCGAGCGTGCCGTCGCTGATGATGTGCCGCGTCTCGTCCATGAGCGGGCAGTGCAGCGAGACCACGTCGCTCCTGCGGAGGAGCTCCTCCAGCGGGAGGTACTGGCCGAACTGCTCAAAGGCCGGGCTGGGGAAGGGGTCGTAGGCGTAGAGCGTGCAGCCGAACCCCTGCATGATGCGCGCGAAGGCGACGCCGATGCGGCCCGTGCCGATGATGCCGACCGTCTTGCCGCTCAGCGTGCGGCCCAGCAGGCCGTCGAGCGCAAAGTTGCCCTCGCGCACGCGGTTGTACGCGCGGTGCGTCCGCCGGTTGAGGGTCTGGATCAGGGCCACGGTGTACTCGGCCACGGCCTCGGGCGAGTACGAGGGGACGTTGGCGACGGCGAGGCCGAGGCGCTCGGCGGCGGCCAGGTCGACGTTGTTGTAGCCGGCGCAGCGGAGGAGGACGGCGCGCACGCCGGAGGAGGCCAGCACCTCGAGGACGTGGGCCGTGAGCACGTCGTTGACGAAGACGCAGACGGCGTCGGTGTCGGTGTCCCTGACGAGGTTGGCGGTCTCGGGCGTGAGGGAGACGTCGTGGAAGGTCAGGGCGACGTTGGGGGAGGACTCGGGGCGGGCGGAGGCGGCGGAGGAGAGGAAGGCCTTGTCGTAGGGCTTTGCGCTGAAGACAGCAAGCCTCATTGTGCGGGACGTGTGGGTGGGTGTGAGATATGTGTGTCTAGGTGAGTGTAGTATGTACACCGGTGTAAGTTGGAGTCAATTGAGCTGATCTGGTTGTTGGTGATGATGACGATGTTGCTGGTGAATGAGGGGCAAGAGGGGTGAGACATCAGGTATTTATTCATCCCTTTCCGCTTGTAAGACACCACGCGGGCCGTGTATGCGGTCCCTTCGGGCCCCAGGATTCCCCGATCGATATCGCGTCCAATGGCCGTCCGCTCCACGCTCGGGCGGGACGGGCAGCTGTCCAGCGTCGCAAGCGTCGGGCGCCTCCGGTGCGCCGTCTCCGAGAACTGTCCCGCGTGGGCGCCTCGTTTTGCTCCGGGCGGTTGCTCGTATTTCGGGTGTCGGGCCTTTTCGGAGGGCGAAGGACTGGTTATGGACGAGGGAGCTTGGCATATTCCAGGACGAGACTGCCAACGAGGGAAGCTGTATCCTGACTTGGCAAGTGTTGGGCGTGTCTGAGGCCGCTGGAAGCCACAAACGTCATGGGCGGGATGGTCGAGCTATCACACGCCAGAAGGTGGCAATAGGCTCGGATAGCCACCGCATTCACACCCGCGAGGTGACAGGGAGCTATCCCCGACCTCTGCCAAAATCCTCTCCCTTAGAGAGCATTCTCCCACCAACAAGTATCCTGACCCAACTCCCCTCTGACGCAGGAACGAGGGACAAATGGGCTGATTTCCGCATTCCGCTGCACGTCGTAAATAAGAAACTCCCCTTCCAGGACAATTATTGAATCGGAATTGATGGCGCGTCTGCAGTTGGCCTCAACCACGTGGTGCGCGAGAAGCGGACAAACCCGCCGGACTTGCCGCCGCGGGGCAGTGTAAGCCCTGGCCCTGCATCATCTTTCGTCCAGGGACCAAAGTCAGAGTGGAAGGAAGGGGGGAAGGGGACGGCTCTCTCTCCTGAGAGCCCGATCTACTTGTCTTCGAGAATAGCGGAGTCGGACAAAACAGATTAGATGTACAACAAAGAGCAAAAAAGAAATCCTCTCCCTCGGGGAATCGAACCCCGGCCACCTGCGAACACGCACTGTCTGTATGACAGGCAGGTATCCTTACCACTAGACCAAGGAAGACGTTGCAATCGCTCCTCCAAACAGCCCTTATTAACCCCACACGGCCCGCCACACCCGCCGCTCACTTCAAACCCCAGGATAAGCATCACTTCGAGGGTCCCGCCCCGAGATATCATGGTACGGAAGAGTGTGTGCGGTGTATTAACGGGTATCAAGCCCCCTATCTGCTTCAGCCCAACCGACAGACAACCCCAAAACCATACGCCCCCAGCAAACCACGAAAGGATACAAACAGGCGACGAGGAACGAAAGCCAACGAAAGCCAAGGTTCGGAAAACTCGCGAGAAACGCCCAGTCTATAGTGTAACGAATAATCAATGCCGCAAAGGAGGGGGAAAAGACGAGAAATCCTCAAGGGAGTGCGTTGGGAAACAGAGCTTCATATGGAGGACGAAAAAGGGAAAAATGCAAGCTATGCGTTGCCCGAGTCGCGCCACACGCGCGTGTCGCCCAGGCTCATGGAGCTGTTGGAGCTCTGCACCTCCGGGCCGACCGCGTCGAGGGGCGTCCGCGTGCCCTCCGAGGGCGCGTCGCGGGCGATGGGCGGCGGGTCCTTGTAGATCCAGGGCTGCTGGAGCCTGCTCAAGTTGTTAGACGTCTGCACAGGATCAAGGGCGTGCGTGGGGGATGGAAAAACTTACGGCAACTTGAGGCTAGGGTTGACGTACTGCAGCCCCTTCTCCCTCTCCTCGTCCAGCGTGCTCCCCCTCCGGAGCCTCCCGAGCACCGACGGGCCCGGCCCCGCCGTGACGGCCGCGTCCTCGGCGTCCACCTCGGCCCGGATGCTCCGCAGCGAGATGAACGTCGTCAGCGGCTCGTACCGCCTCTTGAAGTAGTAGCCGTACCACACGGTGAACGCCGCCAGCGGGGCCACCAGGCCGGCCGCCTTAAAGGCCTCCTGCAGGCCCAGCACGCCCGCCATGGTCAGCTGGAAGAAGAACAGGCCCAGCACCACGCGGTACGAGATCATCGGCCACGCCCGGCCCGTCGCGTGCTGCGGCTGGTCCATGGCGTAGAGCACCTGGTACTTGTACGTGAGGTGGCTGAGCACGAAGTAGGCCAGCCCCGCCAGGAGCACCAGGACGCCCTTCTGGAGGATGCTGTAGACGAGGCAGAGGATGAAGATGAGGATCGCCGTCGGGAGGTAGTACCCGTAGCTGAACAGCGGCGGCGCGTCCATCGACGAGAAGTCGCGGGGCGTCCTGGCCGTGAGGCGGCCCCACGCGTGCAGCGCGATGCCGCCCGGCTCGAGCATCCGGAACGGCATCAGCCCCACGCCCTGGAGCACGATGAAGCTGATGTAAAAGTCCGAGATGTTCATGATCGACCGCGCGATGAGCTGGGGCAGCTCGTGGGTCTTGTCCAGGGCGCCCCAGAGCACCGGCAGGAACTGCGTCGTGGATCCTGAGACCGCGAACACGAGGAAGATGTTGAAGAACGTGAAGAAGAAGTTCTTGGAGATCACCGACAGCTCGATCTGGCCCTGCGATATCATCCCCTGGTGGTGCGAGAGGTAGTCGTACAGGAACGGGACCATGACGTTGAGGAGGGAGACCGCGCCGGTGGGGAGCCCGGACTGCACGAGGAGCCGGATCCAGGCGTGGTCCGCGAGGTAGTTGGCCAGCCCCGGCAGGGCCTTCCTAATGGTGCAGATGCTGAGGAGCGAGGCGAGGGACGCGACGATGACCAACCAGATGAGGGTCAGGGCCGTGATGAAGATGGTGACGACCCACGACTTGAGCCTGCGGACGCCCCGCGGCGAGTACGTGTTCCGCCAGACCACGTCCGAGGGCGACGGCGCCGGCTTGGTCAGGAGGCGGCCGGGCCGCGGGTCGATGAGCGCCTGGATGGCCATCTGGCACGAGGCTATCGAGTCCATGGTCACGAAGGCGAGGTCGGCGGGCCTGTAGCCCTGCTTGCGGGCCTCCTGCACCTTCTCGTCCAGACGCCGCAGCTTCTCCTCGTAGTAGTCGATCGCGTCCGTCCTCCGCGACTGGAGTCGGAGGAAGCCGTACCACAGGCGGATCTTAGGCCGCTGGCGCTCCTCGAGGCTGAGGCCCGACTCGTCGGGGCCCTGCAGCGCTCGCGCCTCGTCTCCGGCGGACTGCCCGCTCACGTCGCTGTCTCGCCTGTCGTCGCTGCCGTCCAAGCGGCCCGAGAGGCCGGATTGGGTGGCTTCGAGCTTGCTGTGGTAGTCGCTCCAGGTGACTTCGAGCTGCCGCAGACAGCGTGCGCGCTCGTCCACCAGGCTGTCAAGCTTATTCCAGTCACGACACAAAACCACCTTCTCCACCTGGCCGATCTCGAGCTTCTCGACTAGCTCCTTAAGCTTCTCCTCGGACCGCAGGCTGCTGGGTATGCCGGTCAGTCGGAACGTTCGATCGGTGATGGTGGACTGCGTGCCGAGGTATTCCTGGCGGATGCGGAGCACGCGGACTGTCTCCTTATTAAGGATGTAGAGTACGAGGGCCGAGAAGAAGTAAGTGAAAACGAGGTACGCCCAGAGGTACCCGATCTTCTTCTCCTTGTGCTTCCCACCTGGAGCTACCAGGGTCTCGCTCAATCCGGTGAAAAAGAGCTCCATCTCTGCGTCGGGTGTGGTAGTCGAGTTAAAGTCCATCGGCCCCAGAAAATGCGCGTTTATGGGCGTCAGAACCACGGCGGCGAAGAATACCATGATGGAGAATATACGAATGGCCATCTTAAAGAAGTTGAGGAACTGGGAGACGTTAGTGGAGCCGTCCGCGTCAGTCCTCGCTCGTGGGGGCACATACAACGAAGGCGTCGAGGCCAGCGGAGGTCAGGACCTGCTCCTCCGTCACCCTGTATAGCGCGGGGATCCATCCCAAGAAGCTGTCGGGGAGCGTGGGGAGGTTGGCTTCGGAGTGGAGGCGGCCGGTCCGCGCGGCGTAAAGCGACTTCCATCTCGGGCGCCAGAACTATAAAGCGTCTCGTCAGCAGGAGGGCCTCGGGGAGGGAGCAGGGCATCTAGGCGACGCACGCAGAAGCTGAAGAAGGAAGCTATCCCAAGCGCCAGCGACGCGTAGACAATCAGGAGGATATTCTCCGAGCCCGGGTGGATGAACTGCTCGCCATCGCACTTGGGCGGGTCGGGGGAATCGGTAGGAGCGCTCATGCCGTTTGCGCCGCCTCGATCATGGTCTAAGAATGGGTATGGCTCTGGAGCTCTTCGCGATGGTTGAAAGGATGTCGCCTCTTTGCGACGCACGTTGCAGCGTGACCCAGCACAGATGACGTACCGGCAGGTGGGCCCGTGCAGATCTGGCCGAACCCTTCGAGACATTACGTAATCATGAAGCTGACAACCCCATTTATGAACATCGCATGTGACACTCCAACGATCACTTCTTTCCCTCATCTGTCGCGGTAATCCAAATCGCCACTGTAGAGCTCGAATCCGGTCACATTGACGAGAAAGCAGTCTTACTCACACATGAGTCTATACTAATACTCGAACTTCTGGCCCACCAGCTCCTCGCTCAGCCTCCACAGCTTCTCCGCCTCGATGGGACTTGTGGCCCACGGCCGGACGATGTCCTTCCACGGGTCCGCGACACGGCAATCCTGGAGATACGCCCCGTTGTGATCTAAGGTCACGTTAGACTCATCTTATGACTCGCGCGGACGGTATACGACGGCCACTTACCCCGTAGAGCCGGGTCGAAGGCCGCATAGGTGGTGGTGGCGGCTCCCTGCGCGAGGGACTTGAAACTGGTGAAGCCCGTCCAGCCGTTCTTATACCCGAGCCTCTTATCCGCAGCCTCTGTATTGCCCGCTGTTAGATTCTGCCTTTGGCGCCTACTCATTGCGGTGGTGGAAACTTACGCGCTTCGCCGGCCTCCCAATCGACGTGGCTGCCGAGATTCGTGAAGATAACACCCGGATGCAGACTGAAAGCGAGGAGGCCGCGCTTGGCACCTAGCTTCTCGGCGAGGGAGAGCGCCATGAGTATGTTTGCTGTCTTGGCCTGGCCGTACGCGGTCCACCTATCATATGTCGCGCCATTCTAGAGCGAGGTTAATATGCTGGTTTATTTTCTGGGAGGCTACTATGAGACGGGAAGGCCAACTTACATCAAAGTTGTAGTCGTCGAACCGGATGTGACCGAGCCTGTGTCCGTTGCTGCTCACGTTCACCACCCTTGGCGCCTCGCTCGCAAGCAGCTTCCCCATGAGCAGGTTCGTCAACAGGAAGTGCCCGAGGTGGTTCGTCGCAAACTGGCTCTCGAAGCCGTCCACCGTGACCGTGTAGTCCACGGCCATGATGCCCGCGTTGTTGACCAGCACGTCGATGCGCGGGAGGTCCCAGCTGAGAAGCTCGCGCACCGACTCCCGCACGGCGGACAGGGAGGCGAGGTCGAGCTTCAGGGTGCGCACGGGGGCGTCGGGGTTCGACTCCTTGATGGCATCGACCGTCTGCTGGATCTTGGAGGGGTTGCGGCCGGCGAGGATGAGCTGGGCGGGCTGGGCGGCGGCGGTGGCTTCCGCGAAGGAGGCGCCCAGGCTGTTGGGGGAGACGCCGGTGATGAGGATGACCTTGTCCTTAATCTCAGAGCGCAATTGGTCTGTGAGTTGCTGGACCGTGCCGTGGGGCGCGGTGGTGGTGTGAGACATGGTCGGCTTGGATTGGAAAGTCAGATGGCAGAATATGGCTGAAGGCAAGGTTCAACAATGAGCTCTGATCCAGAGGGTGAGGAGACTTGATCTTCGATGGTGGATCTTGAGAAGGCCAGACCCCCGGCTTCCTCGAAGAGCTGCCATCCTTATATACACCGATCAAGGGATCAAGCCCCAGTGGCGATGGTCGCGAACAATACGTCAGGGCTAGATAGGTTTCCCGCGTAGGTCTGTAGGGATACCATATGTGGTGATTTATAATACACTTGGATGACTTGAAGCTACGGAAGCTACGGCATGGGTGATCACGGGCAGGACGGTGATGCAATGTTGATCTTCTTAGGGCTGAAGAAGGCTGGCCTGCCCCATGAGTTGTCTCGGTTTCACGCCAATGCAGACTGTCTGCGTGGCCCGGGCGCCGAATCAATATTGGCGGATGCACCTAGCTGACATTCGCCCTCATTTCGCGTGTCGGCTCTCCGCCGGGCTTTACCGGCCTTGCCCAAAACAGCTAAGGCCACCCGCAGGAAGCCAGAGCTCCAGGACGGCAACCGGAGATAATATTAGGCATGCCTAATGACGCGCGGGGTTCTTTGGACTTGACACGGGGTCCACCCACAGGGAGCAGGGCATGTCAACCGTCAGCTTGGTGCAGGCCGTGCAAGCTGTGCCGCGTCTCAATCCCACTTTAGGTCAATTGTTGACGGTTGACTGACAAATCCAGGCGGGGATTTGAAATTCGAGGGTTCCCTCATAGTCCCCATCCACAGGATGAAGGGAGCCACGACGCAAGGCAGGTCAAACCCGGGGCTGGCTTAACTTGGTCCACTTCGGCCCCATGCAGTGGGTGGAACGGGGACCCGCCCCGAGGAGCTCCGGGACACAAGGGAATGCACGCTCGGTCGGCATCGGTGGTTGGGCTCATTTGCGGCTGCAAATCTAGCCGGAGCACGGAAAAGTCACCGGGTGTTGCAGCGGTCCCTAAGTCTCGTCGTAGCTCGACTCTCTGTCGTTGAGAGGATCAATGGCCTTGAATGGTGATGCCGGCTGTCCAGGCCCGCCTGCCCTGGACAATAGGCGCCTCGAACGTCGCATGCCACCCACCTTCCGCTTATATACGCACTGGTGCCGTTCGCCGCTTCCGCTGCCAGCATTCAACCCGCAGCACGCGCGCAAGACAAAAGTTCCCAAAGAGGCTGCCTGCCTGCCCGGCCAGGCACCAGCATTCCGGCCGAGCCTATTCGCCAATGCCGTCGTATCGTCGTATCGGCGCACGGCCGGCCATTATCGCCCCGGCTCTGTCACCGACCGAGATGGATTTCCAGGCCTCGCGCTCAGCGCGTTAAATGCCAGGACCCCGTCCTCGCGTTGAGACTTGTCCCGCTTCCTCTCACACTTCTCGGAGGGATTTAGGAGGGGGTACGCCGTATAAGCCAGCCTTCAACCCAAAGAGGAGCCAGCATGTCGCAATGTCTCAACGACCACTCGCTGGGGCCAAACGTCCGCGGATGTCGCGATGACTTCGATCTCACCCTCGCCTTTGAAAGGGTGTTCTTCGCCATCCTCCCGGGATCTGTTCTCATCGCCTCATGCCTGGTGCGCTTGGCCTACCTATTCCCGAAACCGCGCATCGTCGGCGGAGTTGGTCTACAGTGTGCAAAGCTTGTAAGTCGCCCCGTCCTCTCATGTCAACGAGAGTATATTGTAACACTCTTTCAGGCCACAATCACTGCTTACGCTGCCCTGCAATTCTCCGCCGTCCTCCTAGTCACGATCACCCAAGATGAGACCAACGGCCTTCCAGTCGCCGCTGCCGCCGTCCCGCTGGCTGCCGCCATCTCCATGCTCCCCTTATCCTTCGCCGAGCATTCGAGAACTCCGCGCCCTTCCTTCCTCCTCAGTGGATACATCGTCCTCACCCTCATCCTCGATATCGCCCAGGTGCGGACCTCCTGGCTCCTCGCCACGACTCCCCGGGAGACGCTTTCCGCTCGTCTCCTCACCTCTTCCGTCGCGACCAAGTTGATTATTCTCCTCCTTGAGGCCCATCCCAAGTCTAGGTGGTTGAAATGGAACCTCGAGGAGCACAGTCCCGAGGAGGTGACTGGACTCCTTGGCATGGGGATTTATGGATGGTTGAACCGGCTGTTTGCACGCGGCTATGCGGCCGTCCTTACTCTGAGTGACTTGTACCCGCTCGACTCCAACATGACGACCGAAACGTTGTACCCGAAACTCGAGCGCCATCTCCAGTCCCCGGACTACCGTTCGAGCAAGTCGTCTCTCGCCAAGGCCCTTGCGAAAGCGCTCCTTGTTCCGTGGCTGTTACCAATCCCTCCTCGACTCTGCCTCATAGGCTTCAAGTTTGCCCAGCCCCTTTTCCTGCAGAGCTTGCTGGGCTACCTCGGAACGCCCGATGACTCGGGCATCATGAAGAGGAACATCGGATACGGGCTTATCGGAGCGGCGGCACTCATATACTTAGGCATCGCCGTCTCAACTGCCTTTTACCGGTACTACAAATTCAGAGCCATTTACATGGTTCGGTCCTGTCTATGTGCCGCCGTGTACAAGAAGTCGACCGAGGCAAGGGCTACCGTGAGCAGCGACGCAGCCGCCCTGACGCTCATGAGCACAGACATCGAACGTATAATCCGCGGCTCCAACGCTATTCATGAAGTGTGGAGCACCCTCATAGAGGTTGCCATCGCCTGCTGGCTTCTCCACGGGCACCTCGGCGCCGCCTTTGCTGTCCCTCTGGTGACAATTTTCGTCTGCTCGGGAACCGTCGTCTTTGTGTCAAGCTACGCAGGGAAGTTACAGAGGGACTGGATGTCTAGAATCCAGAAGCGCGTTGGCCTGACAGCGCGCGTCATCGCTGACATCAAGGGGTTGAAGATCGCCGGCGTTGTGGATAGTGTGTACGACACCATTCAGGGGTTGAGGGCCGGGGAGATCAAGTCTGGGAATCGATGGCGGGCCGTCCAGATCGTTTCGGCCTTGCTCGCTAATGTGCCAAACGCACTCTCGCCCCTCTTCACGTTCGCTATCACCTCGCGGGAGCTCGGGACGACTACCATATACACGTCCATGGCGTATATCCTGCTCGTCACTGGCCCTCTCTCTCTGTTACTACAGCAGGTACCGCAGCTTGTAGCAGCGTTTTCATGCGTCGGGAGGATTCAGGACTACCTAGAGGCAGAGCCACGAGTGGATGTTAGAAAGTTTACTCACGCCAGATGCCGTGGGACGAAGTCAGCTGTCCTCTCCGCCGGAACCCCCATGGATATCCCCGAGAAGCCCACCTTCTCTCCCTTAGATGCTCGAGGACGGCCTGAGTCTGCGAGTGGCCATTCGGAAGCCCCGGTGGCGGCTGTCAAGTTGTCTAACTGCAGCTTCGGCTGGGCGGCCGAGAAGATGTCGCTGAAAAACATCAGCACGACCATCCACGCCGGAAAACTATCAATTGTGGTTGGACCGGTGGCGTCGGGGAAATCTACCTTCTGCCACGCCCTACTCGGCGAGGTCCCTTACGCATGCGGGGACATCACCCTTAATGCTTACACCGAGGGCATCGGCTTCTGTGGCCAGTCGCCCTTCCTCCTCAACGCCACTCTTCAGGAGAACGTTGTTGGTTTTGCCCCCTTCGACCAGGCCAAGTATGACGAGATAATAAAGGCGACGAGGCTCGACGTAGATGTCTCGCTCATGCCCTCTGGCCACCACACGAATATCGGCAGCAACGGGATTATGCTCAGCGGAGGCCAAAAGCAACGCGTATCCCTTGCGAGAGCGCTCTACTTAGGTTCCGACATGGTTATCTTCGACGACATCCTCAGTGGGCTGGACAATGACACCGAGACAGAAGTCTTCGCCCGCGTATTCGGCCCCGAGGGGATCCTGCGCCGGCGTGGCACCACGGCCATCATTTGCACGCACTCTATCCGGCACCTCCCGGCCGCGGACCACATTATTGCCCTTGGAGCCGACGGTACAATTGTGGAGGAGGGAAGCTTCCGGGACCTCATGCGGAACAACATGTACGTGCAGAGTCTCGGCGTAAAGGCTTCGTCCGCGTCAAGCTCGGGAGCGTCAACCAAGGAACCAACAGATGAGCCCTCAGCTCGGCCCACGCCCGTTGAGAGCCCCAAGCCGAAGGTGCTTGAGCAGAAGCTGGACAAGGCCAGGCAGATGGGCGACTGGAAGGTGTACGGCCACTATTTAAGCACCACGAGCAAGTCCATTATTGTCTTCGTCGTGGCGATCGGAGTAACATATGGCTTCGGCGAGAACTTCTCGACCGTGTGGCTTGGCTTTTGGTCTGAGGACAAGTTCTCGCGCAGCCACACCTTCTACCTCGGCATATTCGCCCTCCTCAGAACCACGGGCCTCCTCTGGCTTTTAATCGGCACCATAATAATCCTCATATCGCTCGTCACGCTGTCGGGGACCACCATGCACGCGAACGCGCTGCGGACAGTCGTCACGGCGCCCCTAAGTTTCTTCGCGAGCACGGATATCGGGGTTGTGACGAATCTGTTCTCGCAGGACATGACGATTATTGATGGCGAGCTGCCCATTGCGCTCTTGAATATGGTTTTCATGCCATTTGCTCTAATCGGTATGGCGTTCGTCATTGCCATAGCGACACCATACCTCGCCTGCGGCTACGTCGTGCTAGCAGTCGTTCTCTACTTCGTCCAGAAGTTCTACCTCAGGACGTCGCGCCAGATTCGGCTCCTGGATCTTGAAGCCAAGAGCCCCCTTTAGTAAGTTAAAACGCGCCATCCGCACGAGAAGTGAAGGAGGTTTACGTCCGTTTCTAACCACCGCAGCTCCCATTTCATCGACGCCATAAAGGGCATCCCCACCATCCGCGCCTTCGCCTGGGTCCCGCAGAACATAACCCACAACACCGCCCTCATCAACACATCCCAGAGGCCCGCCTACCTCCTCATAATGATCCAGCAGTGGCTTTCCCTCGTTCTCCAGCTTATCGTGGCCGCCTTGGCGATAATCATCGTCTCGCTCGCCACGCAGCTATCGGCCGCGGCCGGCTTCGCGGGCGCGTCGTTGGTGACGCTGATGAACTTTGGGACGGATCTTATGGATCTGATCATCTTTTACACCTTGTTAGAGACTAGTATCGGGGCGGTGGCTAGGTTGAAGACGTTTGGGGAGGAGGTCGAGGGGGAGGATTTGGAGGGCGAGGACGTGCGGCCGGGGGAGGAGTGGCCGGAAAGGGGGGCGATTGAGATACGAGATGTGTCGGCGTCCTATGAGTGAGTCAAGTCCACAATATGGTTTTCGCTGATAAGTTGTGGTCTGACGCGCTGGAGCAGCAGGATCGATGCCGAGAAATCTGAAGGGGAGAAGGCGGGCGATGGAGAGGCCTGGAGAATGGTTCTCCAGAACCTCACGATCTCGATCCAGCCTGGCCAGAAGGTCGCCGTCTGCGGTCGAACCGGGAGGTAAGCTCGTCGTTCGTTGATTCTTGCCCATTCTCTCTTTTTACACCCCTATTTATGAACTCGCTAACACCGTCAGTGGGAAATCCTCCCTCTTCCTCCTGCTTCTCCGCCTCCTAGACCCGTCCCCACCCTCCACACAGAACATCCACATAGACTCCGTCCCACTCCACAAGATACATCGTCCTACCCTCTGCAAACGCATCATCGCCGTGCCGCAGGACCCAGTTTTCCTCCCGGGAGCTACAACCCTTCTGGCCAACCTCGACCCGGATAACGTCGCGTCCGAGACCGAGTGTCTCGACGTTCTGAAGGCAGTAAACTTGGAAGACATGTCGAATGCTTCTGTTGAGGAGTTGAGTGCGGGACAGAAGCAGCTCCTCAGCCTAGGACGCGCGATTCTCAGGAGGAGGATGAAGCGTGGCGGCGGAATATTGCTCTTGGATGAGGTAGGGTCGAGTGTTGATGGGGAGACCGATAGGATGATGGGGGAGGTTATCCAGAGGGAGTTTAAGGAGTATACCGTTGTCATGATTGCGCACCGGCTTGGGATGGTGAGAGACTACTTTGAGAGGGTGGTTGTGCTGGACCAGGGGATAGTGGTGGAAGAAGGGAGGCCGCGCGAGCTTATCAATGCTGAGAGGAGCAGGTTCAGGGGGCTTTGGGTATCCGGGGACTATGACGAAGTTGAGGCGCGGTGAAAGCGCCCCGTGGTTTGAGTAGAGCGGGTCGCCCTCGGTATATAGGGTGATGAAGCCTGGGCTTATATATTGAGGTAGCGATGGTCTCCTATCCATTTAAGAAAAAGATGAGTCGGTAGGTGGTTTTCAGGAAACGGACAGCCCCCCTCGACTCGACTAGCCCGACATTACCACGTCTCCATCCTCGTCATAGGTAACTCCTGTCCGTGTGTTCCGAAACCTAGGATGCGTCCCCCTTACCACAAGCTCAACCCTGTGGTCGGAAATCTCCCGCCTAGGGGCTATCCTCACAACAACCAGAACACCATTTTCAGGAACTTGTCCCTCAGCCACCTGGCAAAGCGCCCTATCCGGCTCGCAAAGCGCCCTGTCCTGCTCACCGGCGCGATTTGCCACGACCCGGAGCTCGAGTCCCCGTAGGCCTCCCCCCGGCTGCTAGCCCACCAGGGCCCCAGGATGGCGATGGGCGGTGGGGAAAGGGGCCCGCCCAGAACCATTTCGGAGGCGGTATCTTAGTTTTCGGACTCTTCGAGGTGTGAGGCGTGGGGTGGTGTGTGAGCGGATTCGAGGGTGCGGCTTGGATGAGGGTGTTGTTGGGTTGAAGGCTATTTGAAGGCCGGATAGGGGTATGGAGGGACGGGATCCCGGTCCCATGGGTAGAGGTTGGGGTTGTTTCGTCTCGCCCACTCCTTTTTGCGCTGCTGCTGTCAGCTCGACTGGACTTGCATTTCAGGGGTAAACGGAGGGCTGTCTTGGGGGATAGAGAGACAGACCCTGTGGGCGCGGAGGGCGTGGAGGATGGTGATATTCGCTGCTAGAAAGATAGCGAAGGGCACCGGTCCGATCAAGAACAGAACCATGTTTGGCAATTAGGGGGTTTCCGAGGTTTGTGATAGAATACTGATGGGATGGAATAGATAGGCAGATGGTAGGTGAGCATCCGGCGTTCTTTGCCTTTGTAGCTAGAGACGGTTTTCCGCGGAGGATTAGGCCCATTCTTCCCGCATTCTGTGGCTCAAAGATGTTCTGTGTGTCTTCTTAACGGAAGGTACGAGCGAGTGGATGTCGGATATCGACGTGGTGGGTGTTCTCCCTCTAACTGAGGGTAGATGGACGTTCGACGTCATCCGAGCAGGCGAGGAGGTCCCGCTTTCCTTTGACAGAAAAGTCGTAGGATACTTCGACTTAACACCCTCAGGTATTTGTCGGCAAAGGAAAGTGCAGGGGGCGGTGTCCCGAGATATTCCTTCGAGGGCGGAAGGTGCGATAGCTGTCAACAGTTTCATGTGGCAACAACGAAGGAGATGCAAGGTACATCGCAGTCATCAGACCAGCACGAGTCGAGAAAAGGGCCCGAATAGGCATCAGCCAGAGGATCTTTTGGCTTGAGCGACGGGATCTCTCGTTCCAAGACTCTGGCTGTCGTTGTTCACCAGGGGCAAACACCAAAGCCCACTCATTATGGATTTTCTAGGTCCGCCCTCAAGCAGCTCCCGGGCTCTACCGTCCCGCCAGTCTCGCTACCCGGCGCCACACCAGGCTCCGTCGACAACGGGGAGCTATACGACATCTCGTTCCTTTCCCACCGGGTCAGAGACCTTCTCCACCGCGTCCGCTTCCACCCCCTTCAACCCTCCTCGTGCTATCAGTCGGCCGTCAACCCGCGCTTCGACCATCGGCCGCCCAAGCACAGGCTCCAGGTCCCGCCAGACCCCGTCAATCGGTGTCAGAGATGCAGAAGACGACGTTGTTTGCGCCATAAGCGAGGGCAGGGGCGTGACGCCCACTGTGGGGATCTGCTTCATGCACACCTCCACGGGGGAGGTTGTTCTGAGCCAGATCAGCGACAACCAGTTCTACGTCCGGACGATCCACAAGCTGCAGATGCACGAGCCATCCCGAATAATCATGCTGGCTACTTCCTGCCCGCCGTATCCGCCATCGACTCTGTATTCGCTTATAGACGAGCATGTCCCTCAGTCCCGACTCGTCCCCATGGATCGCAAGTCGTGGAGTGAGGCATCTGGACTCGAGCTCCTTCAGAATCTTGCCTCAAAGGAAGACGCCGAGTCGATCAAGGTGGCTATTGAAGGCAACTTCTACATTACTTGTTCTCTTGCAGCGGTGAGCGTGCCTTCATACCCACTATTGTGATTTAGAATGGACACTAACCCTGCCAAGGTCATGTCGTATCTCGAGACAAACTTCAACTTCCGCGTCGTCCCTCACTCCATGAGAGTTCGCTACCAGCCATCCGAGGGCACGATGATGATTGACGTCTCGGTCATCCAGTCGTTTGAACTCATCCGCAACCTGCGCGACTTGAAGTCCAAAAATTGCCTGTTCGGGTTGCTGAACCAGACGTTGACTCCGATGGGAGTCAGGATGCTTCGCAGCAACATCGTGCAGCCGTCAACGTTGAAGGAGGCATGTTTGACACCTCGATATGATGCCATTGAAGAGCTCATTGCAAACGAGGAGATGTTCACTGAAGTCAGAAAATGCATGGCACTCCCTTGTTATGTCGCAGGATGGTGTTAACCTGTGGTAGCACTCCATGGCTTTACGGATATCGAGAAATTGTTGACCAAGGTAGGTGGACTCCTGCTATGAACCGCCAGAAATACTAACGAACCTCCAGCTCATCATCATCCCTCAAAAGCCATCTATCCAGGACTCGGAACAAGCCATCAACAATGTGCTCATGCTCAAAACATTCCTTGAGAAAGTGGCAGCGATTTTCAAAGCACTCGAGCCTGCCACAGGCGCTCTCCTGTTGAAAGTGCGAGACCTCTGCTCATCAAATATCATCAACCCTCCCCTTGCCTTGATCATGGCCACCATAGAACCCAACGTGACGTACGTCAAGTCTCCGTTGGAGCTTCGGAATCAGCGAACCTTTGCAGTAAAGGTGAATCGTGCTCCCAGCAGTACGGTACGTTAGAATCGGCACTGAAGCAAAACCAGGCCGGGACCAGCGGACTTCTGGATGTGGCTCGAAAGACGTATCAGGAGGGAAACGAGGATTCGGTGAACTATGTGGAGAGCTTGAAGAGTCTGGCCTCTCACCCGTCGTGACCAACCATCACTAATCTCGGAATAGGCACCTTCAACGTTGATGTCTCTCTGAAATACGACAACAGCCGGATGTTCTTCCTCAAGCTCAAGGCTGCTGACTTTGAGGACAGGGTTGTGCCCGATGTGTTCGTCAACCAGGTCAAGAAAAGGGGTGTGATCGAATGTCAAACTATCGACTTGAAGAAGTTGAACCAGAGAGTCTATGAATCTGCCATGGAAGCCGTCAGCCAGAGCGACAAAGTTATTCAGGAGCTCCTGGATAGCATTCGGCTGCAAGCCAGGGATCTGTTTCGGGTGTGTGAGGCAGTGGCGTTGCTTGACATGCTTACTGCATTCACCCAGCTCGCGACTTTGAAGGCGTATGTTCGGCCGGAGCTCACCGGGACTTTGGCATTGAAGTCCGCGAGACATCCTTTGCTTGATGCGGTGAGGTCTTAGTACCATATAAGGCCGTGATTTACGTCTAACAAGTGGTAGACCTCGGAAAGGTTCGTCCCAAATGACTATTACGCCACCGAGCAATATCGTTTCCAGGTCGTCACTGGTCCGAACATGAGCGGCAAGAGCACGTACATTCGGTCAGTGGCACTACTTCAGATCATGGCTCAGGTGGGAAGTTTCGTTCCGGCCGATTACGCCGCGTTCCCGATCATTCACAAAGTCTTTGCCCGGGTGACGACAGATGACAGTATTGAGGCGAATCTGTCCACGTTTTCGGTGGAAATGCGGGAGATGGCTTTCATGCTCAGGTGCGTGGTTGTCTCCTATTTGGGAGAAAAGGAGCTCAGACACATGCAGGAACGTAGACGATCAGAGCCTTGCTGTCATTGACGAGCTTGGTCGTGGGACGAGCACCAGAGACGGGCTGGCGATTGCTCTTGCCATGGCAGAGGCGCTGATCGAGAGCAACGCGAAGGTCTGGTTCGCGACACACTTTGTCGACATCGGTAGGTCCCCGTTCGCTGCAATTCAGTAGATCTCATGCTGATAGCAAGTAGCCCGAGTCCTCACTAACAAGCCCGGTGTCCTGAACCTCCACCTCGCCACGCACACAGCCCCGACTTCCAAGAACATGACGATGCTCTTCAAGGTAGCCACGGGCCCCGTCCAGCAGCGAGGCTACGGCATAGCCCTCGCAAAGGCCATGGGCTTCCCCGAGCCCTTCATCGCCGAGGCGGAGCGCGTCTCCAAGCTTCTGACAGAGCGGAAGGAGGCGAGGAAAGAGGACGCGGACTACGCGAGGGTGATGAAAAGGCGGAAGCTCGTGATGGGGCTGTATGAGACGCTGAAGCAGGTTGCAGGGTCTGGTATGGATGAGGAGGCGATGGGGGGGTTGCTTGCGAGGTTGAGGGCGGAGTTTATTGAGAAGATGTCGGCGTTGTATGAGGGAGGTGATGGGGGCGATGGCTCGAGTGTTGATGGTGCTGATTGATGGGTTATGGGGCATGTGGTTGCGGCAGAGATAGCTGGGTGATGTCGAATGCGAAGATAGAGAATAAACAAAAGTGCTTTCGGTAAACCCTCCGGAGGACTCTAACGCCTAATGTCTATGTCCTTTCCCTTCCTCAACCTCCCTTAAATGAACCAAACTATGTCCAAACAGACACCGAAACCTCGGCCCTTCTCGTCAGACAAACCCCACGATTGCCTTTCCGGCCTACCCCAGCCCCATCCAGCTTCACACAACCCGCGCCGTCCTCATCTCCCCATCGCCAGACCCCTCCTCCACAAGCCTCCACCCGCTCTTCCACACCCGCCCGCCCTCATTCCGATGCTCAACCCACTCCACCTCATCCGCGTACCTCAGCGCGTCCCGCACGATGATCCTGTCCGTGGGCTCGGCGCCCCAGAACGAGAAGTCCATCCTCCGGCGGCCGCCGGGCGCAGCGCCGCCGCCCGCCCAGGCGCACCTCCAGCGCTCGTTGTGCGCGAAGCCGGCGTGGAGGTGGCGGAGGGCGCGGAGGGGGTGGCTCCCCTTGCAGGCGGGGCAGGGCGGCGGGGAGGCACCGGGCCCGGAGGTCCAGGGGGCTCTGGTTGGGAGGGAGCCCCGCGCGTCGCCGCTCGCCGCCGCGGGGATGTGGCCGCCTATTTGGGTGCTGTAGATCCACGTGTCGCCCCCTAGGAACACGAGGGTCCTTGAGCTGGCGAGGAAAGTTATCGGGAGGAACCCGCGGTCGTTGAAGAACCCGTGGACCGTCCTGAAACAGGGGTCCCGGGCGGCGCAGAGCATTGTGTACTGGGCGAAGCACTCCTTCCAGAGTAAGATGGTGTCGTCGTAGGCCCAGACGACCTCGGGAACGAGGAGCTCTAGTCCGCGCAGAAGGGCCTCCATCTGGTTCGGCCGCGAGGGCTGGCGGCCTGGAAGCTGTTCCGCGGGCGGCTCGGCCGAGTCCGGGCACGGAACCACCTCGGGCTCTCCGTCGCCGACACCCATGCTGAGAGTGAAGTCCGTCCACGAGAGCATCGCCACGGACCTTGGCGCAAAAACATTCACACAGAGGAGCCACTCCGGATCCGTGGCGTGCTGTACGAGCGGCAGCCAGACCGCCCCCCGCTGTTCCTCCAGTCCGGGTCGCCTGGGCCAGAACTGCCACAGGTTCCACCTGGCTAGGCGTCTCCACGAGGGAAGTTCCCACAGTTCGCAGTCATTTTTGGTCCTTCGGATCAGCCTATCTCCCGATTCGTTCAGAAGTAGCGAAAGACATCGAGAATCGACAGGCTGGTGGAGCACGACGTTGAAGGCTGGAAGGATCTGCTCGTCCACAGCCCCCTTCTCCTGGTCCGGAGACCACGACAGGTCGGCGACGATGAGTTCCGTCCGCTGCTCGTCGCCAATGAACCAGTTGCATTCCCACGCCGCCCGGGTCCTTCCATCGTTCATTACCAATTCCGTGCAGATTCTTGCGCTGCTGTTCAGCTTGCCGGGCGGATGGCGGTTGTGCTGCCAAACGCGCACGGTCGTCAAGAATCGAGGGGAAAGTAGGGTTATCCTCGCCTCGTCTTCGCTCCCCGCGAGCCAGGTATCTCGGTTCTCATCATCCTTTGCGGGTGGCGGCCCGGTAAGCCTCTCTTGCTTCATCTCCCTCTTGTAGAGGTCCCGACCCCGGTGCTCCTCGTGGACCTTGCGATCGTCCCCCCGTGCGTACAGCACCAAGGCACTCAGCGTAGACGGCGATATCAGCATAAAACGCAGACCATCAAAGTTCAACTGGAGTCGCAAGCCATTGGCGAAAGTCGGTACCAATTCGTCGTAGATGTCGTCCATGGGTATGTAAGTTGTCGTTCCGCTTACCCTGCCATCGCCATCAACACTAAATATGTGGGCGTATATCAAGTCCTGCTGTAGGAAGGTGAAAATGCTGCCGTCTCCGGAGAAGCTCGCGGACACGACGTGAACGCCAAGGGGGCGGGGACACCAAGGTTGTGGTGGAAGATCGTAGATCACATCTCTCGAGTAGTCGACAACGCTGTGCTTGAATTTGCCGTCATATACCCAAATGAAAACAAGTACCGGCAGTGCCAGGGAGGGACTAATCCAAGCGCTGAGGTTCCCTGGACGTGTCACCCCGGGGTCCCCTTTCCTGGAACGGGATGCGACGTTCTTGGGTGGCCAGATGGGCTGTGATGTTGAGCGTGAGCTGGGGGTTCTTACTGGTTTCGGGTCGCCGCCAGGTTTCCACGGGGAAAACCGATACTCCGCAATGATCTCGTCCTTTTCTGAGTCCCAAAGCATCACCGACTCAGAATTGGGACGGACACCAAAGACGACAATCGACCTGTCCCCGTCCGTGGCAAGTTTCGTCCACCATTGGCTTGGCGAAATCTCGGGCGAGTCCTTGGTCGGTAGCTGAGAATGATGGATAGTGTCGTGATTTCCCGGCCGGCCCTCCCTGCGAGCATGAATGATAGGTTAGTACCGATTCGCGGGAAGTAAGGAGACAAGACAGGATCATGACAGTACCATGAGACGCGAGTGATTCTCATTGCAGTCAAAAGGACAAGGCGGTCAGACGCAGGGAAGGCTAAGCAAGCGCTGCTTCCAGATTCAAGTCCTGTCTCATCCTTGGATGCGAAGGCAAAATGAGACCTGCTCCCAGCTTCAAATTCTGTCTCCTCCTCTAAAGGGTATCTCTGTAAAAGAGCCCCAGTAAGCAGCTCAAACACAGAGAGGTTGTGTTGGTGGTGGATGGCGAGGTATTCATCCCGGGGACTGAAAGCCAGCGAGACCTCATGAACGCCCTGGAATGCTTTAACCTGGTCCTGCGCCGGTAGAGGTATGTCCAGAAGCCACTGTGTAGATCTCTGATCATATATGCCCACCAATTCGCCCCGTACAGCCGCGAAATGGTTACAGCCGTGTGCGGTCGTGGACATGGTGCCGTCGCACTCCCTAGATGCCAGAACGGGGTCCCACCAGGTGAGCGGGGCGCTCCTGAGGGCCCGATACGTCGAGCTGGGCACGAATCGCCGGAATGCCTTCGCAATGACTGTGTCCGATGGGCATAGCGACGGTATCAGATCGAAGAAGGAGCCTGGGCTGTCCGCCAACTGCGGGCCGAACTTGCACGAGAAGCGGAAGAGGTCCGTGGCCCACTTCCGTATTAGATCATGCTTGGCGTCCGTATCTGCGCCCAGAACTTGTTTTCTCCGGAGTAGGTACTGCTCGAAACGGTCTGCCACCTTCGCGAGGCGACGGGTATCCCTATCCGCTGCAGAAAGCGCCATCCAGGCCAACACTCCATCACCCTCCAGGAACCGGCACAGGCTACTCAGGAGCTCACCGTCCGATGGGTCGCTTTCATAAAGGTGGTCCGAGAAGTGTCTGGCAGCGTAGTCAACCAGGGTCATGTCAGCCGTTCCCTGGAAGCCCTGGAGGATATGCTTCGAATCCTGGCGTATCACCGGCCGCATATGATCCCCGGCCAGATATTGTAAGAGCAGGGTGGCAACACGAGCATGGGACCGCGGTTTGTCAATCCTGATAGCATGGGGACAGTCCTCGGACAAAAGGAACTCGTGGAAGGTTTCGTGGATGGCGCGGACCATCTTACCCTTATCGACGAACAGCAGTTGCGCGCAGATACTCGGGATGGCGTTTTCGGCGTTCAACAGCGCTTCGTCAGCGTCCAGCTTGACGGCAGAGCGGATCTCTTTCGCAGCCAACGCTCTGGACCCAAGAGTAGCCCAGCTGAGGATGGGCCTGATGAGCTTTAATGACCGCTTGTCGCCCAGCGCGGACTTGAGGCACTTTGCATATAACTGGGACAGGCCGTCCGGAATCTCACTCAAAGTCGAATGAATGTGCTCCGTCGACCATATCGCCGCCGACTCAAGCTCTTGGAGGACAAGACGGACCCAGAGGAACATGCCGCGTGACCGACGAATTATGGTCTCGCATATTGAGGCCTTCTCATCTTCCTCTTCCACTATGTCCAGGGCATCGAGCCCGGCCATCACAACTGCCGCTATGTCTTCAGCGGTGTCTTCAAGAGTGAGTTGGTAACGAGACACTCTAGACTCCAAGGCCCGGATGCCGCGATTAACGGCTTCAACAGACCGGCTGGTAATAAATATCCTCAGGGTTGATGGTGCGTTGGAGAGTAGTTTTGTAAAAACTGTTGAGAGATTGGCACATTCGTCCAGACCATCGATAACCCACACATGCCGGGAAAGAGACGGAATGCCAAAGATGTTCTCGACAAAGAGCTTCCTCCACGCATGTAGCTCATCCTGCATGTTCCAGGGGGCGGCCTCTTCTTCGAGACGGACGAGCCTTTTCAGGGCGTCGGGATCTACCTGGGCCATCTGATAGGCCAGGGACCTAAGGCACTCGCTGAAAGCGGCGTTGCCCGACCTGGCGTTTTGGAAGGTGAAGCCGCTGCAGAGGGTGTGAGACCGCGAGTCCAGAGCGTCCAGGACATGGCTCGATAGGACAGATTTGCCCGAACCCGGCATCGCCGTGAGCCAAAAGATCGGAGAAGGCTCGGCGCCGCCAGCAGCCCAGGAGGCGAATTCCTTCCTGCGTAGAAGCCACTCGCACGACCCCGGCTGCTTCAATCCCCTCAGCGTGTGGAAATCGTCCTCTGGCACACTCTGGATCTGTAGAAACCGTCTCAACCGTACACCCCTATTCTGGCGTTGCTGTGACTGGGCGTAATCGACGGCTGTGAGGATTGTGTTCCGTATGGCCCTGTAGTTGGGGTCATCGGAGGACTTGAACTTGCATATCTGCCGGTGGTCCGCGTGAAGAGGCGTGGCCTCCTCGCCAGGAAAACCGAGAGTCGCGGAGTGCGGCTCAACCACGATGTACCCAAGCCCGAACTTCTTAACCGGCAGCGTCTCATAAAACGACCATAAGCGAAGAGAGCCGGCGTGTTCTCGGAAGCGGTCGTTTATGTCCTCGAGTTCGGTAGAGTCGAGCGTGAGGCTTTTGACGAAAGGTTTGCTGCCCAATGATACAGACAAGACTCCAGCGAGGATCTTGGCCAGGTCCGAGCCGCGATGGGGGGTTCCGAGAAATATCATGGAGCTTATCCTCCGCGAGATGTCAGCTTTCACGGGGTTCTGCCCAGCGAGGATGTACGCCATCTTGGCAACGCAGCCTCCGAGACTGTGGCCGCAAAGAATGATGCCATTGCTGGTCTGGCCTATGGCCGGATGATTCGAAATATGACTGAGTAGCGAATGGGCAAAGTCTGTGATACGATAGATGTTCTTCTCGGTCTTGGCCCAGTCAGCTGCGTAGCCGAATGAGTGTATTCCCACGTTGGTGAAATCTGGATCCTTGGCCAGCCATTCCCGCGGCCAGAAGTGCTCCGGATCTGTGGAGTATGACCAAGTCTTCCGGCTTCCGCCGCCGAGCCCATGAACGAAGATGATGTCGGCGAGAGGAAGGGACGTGGGTTGACTGAGGGTAGTCAGCCCCAAAGGGCCTTTGCCGCTTTCCGCCGACATCCCAAGGCTCCCGGTGGGTTCCATCTCTGCGAGTCCACGACGAGGAAAGCCCCGGCTTCAGGGGGCATGTCGGCACTTGTGAGGAGGGCGTTCGGCTCGCAGCGCCCTTCTTGCCATTGGCAGCCAGGTTCTGATCTGTGCCAAATGGGTAATGAGACGACATCGCCACGAAAAGCGTCGGCGAGCCCTGTTCGCTGCCTTGACCAAACGCGGGATGTGGAGGCTCAGGCATCCTCGTGCATAATATATGGGTGAGGGCGCCTAATCCTGGCCAATTGGACTTCGGAGCAGGCGAGCTCCCCCGGCCGCCCACGATACAGAGGCGAGTGTCCATCTTAAACAGGATAACTGCAAGAGGCGGCACCGCTTACGGCCACTTTACAGAAGCAGACAGGCTCTCATGAATCCCTCAGAGTTTATCCCCTCGTGGGCTTGAGGCGTCTGCGATGAGATGCGCATGGGTGAGCTTTCGAAGAAGGCGTCAGACCTGGGGGAAAGGCCCGCCCAGACATTCGATGGGGTTGGCAACATGGTGCCTCAAGAAACTCAACCGGGTTCGGAAGGGCTATATTCAATCCAGATGATGATGCCTCTCAAAAGCTCCAGTCCCGTGCTCGCTGCCTTGTTGGCGGACTGTGGTGCTAGCAGCTGCGTCTAAAAGCGCCCCGAGCCGCCGACGATGCCACTGCCCCACTCAAACAACGTACTTGTGCTTGGTACATAATCAACAGGCGGCCCAGCTGGCACAACTGCTGCCACTTGCACGAAGCACCCCACATCGCCAAGACCAAATTGAGCGCCAGAGGGACGACCGCGCATGCGAAGACTGGAAATTTTAATCGAACCCCACGATCCAGCTACAAGAAGTTCCCCCAAAGTCAGCAATACCTCGACCATGGCGACTGTTATCCCGCCCCCGTCGAAGCGCCAGAAGAGGGAAGCCCTAGAGCGCTCCCAGATCCAGCAGGATGTCTCGGCCCCGACTACTACAGAGACGGGCTCCTTCAAGGCGCGGTTCGTGGATGGAGAAGGAAACCAGCTGGCGGACGTGATCGAGATACCGCTTGCGGATGCGAGCGAGAAGAACATTTCCCTCCTCCTCAACACTCTACTGGCACGGGTTAGTCTTTTACATCCCTGCAATTACATCACAAATCCAAAGCGGCGGAATTGAGAGGCTAACACTGGCAATAGGACCGGGAAGAGTTCCTGCCGTACCGCTTCAGGGTGCACATCCCAGGCACCGAGACTATAGTCGACCAGTACCCCTCCGACCTCCTCGAACTCCTCCGCTCTCATGGCATATCGAACCCCTTCGAGACGACCGTGACCCTGGGCGCCGAGCCCCAGGCCGTCTTCCGCGTGCAGAGCGTCACCCGCGCGAGCAACCGCATGCCGGGCCACGGCCAGCCCATCCTCGCCGCCCGCTTCAGCCCTGCCACCAGCAGT
Source organism: Sordariomycetes sp. S4602 (assembly GCA_023628835.1). Lineage (NCBI taxonomy): Eukaryota > Fungi > Ascomycota > Sordariomycetes > Sordariomycetes sp. S4602. Next base: position 1,076,615 of record JAMAJV010000006.1, read on the forward strand.
CTTCTCGCCACCGGCTCCGGAGACAAGACGGCGCGGGTCTGGGACTGCAACACCGGGACGCCGAAGTACACCCTCTCTGGTCACGAGGGGTGGGTTCTGTGCGTCGAGTGGAGTGCCGACGGGAAGAGACTGGCGACGGGTAGCATGGATAAAGCGGTCAGGATATGGGATCCGAGCACGGGGAAGAGCGTGGGGAAGGGCCCACTCAAGGGACATGCGAAGTGGGTTACCGCTCTCGCGTGGGAGCCGTACCACCTCTGGCAGGACGGCGGTCCGCGCCTAGCGAGTGCGAGTAAGGACGCGACGGTCCGGATCTGGTTCGTGAACTCGGGGACCATACAACACGTCCTCTCCGGCCACAAGGACACCGTGAGCTGCGTGAAGTGGGGAGGCACGGGCAGGATCTACACGACGGGCCACGACAAGAGCGTGAAGGTCTGGGACTCGGACAAGGGCACGCTCATACACTCCCTCTCCAGCCACGCCCACTGGGTCAACCACCTCGCGCTCTCCAGCGACTTTGTGCTTCGGACGGGCTACTTCGACCACACGCCCGTGCCCGATACCGAAGAGGGGAAGCGGGCGAAGGCGAAGGAGAGGTTCGAGAAGGCGGTGAGGGTCGGGGGCAAGATCTCGGAGAGGTTCGTGTCGGCGAGTGAGGACTCGACGATGTATCTGTGGGACACGGAGCAGGGGAACAAGCCCGTCGCGAGGCTTCTGGGGCACCAGAAGCAGGTGAATCACGTTTCGTTTTCGCCGGACGGGACGCTGATTGCGAGTGCTGCTTGGGACAACCACACCAAGATCTGGAGCGCAAGGTAGGCCTCTCTCGCGCCCCGGAATGTTTGGTCGGACTCTAACTAGTCTGCAGGGATGGGAGATTCATCAACACGCTACGCGGACACGTCGCGCCGGTCTACCAGTGCTCGTTCTCGGCGGACTCGAGGCTGCTGGTCACGGCGTCCAAGGACACCACGCTGAAGGTGTGGTCCATGGCGAACTTCAAGCTGGCGTCGGACCTTCCCGGCCACCAGGACGAGGTGTACGCCGTTGACTGGAGCCCGGACGGGCAGATGGTGGGGAGCGGAGGAAAGGACAAGGCTGTGAGGCTCTGGAGGCATTAGGTTAGGCTTGGTTTCGGCATGAGGTTTATATACCCTTGGAGATTATCTGATGTATTAGACTAGATCTGGCGGATATATAAAGTGCTGGCGTTGTGTTTCGTATCTCAGAGCCACGAGCGCACGACCAGTCTTTCGGGTCGTCGCGAAGGAGAAGTGCGGGGGAGGGGCAATTTGGCCCCGCCCTCCGACATCGGACGTCGGCCGTGGGAACCACAGAATCGCCAATCGGGCGGCGGTTTGAAATAGGAGGGCCCGGGGGCGCGGAATGGGCTAATTGACAGTTAATTGGTCCCTTGGAGACGGTGAGGCTCTGGCCCGGGGTAAGCGTGTCTGCCGCTTTTCCGGGGCTCGGGGGAAGCGGGGAGCGCGGGCGGACTGTCCGGAGGTGGTTTACGCTCGCGCTCCAAAAATCTTTTGTTGCCCCTCCACATACTTACACCGCACCGCACTCGCCCACACTTCCTTCTTTCACCCGCGCCTCACGTCTTCACATCGACCCTCTCGACATCCGCCTCCCAGAAAGCACCGCCCACCATGTCGTTCCCGCCGCCCCCCACCGACGCCATCGACTGGGCCAACGTTGGCTTCAAGATCCGCGAAGGTACCTCCACCCCTCCTGCGCCTCTGCCGCGGATCCATATCCCCATCCACGGACGAACCGCTCTAACGCTTTTGCAGTCAACGGCCACATCGAGTCGCACTGGTCCAACAAGACCTCGACATGGACGCCCCTTAAGTTCGTCGCCGACCCGCACATGCGCATCCACGGCATGTCGCCCGCCCTCAACTACGGCCAGCAGGCCTACGAGGGGCTCAAGGCCTTCCGCGCCCCCGGCGACGCCGCCATCCAGCTCTTCCGCCCGGACCGCAACGCCACGCGCATGCAGCACTCCGCCGCCGTCGGGTCCATGCCGCCCGTCCCCGAGGACATGTTCGTGGCCGCGTGCCGCGCCGCCGTGGGGCTCAACGCCGAGTTCGTGCCGCCGCACGCGACGGGCGCCGCCATGTACGTGCGCCCGCAAATCTACGGGTCCAGCGCCCAGCTAGGCCTCACCCCGCCCGAGGAGTACACGTTCTGCGTCTTCGTCGTTCCCACCGGCGTCTACCACGGCGTGCACCCCGTCAAGTGCCTCATCCTCGACGAGTTCGACCGCGCGGCGCCGCTGGGGACGGGCCACGCCAAGGTCGGGGGCAACTACGCGCCCGTGCTGAGGTGGACGGACGGGGCGAGGGACAGGGGGTACAACATCACGCTGCACCTGGACAGCGTGGGCCACGACGAGGTGGACGAGTTCAGTACGAGCGGGTTCCTGGGCGCCAAGGTGGAGGGCGAGGACGTCACCATCGTGGTGCCCGACTCGAGGGCGGTGATCGACAGCGTGACGAGCGACAGCGTGCAGAGCATCGCCAAGAGCTTCGGGTGGAAGGTCGAGAAGCGGCCGGTAAGCCCCCCCTTCGCATATCCCTTTGCTACCCTGCAGCAGCATGGCTGACCCCACACTCTGTAGATCAAGTACGCCGAGCTCCCCGCCTTCTCCGAGGTCATGGCCGCCGGCACGGCCGCCGGCCTCGTCCCCATCCGCTCCATCACCCGCCACGTCCCCGCATCCAACCCGCGCTCCCTCGCCGCCACCAACGCCTCCCACGAGCGCGTCTCCGTCTCGGACGACACCGAGATCGTGACCTACCTGCCCGAGTCGCAGGAGGACGCAGGCCCGATCTGCCTGAAGCTGCTGAACCAGCTCAAGGGCATCCAGCTCGGCAAGGTGGAGGATAAGTTCGGGTGGTGCTTCAAGGTGTCGGAGCAGGATGGCCAGGACCTAGAGAAGGCGTAAGGTTTGGACAGGGCAATATAGGGGGAATATGGGCGCTCGGGGAGTTGTAGACGCCGGCGTACAGCGGTTGAAACTACATTGATCTTCAAAAAAAAATGGAAATCACATCAAACGCATAATCAGGATGGAGAGTGCATGTGAGGTATAATTCGTAATCTATCTAAACAAATTCGCTCATAAACCCATTCCTAAAACATGAAAACCGTCTAATCCTCGTCATCTCGGCCCCTCTTTACCCTATCGCGCAAGAGACCCCATGATCCGATGCCTCGCGCTCTCCCTCTTCCTCTCCCCGCTGTGCCTCGGCTCCTCATCAGCATCCGGCTTGGGCGGCCTGGGCGGCGGCGGCGGCGCGGATGTCGGCGCCTGAGGGGAGTCCGTGGTGTAGTAGTTCTGGCCCCAGTCGTTCGACACGCGCGTCGAGTCCCCGCGCGAGAGGCGGGTGGACGCCGGGCTCACGGGCTCGTGGTTGCGGTAGCTTTGCGTGTTGTCCTGCTGAGGCCGGCGCGGGGCGGGGGACGAGTTGCCGTGCGGCTCCTCGTAGCGCGAGTCTCGAGTTGGGGGCCGCTGCTGGTACTGCTGGGGTTGCTGCTGGTACTGCTGCGTCTGCTGCGATTGTTGCGACTGGTGATACTGGCGCGCCTGAGGTTGCGCGGCGTACTGCTGGTGCGAGTACCGCCTCTGGTCCTCATCGTCCGACGAATCGTCGTCCAAGTCGTCCTGGCCGCGCAGCTCACTACGCATGGCGAGGCTGGCACACAGGCTCTTCGCCTCCTCGATGGCCTTCTTCTGGTCCTTGAGGGTCTGCCGGCGGTCGCGCGTCTGCTTGTCCTCCGCCGCGATGGCCTCGACCGTCTGGTTGTCCATCTTGAGGATCTGGATGGGGTTGAAGAGGCGGAGCATGCCGAGGAGCAGGTGCCGCTCGACGACCTGGGTGATGACGTTGCGGATGAAGATCCGGGCCGTGAGGTCGTAGTAGATCAGCATCTTCTCGAGGACCTCCTCGGCCTCGGTGTAGGTGGCGTTGTTCTCCGTAGCCTTGGTCCGCCACTGCCTAAGGCGCTCCTCGTACTCCGGGTCAAACGGCTGCACCTCGAGCTCCATGTCCTCCACGATCCGCTTCATCTCCGAGTCCGCGCTCTCCACCAGGTCCTTCATGTTCGGCTCCAGGAAGTTCATCCTCAGCTGCGACTGCATCCGCGTGGGCCACGAGTAGTCCAGCACCTCGGCCAGGAACTCGTTGCAGATGACGCTGATGTTGTCCTTGTACTCCTGCGCCAGCGACGGCCACGCCTCGGAGTAGTCCTGAAACAGGATGTACGGCGCACGCGGGTTCGAGTCCATCGGCAGCTCGGTGCCCCTTATCTGCCGCAGCAGAGGCTCGACCTCGCGCGTGGCGAACTCCTGCTTCGACCGGCTGCCCGAGCCCGCCATGGCGTTCGGGACCATGCCCTCCGCGTCCGAGAAACCGATTTTGCGGCCGGATTCCCGGAACCGCTTTGAGAAGCGCTCACTCTCCTCGCGGACGCGCGCGCGGAGACGCTGGCTGGGGGTGCCCTTGCGCATGGCCGCCTTTGGGAAGAACCTCTCGCCGGGGGGGTTCTTGTAGTTGCCGTTCACGGAGGCGGTGACGAGGTGGTTGGACGCCGAGAAGAGGTCGCCCATCTGGAAGCGCATCTCCTCCACGGTGTCCATGCCCACGCCGAGGGCCTTGAGTTGGGTCTCGCACCGCGTGTGCGCGTCCTGGATCTGCTTCCGGAGGGTGTTCACGTGGCGCCCGATGTGCTTCTGGAGCTGGGTGCTGAGCTTCTGACGGAGGGGCTCGACGCCGCACATGCCAGGCGGTAGAGAAGACCATTTGCCGGTGGTGAAGAAGGCGTCTTCGCGCGCCTTGCGCTCCTCCCCGGACGGCCAATCCTCGCCCGGTGGGGGAGGACCAGGGTTGAGGAGGACGAACCATCCGAGCTTGAAGTTGTTCTCCTCGTCCTGGTTCGTGACAAGCCCGATGAACTTGTCCTCGAGGCCGATCTTCTCGGTCAGATCAGGCTTGGTGAGAACGCCGATTGTGCGTGACCCTTTGGGGTCGAAATGCCGGGCCTTCTTGAGAATCGGGGCCTGGACGTAGTCGTTGTTTCCTCCAACGACGGCGAGAATGACTGTCCGCGGGCTCTTCATGTACCGGTCAGATAGATCGTCGATGGTCCGGATGTCCGCCTCGGACTGGTCACGATTCGCAACGCGGACCAGACCCGGGAGATCGACCAGGGTCAAAAGCGGCATATCAGGACCCCGCTTGTCCACGACGAGGATATCCTTCGCCGCGAACCTCCCGGGGATATCCTTGGGCGCGATCAGGTCCACGGCCTCGCGCATCATCGAGTCGAACGGCGTGTTCTGGTTCACGGTCCCGCCAAACTGCTTCAGCCTCGACTGCTCGTTGTACGGGCGGTTCTTGTCCGGGATGATGGACACGCTGAGCACCTCCTCCTTGGCTCTCCGCATCCGGATCTCGGTCGCAAACCTCGTGCAGGCGCCGGCGTCGCGCGGGAAGGGCGTGCCCGTCAGGGCCTCGAGCACGGAACTCTTGCCGGCGGACTGGTCGCCCACGACGACGATCTGCGGCAGCTTGACATCGTCGAGCTGGGCGAACTGGAGCTTGTCGACGAGGTCGAGCAGGCCGCGCTGCTCGTCGGCGAGGCCCGTCGTGCTGAGGGCCGAATCGAGGGTTTGCCGCATGTTGTTGTTTTCAGGCTGGACAAAATAACCCATACCCAGAAAGAAGAATAGATGGGTGTAAGGATGAGAAATGGAAGGCCAAGGCCAAGGCAGGGCTGTCTCAGTAGAAGTTCTTTTATACGGGTACCGCCTGGAATGGGGCGGGCACCATCATAGTTATGCACCGTATTTCGCGCCCGCAGCGTGTGACGCAATCAGATAACACAGGCGTTCTTAGGGGCCTTCGCCACTGCGGGCGCCCCGCGACAGCCGCTACACAGAGGCCGCCGTCCAGTGGAGGCTGGGGAAAATAAAGCTGCCTAGATCTGCACGCTCAATCGCCCACGCGGCCCCCTGGGCGCAAGGTTTCCGCTAGGGGCCTGCACAGCCTTCTCCGGCGAAATCCGCAGGCGATTCGCCGCCCTTCGAGCTTAATCCAGCGCATGTGAAAGGCGTCGAATCCGGTCCAGGCTGCCTCCAATTGAGCGGTGACGTTGGTGGGTACGTATTGCTGGCGTATGCGAAATCCTGGCAAATGTGGGTCCGGGGTCTTGCTCGGCAGAGCCCCATTGGTCCTGTCGAGCGCCATTGGCCCATGTGCGTGCTGCGCCACGGGAGGCCGCCACATGCATTTCCGCCACACTCGACTGGCTGGGTTCCTGGCACGTGATCGGAAATTTTGTTGGAGAGATCAAGACGAACAGCCAGAGGCATGGACATGATCAAAAAGGGGTATCATCTAATATTATACAGGTCGTTCAGCTAATTAAAAAGGTCGATAGCTCATAAGAACAGTGGCTACGCCACAAGAAGTGAAAACAGCCGCTCCAGCCGGCTTGGCCCAGCCGTTCCAGCAGAACCATCCAAGCAGCGATCATGTCCCAGTTCGCTACCAGAAAACCCGGATAGACATGGCAACAAGGGCATTTGAAATGCCCCGTGTACCTGACAACGTCGCCAAGTCTCGCTTTGGGGTAAGCATCGGCCACCGAGCCAGGATATTCAGCGAGGAGCTTACGCTCCGGTAGTCGGACGGGGTGATATCCAGGCGTCTCAAGCCTCCAACCCCATCGCTCTCGAATGGGGGGTTTCTCCCCAATCCGACTACCATTGATGGCTTCTTGATACCTAATGTGAGAGACCGTTAGTATCAGTCCACCCAAATGTATGCAAGGAAACAGCAGTGGGGCATGTAATATCAGGGTACTATGACCGTGGTTTGAATCACACAGAGCAAGCTCTGATCAGCTAACATCTAGCGTAGGTACATTCATCACAACAGCGATAAAGAAATAGACGCTTAGAACGTACCGAGTATACCGGGGGGCAGGTCCGTAGCCACGCTCCAGGCGCGGCCGAGTCGCTTCCTCGGTTGCAAACCCGAGGCATTGCATGTCGCCGCTGTCGATAGAACACAGACGGCGTAGGATATGGAGACGGAAATCGGGCGTATCTAAATGGAACGTGCCGGAGTCAAGGGCGCTTCCGTTTATAGGTCCCGCCGGTTACTGCCCTGACCAGTAATCTGGCTGATCGTGTCCAGCGCACCGTCAATGACGGCCTTGAAAAGGCCCTGCCTCTTGTTCTTGCCGTCCGGTCCGATGCGCGGCTCGGACGAGCCCATCGTTGGCAGGACGTTGTCGTTCGCGGACAGGCTGACGAACAGCGAGAACGGGACGAGCCAGACGCAGATGCCGAAGAAGGACGCGATCTGCGTGAAGGAGGGGACCTCGGGTTGGTCGTAGTACGAGCTCATGGTGCGGTACGACTGCGACTGGAAGGCCGAGAAGTGTTGGAACCAGACGTAGTGATTGAGCATCACCAGGCCTGCGTCAAAACCACTATTAGCTGCTGGGACTCGGCAAGGCGCCGCTCGGCCCGCCCGGGTTGTAACCTACAGCATGAGGCGATGAACAGCGGGTCCGTCAATTGAACGAAGGGGAAGCGCCGCATGTTGCCGAGATACACGGCGTGCGAGGCGATGCTCAGCAGGGAGAGCGTGAAGGGCAGGCCGTCGATGGCCCAGGCCAGGAGCTGCACGGCCATGACGAAGTAGATTACCCGGAGGAGTATCTTCTTCGCCAGCACTGTGTGTTCTTCGACGATCTCGCTAAGATAGTAAAGGCCCGATGCTAGAAATGTCCAAGGTCAGCCATCGCGAGATCACATGCGTATCCGCAGCCCGGGAAAATCTCACCTATCGCCAGCGTCAGGAAGCAAAAGCCCAGGACCGAGCCCAGGTAGCCGATCAAGGAAGTAATGAGCATCATGATGGGCGATCTAGGTAGCCTCGTCGCTACGCGCGCGCACAAATATCGAATGGATGAAGGAAAGGAAGGGCGTGGTGGGCGGAAACCATCCGAGGTTGAGACCACCTAATACTTAAATTGCGAAGAAATCCATAAATATTGGTTTCCATGTTGGGCAAATTATAGGCTGCCGGGGTTTTTCCCGCGGGTTCTGCTGATAAGATAAGCCCGTGGGGGACCTCCGGCGCCAACACCGACACTGGAAGTCCGTCCGCCCTCTGCCCCACCAAAATCCGTCCAAAAAAGTTGCGAAGAAAAGCCCCCCACCGCTGGAAGGGTTCGCAACTTCACCACTCAACCCCCCACCAAGTTGAATTGACGAGCTCCCGGCTCGCTCCTTACCGCCACAATGTCGCGCCCCGAGGATACCCTGTAAGTCTCCCCTGAAGCCCCCAGACGGCCCCCTCGCCCACCGCGTCTAACCCCTCCGCAGCGCAGCGGACATCCACTACGACGACACCGAAGCCCGCAAGTATACCACGTCCTCCCGAATCCAGAACATCCAGGCATCCATGTCGCACCGCGCCCTCGAGCTCCTAGACCTCAAGTCCCCGTCCTTCATCCTCGACGTCGGGTGCGGCAGCGGCCTCTCGGGCGAGATCCTATCGTCCGTCGAGCCTGAAGAGGGCGGGCCTCACACGTGGGTCGGCATGGACGTCTCGCCCTCTATGCTCGACATCGCGCTCCAGCGCGACGTAGAGGGCGACCTCATGCTTGCGGATATTGGCCAAGGCGTCCCCTTCCGCCCGGGCACTTTCGACGCCGCCATTAGCATCTCCGCCATCCAGTGGCTCTGCAGCGCCGAGAGCAGCGACACGTCGCCCGCGGGCCGCCTCACGCGCTTCTTCGGCGGGCTCTACGCTTCCATCCGCCGCGGGGGTAGGGCCGTGTGCCAGTTCTACCCCAAGAACGACATGCAGAGGGACATGATCACGCAGGCGGCCGTGCGCGCGGGTTTCGGCGCGGGTATCCTGGAAGACGACCCTGGGACCAAAAACATGAAGCTGTACCTCGTGCTCACCGTCGGCGGCACATCTAACGACGGTGCGGGAGGTGACATCACAAACGTGGTGGACGGCATGGATGACGTGGAGATCCAGGATGCGAGGAGGAAGGCTGCGGCTGCGAAGGGGGACATGAGCAAGGGGAGCAGGGGGTGGATCCTGAAGAAGAAGGACCAGCTGGAGCGCAAGGGTAAGGTTGTAAAGAACAACTCAAAGTACACGGGCCGGAAGAGACGTATCGCCTTCTAGACTCATGGTGGGAGAGGGAACTCTACGCATCGTTACGAATTCGGCGTTCGGGGTGGAAAAGGCTTGATCTCATTTCATTTTTCTCGTTTTAGAATAATACCCAAGACGGTGGTTCCAATTTCTCTTGGCCCTCGTCGCCATTTCCTACTCGTCGTTGTCTCCGAGACCACCAGCACGGCCGGCCGTCACCGCCGTGTGGGTGGTGTACTCCCCGGAATACCCGGGGATGCCATCCTCGTCAAGCCCCACCCTCGACGAGCAGACACTAACCTTCAGCCCGGGCACCTCCTCGACCGGAAGCGTCTCCCCCGTCCACAACTTCACCCTCCAATGCAGCTGCCTCCTCAAGTGAGGCACCACATCCTCCACGTCCAGGCTCCCCAGCTTCTCCGCCGCGATGTCCTGCAGGAGCGCCGAGGTGAGCGGCACGGCCCCCGCGACCACGAGCTCGTCCTCCCTGTCGTCGCGGCAGCGTGTGCACGGCGTGTCGGCGCTGCGGCCCAGCACGGTGACGCGGCCGACGGTGTTGTACTCGGCGTTTCCGGCCCAGTTGAGCGGGTCCGGGCTGAAGTCGCCGAGGAAGACGATAACGCGGAAGGTCTGCGAGAGGCCGTGCTTCAGGGCGCGGATGTTGACGATCCAGTCGGTGTAGTGGTTGTCGGGGATGAGGCGGGCGAGGGAGTCTGGGATGGGGGCTGTGGGTGTTAGTGGCTGTTTCGGCGGACAGGGAACACATCTGACGTACCACTTAGGTCCCCCTCGTCAACCGGGTTCTCCGGGGCTTCGTGCTCATCATGGGCCTCGGAAGGGGCAGGTTTCTCTTCCTGGGGAGCCGCCTCAAGCGGTTTCTGCTCCCCCTTCGGGGCAACCGCAGCGAGCTTCACGTTCGCAGCCAAGGCCCTGATCCCGCTCTTCGGCTCCGGCTTCTCCGCCTCCTTGATCGTCGGCCTATCCGCCGCCTTATCCACCGGCGCAATGGTCCTCGCAAAGTTGACAAACGGGTTGCTGCCGTAGATCCGCGCAATGGTCCTCCTAGTCTCCCTCTGATACGTCTCGCGGTCCTTGAACGCCCAGCTCTGCGTCTCCGGATACGCGTACCCAAAGACGTTTGAGCTCCTCACGCCCTCCGAGGTCCAGAACCGGTTCCCCGAGCGGTCCCAGAACGGGCTCAGCGGCGTGCGCGCGTCCTCCAGCGTCCCGGAGCGCACCGTGAAGTTGCTGAACGGCGCCGGCCGCGCCGTCATGAACTCGTCCGGGTTGAGGTCCTGCCAGATGGCCCACAGGCGGTCGACGTTGCAGTGGTGCAGCCAGAAGATGGGGTCCATGGCCGAGACGTCGAGCGACGACATGTGGCCGCCGCTGCCGCCCGTGCGGCCGTGGATGTCGTCGTGCACGCTCTCGAGGCTGGTGAGGGGCCGCGTGGCGTTCCCGCGGCGCCAGGTGCTGTTGGAGAAGTCGTCAAAGTCGGTGTAGGAGAGGAGCAGGAGGGACACCTCCTGGCGGAGCGAGGCCGACTCGTTGTCAAGCTCCTGTTCGATGATGGCGTTGCGGGAGGCGCCGCGCGAGTCGGGGTGGCGGAGGGTCCGTGGGCGGTCCTCCCACTGCTCAAGAGCGTTAGACACATCTAAAAACGGGGATAGTGGCTGACGGGGGGGTGCCGTACGCCTCGGGTGAAATCGCCTCTGTCAGGCTGTACCTGCGAGACGTTGAACGAGTACAGCGGGTTGTCAATTGACTTGCGCCGGCCGTCCGTATCCACCACGCTGATGGTCTGGCTCGCGATGGAGGGCGGGAGCGAGTCGGCCCCCGCGCGGACCCTCAGGGCCCAGTCAAAGTACGGGAGGCGGATGTTCTTGGCCGCCTCCACATAGCGGCTACGGAGGTTCTGCGGGAACTTCTGCGCCACCTCCTGGGCGGCGGAGTATAGGGCTTGCTACAAACAGAAACAGGTTAGTGCGGGATACGAGTATGGGCAAGGTTCTTCCTACCTCGAAGAGAGCGATATAGGGCCGGTGCCAGGTGACGAAGAGGATGGACGAGTGGGTGCAATACCCGCCGAACTGGAAGTTCTGGATCCCCTGCGCGTTGTTCCAGACCTTGTACGGCATACCGTGGATGCCTGCATGGAAAGTGGAACGCTAATTCAGCTACCCTTCAGCCTCAGTTCGGATTATCGTGACGTACCCGCAATCTGGTAGTAGGACGAGGGGTCTTCCTTGCTCCTGGCCTGGAGGGCCCTCATCCCCAGGACGAACAGGTTGAACTGGTCCGGGAAGTTTGCCTCAAGGTCCCGGATCTCACGGCGGAGTGGGACGGAGCCTGGGCATATTGTAAGCGACACAAGTGAAAGCATGGGATAGTGGTATTACCATTTGGCCCGGGCGTTGCTGAGACACCGACGACTTTGACGTTCTGAGAGCTCATGCTGAAGATGACGATATCGTGTAAGACTCTGAATGGCCTGACCTCCTTCAGACTTCAGCTCTCGTCCAGGGATCCCCGCCCTTTTATACATGATCCTGCCACATCTGACTTACACCAAAGGCGCCACGGCAAGTTTGACGGTCCTCGTCAGTGCCAGTTCCCTTCCCTGTGCGACTCCTTCGACCACTCACCCACATCCACCACTCCATGGCGTCCTCCTCAGCCCCGTTACCCCTCTTTCACTTCTCCGCCATTTCACCAATTCGCCCCAAGTATACGACCCCCTTACCTCTCAATCTCACCTATCGTGAAGACGATGGCTAGCTGACCGACGCGGGGCGTCGTCACAATCAATATATCGCTGACACAGACCTCCGCTCATTCGCCGCCCCGTAAGCGGGGGCATCCGGTCGCGGCCACTCCTAAACCCCTTTCTCGTCTGACAGGCAGGTTACCGAGGGCTTGACCAACCAGATATTGTCTCTAACACTCTAATGCTGACACGGACATGCTTACTCCAGGAGGGAATTGAGCCCCGGAAGGTCCGGTCCGCCCTACACCGGACGCCGTCAGAAACACTCCGGCTTTCAGCTCGGGTTTTCGGGCCACGCGCCTTGGACTAGATAGATTGCGGGGCGAGAGCCGTTGTGAGGTGTGAAGATCTCGTGATGGCACAGGGGCGCCAGGATGCCCCTGCATTCCACCGGAACAGGTATTAAAAGTCAAAAGGGCATGAGGAGCGGCTGATATCCCGGCAGCCTACCTACTACCTCCGAACGCGAGTACGGCGCGGATCCCACCCGCTCAATGTTGGGTTCACGAACAGGGCGAGAAAGTCCGGAATATAAACAAGGAAGCAAAGCATGTAATAAACCAATTCGCTATCTCTCATTCCACCACGCTCATAAAACCCCCAATCTATATCCCAACCCCGAACTCCGCTTCCCTCCACCCTCGCTTCTTTATCTCGTAATCGCCTCGAGAAAGCCCCTCCCTACTCCCGCAGCTAAAAAGCAACCCCCCCCCCCAGCAATCCTCACATCCGAGCAGGATCCTCACCCTGTACAACCCCCCATCATCGCTTTGCCATCGGTCCGTCAGCAGAGGCCCCCTTTCTCTACCCTTCACAACGGTTTGGGACAAGGGGATATCCTTTGAAAAAGCGGCTAAAAGGTGGAGCCGAAGGGATGGGGGGGAAGGGGAAGCACATACTTGATGGCGACGCTTGCGTTTGGGCGGAACATCACGATAGCCCCTAAACCCGAAGCCCAATATGAAGCCCATGGCCAGCAACACCACGAGGAGCGCCATGTCCATCGCGCTCAAACCCCGCTCTCGGTCAACTGGATTCACGAGTAGCATGTGGAAGCCAACCGCGAGACGCTTATTGGACGGGGGGACTTCGTTTGAGGCCTGCCGCTGTGTCTGTTGCCAAGCCTGCACGGGCTTCGATCCGTTCGCTGATGGCCCGCGGGGGATAGTCCGAGAGGATCGAAGATGGATGGTCAGCGGAGGTGCTCCCAAGACCGCTTCACGTCGTCTCTGACTCCCTGCCAGTCGGGTGGAAGCAAGCCACTGATGTCAATGAAGACGGAGAAGTAAGTATGCCTGGGCAAAAGCTTCGAGGCTTCATGAAGACAGTGATAGGATGATATAGCGGTTGGGGCGTGGAACAGAGGGAGGGTGTCACGCAAAGCTTGGGGCAAGAAACAGAAACACGCGGCAAGCGGGAGCTCCTGCTAGATCTCTGTGCCTTGGACTCGCGAAGGACCCTGCCCCTTTTGCCTGCTCTCACCATGGCAACACTCCCCCCATAGCCTGCCTCCCTTTGCAGGGGGCCCTTTCCTACTGTGACTCTTCCCACGGGCCACCCACCAGAACACAAGAAGCGAGTCACAGTGAACCACACATAACCATTGAAGACCGGAAAAAGCAATATTGAGGATTCTAGCCTGCTTGCGCCGATACGTCATGCAGGCTGGTACCGAGAGAAATCCCTATTGTCCATGATGATGAGACTCAAAAAGAAACTTCAGTCCACGAAACATTTTGATGGAACTGGACAAGACGCAGCAAATCCAGCCTCAAGAACACCCCGCCAACCCTGTGCGCAAATGACGGACGTTAAAAAGACGAAACAATGAAAATGTTGAAGTAATAATGAATGAAAGAAACGATCACTGCCAATCCATAATCGACTTTTCCTTTCCGGTCATGAACACATGTCCGTTGCATTTCTCATCCCAAACCTGCTGCAATAAAACTTCGATTCGAGTCCCAGTGAGTCTGCTTGCCGGCATAGTTTACTGCGACGATTAGCATCAACCTCACTCATAGGCCCAACCGCCACTCGGGGCGGTCCATACCTGAGGGGGGCCGGGAGGCACGGGGGGTCCCTGCATCGGTCCGGGCGGGCCCTGGGGAGGCGCCGCCGGGCCTTGCGGTCCCTGGGGGCTCATGGCAGGTCCGCCGAACTGCCCGCCGTAGGGGCCGCCGGGGTGGCTGGGTCCCATTCCCATGTAGTGAGGGGGCGGAGGCGCCGGCCGGTAGGGGGTGCCGACGCCCGAGTTGTTCTGCGATCGGCCCCAGCTGAGCCGGACGCGGGAGTTGCCGATCGGGTAACCCTGCATCTGGTTGATGGCCATCTCCGCCGCATGACGATGGACGAACTGAACGAAGCCGCATCCCTTGCCGGGGGGGATCTTGACGTAGGTAATCTCACCGAATCCTTGGAAGAAGGATCGGAGCTCGTCCTCGGTCACATAGCCCGAGAGTCCTCCGACGAAGACGGTCGTGTTGTTGGGGTCGGTGAACTGGTTCATCTGGGTGGCGGGGTTGAAGCCGCCGCCGCCGCCGCCGTACGGAGGGGGGAAGGGGCCAGGCCACATCTGCTGCGGCGGGACGTTGTTCATCATCGAGGGAGGAGCGTGGTGGCCGGGGAATCCATGGGAGCTAGGGCGGAAACTACGCGTCAACATTTCCATCCGTGTGAAGGGTAAGGCCAGGCTTCCCGCTGGTCAGACGTACCGATTCTTGGGAGTGGCCGTCGAAATCCTCATAGGACGACTGCCGCAGTAAACTCCCTGCATCTCAACCAGCGCCCTCTGCTGGTCGGTCTCATCAGAGAACCGAACGAAGCCGTAGCCGCGGCTCTGGCCCGAGACGGCGTCGGTCATGATCTTGGCCGATTTGCAGCTGGGGAATCGAGCCTGGAAAAGCGCCACTAGGACATACTCGTTCACCTCGGGCCCGAGGTCACCGACGAAGATCGAGTACTCGGGGCCGCGGTCATCGCTGGAGAAACGTCAGCTCGTTATTCATGACCCTCTACACGCAAGACAGTGCCTCCAAACATACCGTCGGTCGACCAGGCCACCGCCGGAGGCCCAGTTCAGCTTGAAAGCGCGGCTCGAGTTAGGGATCGCCGTGCCGTTAAGAGACAGGGCAGCAGTAGCGGCCTCATTGGTCGGAAATTCGACGAAACAGTATCCGGCACTTCTGTTTACTCACCGGTCAGCGCTAAGAAATTTTTGGTCTCTCACGAGGGTACCCACCCAGAGTTCTTGTCGCGAATAACCTTGACATTGACGGCCTGGTCAGAGCAGGTACGGAAAACACCCTTGATGAAGTTCTCGTCCATCCACGGCTCAAGCTCGCCCATCCTAACCAACAATGTTAGCTATGCTGAGCTCCGCGGCTGAGATTGGCCTCGGTTACTTACCAAAGAGTATTCTTCGCCTGCTCGTTGGGGGTAGAGCCGAGCTGCTGCATATCGCCACTGGGGGCAGGAGCGGGGGTAGTCGCCGGGAAACTCATTTTTGCCTTCGTAAACCGCAACCTGTCAGCAGGAGCTCTCGACTAACCGTGTCCAGGAGTTCGGCTAGTTCGCAGGTGGCATCGACTTGATCGACAGGTCATGGGCAGGCACCGCGAGGCGATATGCGGCACAAAGTGTAAGGGAAAATGGGATGAAAACATACAGATGCAAACAAACAGAAGTTCTCGACCGAGTTGTGTGTTTGGTTCAAAGGTCTGATCGAAAATCGGGTCAGCGACTGGTCTCCATTCTCTAGGCACCGATGATTCAGGCAGCGATGGTGAAATCATTGAATAACCCAGGAGTGAGCTAAGAAAAGGGAACAATAAGGTAATGTGCACGGCAGCCATGCATGTAGATGAGGTTGCCGTGAACAACATCCACAGTCGAGCCATCCAGCTCGACAGGTGGCAAGCGGGGGGCAGTACAACAAACGTACCAAAGACTGAAGAAGCCGAAAAAAGCGTTTGCAGGTCCGAAACCGTGACTCCGAGAAGCAGTTGATCAAAGCTGCGCCACCACGCCAAGTAGTTTCAACAGAAGATGCCGCCCTGATGTCGGGGTGCAAAGTTCAATAAGTAAGGTCGACAGACAGAAGCAGTGCCTGAAACGATCTAGTATGAACTTCGAACCTGGATAACTTGTTAGCACCGAGCACTTCAGTTCAATCCTGAAAAGTATATGTTGGTCCAGTGTTGTTGAAAGCGGAGGGCCAAGTGGTCCAGGGGTAATAGGGGTCCGGCTGTGGAGGCGGCGGTGACGGGAGTATGGCAGTCTCTCGGTACTCGTCAACGTCGGACGCTGTGACGAGCAGCTCCGATCGATGAGGAGGCTGGTCAAAACGTAGGCGCATCTCCCCGAACGGGGCATTTATATCGAGTTCCGAGCCCAGAGGTATGACCCTAGTTCCGAAGCCTTCCTTGATACCGACGAAGCCAGTAGTCCAGTGGGCGCCACAGCTAGTATTCGACCCCCCGGCCCACACCCGGACTCCCTTGAACGAGCCACTCGCGAAAAGCATGTCTCCACGTCTCGAACGGATGCCGCCCATAGCGCCGCATCCAGCCACTCCATTGACGGGGTCCCGCCATAACGTAGTATATAGAGCAGGTCCCCAGCTAGGAAGCTTCTACTCGGAGTTTGGGAACCAGTCCCCGGTTCGAAGTGGGGAGGGGCCGTGGCGCGACTGGTCGCCCGTCGCAGGACCGTCGTTTGCTGTTGCAGCGGCAAAGTTCTGCGCTCATGCGACGGAGAGCGCGCCGGGCGGCGTGCTCCACAGGATCTTCCGGGGTCTCCGTAACGATGGGTGGCGATCGACAGCCGAAGCGAGAGCCGCCGGGGTGTCGACTATCCAGGAGGCCGGGCGTTTTGGACAAAGCGAGACGATGGGGGAAGAGGACACAAAGTAGGAACAGGGCAGAGGGGGGCAGCTTACTTTTGAGCGCCTAGCAACGACAAGAAGTCAAACCGTTTGCGACGCGCTTGGATTGGCGAATGTACAAATGCTCCCAGAAGATCAATTACTGGAAGCCGTAGAAGCTCGAGTTCCGAGGAACAATGGACGTATCGACAAGACAAAGTAGAGACGCGGAATCGCGGATTATTGAAGGAGTGTCGAGGTCGAACGCGGGAACCGATAAAAGGTTTTTTTCTTCGGGAACTCGTGTCGCTGATTACTGAAAACTGACGGGCCGAACGACAGGCAGAAAAGCAGCGATGCGAATAACTGGCTGGGTTCGTGAAGCGCGACGTTTCCGAGAAAATCAAGAGAAGAACTGAAGATCAGAAAAACCCTGAATTGCTCAATGCCGATTCGAAAAGGTGGATTTCGTGTGCGGTTCGCCCGGAGCGGATGCTGGCGCGCAAAACACGGGAAACTCGTGTGCTTCGGGGGGGGGGGGGGGGGGGGGGGGGTCAGTGGGACCTCGGCGGGGGGGAAAAAGTAGTTGGGAACAAAGGGGAGAACCCGACGAGTGCAGAGGGTGGCACGACAACAAAAAAACAATCACGAAAGATGCTTCTTGAAATCGCAGCACGAGAACAAACGCTCGACGGGAGAGAGACACGGACAAAAATGATTTTACGTGCGAAGAACGACGAGGAACTAACAGAACGAGGAGAGGGGGAGGGGGGAAGAAAGGAGAGAAGGAAAGGCAGAAAAGGCAAGACTTAGTTTCTCGATGGTGGTGGAGCTGGTGAGGTAATGGAAGGAAGAGGGACGAAGAAGGCCAGAGGCAGGAGGAAACGGCGCAGAGCAAGCTGAACAGGAATCGGATCGGGCCAGGGTACTTTGCTTTGCCCCACCAGCGTCTTGTGGTCCCCGGTACCTGGCCCTAAAGTGCGGCTTTCTGACAGGTAGACATACATCCAATGTACCATGCCTCGCACACCTACAGTACATACCGAGGCTGGTGACACACAGTATTGGAGAAGTTCTGGTCCTCTCCCCCGGCCTGCTTCGACGGCCCGATGAGCTCCCTCCAAGGAACAGCATCTGTTCGACCCAAGTAATTAAAAGGATGTCTTAACTTAGGATGACGGGCGTTGCTTTTCTGACCCCGACGCCGGGTGCTTTTCCCGGCGCCTTTCCTCCGAGGCCCCACTTACACGGTCCCGAATAGCTGCATGCTCCAGAGTCAACCCGACCAGCTCTTTTACTCCCCCGAGACCCAGCGCGTGCAGCGTCGAGCATCACGGAGCTTCTCCCAGTGAGTTATTGTGGCCATGGTGGTTGATAACAAGATCCGCCGAAGCTCCCGGCAAGCAGGACACGCGTCGCGTCCAGCTCCGGCCTTCAGCACGATCGTGACGTATTCGAGTGGGCCGGAGCTGCGCCAAAGGCAGAATGTTTCGGGCTAAATGTTGTCGCACTGTGGCTACCAGCTTTCAATCCAGCCCTGCCAGTGAGAAGCGGATGAATGCATGCAAGACACATCGCCCGGGACACAGCGCCGGACACTGGCAAGATGGCCGGGTCTTGTGAGAGGAGATCGTGTAGATTGGTCGACCTTCGTGAGGCGAAGCTCCCTCAAAGGGGCAAGCCCAGGAGAGCGTTAAATGGGTATTTCATCAACCTTGGGGCTGTGACCCGCTCAATGCCGTCCTCTGCGGCCCCGTGGATGGTGACCCGAGTTTCTGGGCTCCCGGATCCGGGCACGATCCACAGGCAGTTCGGGCCCAGCCTTTAGGCTTGTTGAAAATCCCTGATCTTGCCGTTGGAGTCGCCAATTGGAAGGCATTCCGGGTACCTACACGAATGGGAGTGGAAGAACCTTGGACGGTCGCCCTCGCGGGTCGTCTAAGTGGCAGACGCCCAAAGTCGGGTATGGAAGGATTGCCCCAGGCTCATGCCCCGTCGTTAAATGTCGATTCACATCAGGTACCAACAAACCGAGCTCAGCGGTACTCAATGCGCCCCGCGTGCGTCGGAGGGATTTGGACGCGGCAGGGGCGCCTCATCGGTCATGCTGCAGGCGGAGGCATCCCATGAGTGCGCTTTCCTGGGTCGGACCCCACACGCGACCAACAGCCGCATGCTGGGAAGTCGCATCCCACTTTCGCGGGCAAGAGGGACAGGCCGCAGCCGACGATGGGGAATGTGCAGAAAGGCGGCCGGTGCAATGCCACCTTTCCCCGCCAGCAGGCTGTTGGGTGTGCATACAAGATTATGTCGCCTCTTGAACCCGTCCCAAGCCCGGCATCGTGGGTGCTGCATTTTCGCGGCGTCGGGTGTGGCACTTGATATGTGAGAAGGCCCGGATTAATTAACGAGGTCAAAAAGTTGCTTTTCTTGGAGCTGAGCTCCAAGCTCCTAGCTGTTTTTAGACAATGGCCAATTGACTTTTCTCTCGGCCCAGGGGAATGGGCCGAATTAGCCCTTTGTTCCCCTTCGGCCCCAGACCGCGGAGACTCCAGGTCCAGCTCATCCGTCACCACCAAGCCCGTCGGCTTTTACTGCCATCCCAATCACAGTATTAGCCAACGGAATGGGCAAGATAATTCTCGTGGCGCGTCGGGCCGCCGGATGGGGCTGCGAGACACCCCAGGTCCACGATCAACGTCGCCTTTCCTCCGAACAGGCGGAAGATGAGGCACGACAATTAGCCACCGGGGCAAAGTTGAATACGAGATTCTACGAGTCAGTAAGCGGCTGCTTCCATGAAAGGAGTCGAGTCAGGTCCCCTCCGGCCGTTTTCCCGAGTATGGCCCTTCTTATCGCGAGATCCTCGTGTTTCGAAACGACGGCAGCCTGTTTCTAGTTTCAGGTTTCGAAGTCTTCGAAGCGCGTTCTACCTGTGTTCCGTCAGCGCTATTGGGAGCCGGGTCCTTAATATCACTGCCGGCCTGGGTTGGGCGGGAGTGAGGGTAAGTATGCGACAGCAAGTACAGATGAGCACGGTCAATGCGATGCAGGTCTTATCGAAGTGCCCAACGTGATATCGCATCGCATACCTGCCCGTACAGGGTACGGCGCGGGCACAGCTTCCCGTTTTCGACCCAGGGCACCCTCGTACACACCTCGTACACGACGTAGCTGCCAAAGCGTCACCAATGCTACCGAGATGTTGTCGTCCACGTGCTCGAACGCACGGATCCTCGGGGTTATTACCGTCAGATTCAAGGATCAACGGCCCATGGCGATTCAATGCCCTCCCGGTGGGCTGCTGCAACGCTGAATCCCAGAAGCTCGCGGGTTTCCCCAGGCTCGAGTGCGACCCTCCAATGGTGACGTACACGATACTCTTTCAGGGGCTGGGCATGGCCGGGCCAATCGCGGGCCGTCCGCCTCGCATCCCTGCGGCGATCCGAGGGCCTGAAATCCCAGCCTGTGTTCGAGACTCCACTGTGTCTCTGTGTCGCGTCCCCCTGCCTGCTAATTTTCACTGCGGCTCGGGCGCCACGTTATTTGGCCGTTTCTTCCCCGGACTCTTTTCGCAGTACCGGGGGCCTCCAAGAACCCGGGGGACAGCCAGTCACTCTCTTCCTGTTGCATTGCGGGTTGAGCCCGACGGAGAACACGGAAGCCGACGAGGCCAGCCAATGCCCGAACGCTGCTAATCTCAAGCCCCCCCGGGCTTACGGGTGCGGGCATGGCCTGATACTTGTATAGATCGCTAATCCTACCCTATAGGTCGGCACACGAGATCGGCAACTGCCATTTTGATATCGGCACGGTCTGAGTGCCTGTGCCTGGCCAAAAGTTATCATCGGCACCGCCACGCTTTCCGAAGAAGCCGGCGGGGGAAGCACGTACGACTAACAAGCCGACCTCCCTTCTCGTACGACCTGAAAAGTTGATCTCCTGTTGGACAACACCGCAGCCTGTGTGTAGGAGATTTAACCGCTACCCAGGCTCTCGGGGAAAGCTCCCTGGCCATGGAAGCCGCACCCGGTGCGTTTCTCCCTGCGCCATGTATGCCTACTCTGTAGCAGCGGAACCTGCGCAAGATAGGGCCCTGCTTGTACTCTATCACTTGCAGGGTTTCCCGGGTCCTGCAGGTCCCATGCAGTCTGTGTGTGCTCCGCATGTGAGGGCCGAAAATTTCCGATAACAGCCACAGAACGGTTGGCGTCGCCAAGAGGGCCGGCCCTCGTTAGCCCCGCTGGCCCACGAAAAGGACTGCCGGCGAGGTGCGTGACACGAGCTCTAGGGTCTAACTAACTGGGGGAAGCAAAGCCGTTGAAGGCCTAGAGCGCCTTTTGCCAGTTTACAGGTGAGAAGACCGCACGAACAAGCTCTACAGTACACATCCAGGAGCTCAGAACCAGAGACAGTACGCACATCCGGGTAGACACGACCGCACGATATCTTTGCCGTCAATACACGAAAGCACTTTCTACCTACTCGGCAGTAGTACGGCCGCCCCGTGCCGCAAGGCCGACTGTCCGTTGCTACTTTCTCACAATTCGCCCTGCCTCGGAAAGAGTCATTTATAACTCTGGCCAGGGCTGCTAGCGGAGGGGGGGGGGACGGTTTCCTGCGAGATGACAAGACAGCGGGCCCTGCTGATGTGAGTGGCCATCTCGGCGGCGTTTGAGTTCCCGGCGTCGACGCTAATACAGTGGAGAATGTTTCTTCCAGTCGTTGAAAAGTGGGCGTGTTAGCGCGTTTGCCATCAAGGCAGCAAGGTGTGTGGTCTTGGGTGCTCCCCAAGATGTTTCGCCCCCGGAACTCCGTTGAGTCTTGCCCATTCCCCGCGGATGAGGAAGCGGCGTGGGATCGCTGATGAGGCTGCACTCAAACCCGCCTGTGGCTTCCATAAGGACGAATGTGGAGCCTGTGAGTCTGGAAAGGGAGGCGTCAGCCACGTGGAAGATCGTGCAGGTGATGTGAGCGTGATCTTGCTGTGGCGGACGTCACCACGCGTACCGGAGCTTCCGGAGAGGGTACCTCTACCTTCAAATAGCTAGGTAGGAAGTTCGGGAGCTGGAAAAGCAGGAGTCGCTCGCACCGTGAGGCAGAATACCGAGTAGAGTGCTCTGCTGGGGTCGAAAAGCGTCCACGGCGGCCGAACTCGGAGAGTCGCTTCCTCGGGGCCGGGTCAACTTGGGGCCGGCATTTGGTCTTGGCGCCATCAGAGTTGGGAAACCTGCCCAGAGCCTCTCAAAGGACTGGAATTAGTAAATCGTGGTCGGCTGCTTGGTGTTGGCCCAATGAAAGAACGCAGGAACACAGCAGGGTGAGGTTGATCTCCGTTCAGTCGCCATCCACGAGATTGTCATGCAAGTGCCAGCAGCCACCCCACGGCCCAGGCTGGTCGGTCCGGGGTTTCTCGTTTCGACGGCGGCTTAGAATAGGTCCAGTTGCAATGATAAAATGCGGATGAAAAATCAAACTGCTAGCGAAGGAATACGGGCCAGGCCAGACGGAGAAGGCCAACGTTTCGGAGGCTACAAGCTACATGGCTGGTCGTGGCATCTGCGTTGGGGACGGGCCGTTTGTCGGATGGCCAGGAAAGTTGGCATAGCATACACCACCATGGCCAACCGGAGAATGCCATGTCCATCCGTCCAAACCGATGGGTAGCAGTCAACTGATGGGGCCAACGCAGGCTGCCACACCTCGCAACATGCATGGACACTGAAAGTTGGTGCGGTGTGGTGCCTGACGTGTGGCCCAAGTGCCCTGCCAGCCAGTTGGCAGGCTGCCTGCCCCAATTGCAACTGCAACTGCCCCTCACGCCCCTCTTTACCGCTTGACGGCTGTCTGTTGCGTCACAGATTCTTACCTAAACCCCAACACATGCTCTTGAGTCCCTCATCCGAAAGTTGGGATGAATGATGCTTTGTCCTTGCAAGCCCTGAACAAACCAATTCTTTGGCATCTCGCCAGCGTATCCTGATATCCACATCCTCAGCCCGTCCTGGCGCTTTTAGCAAGCCTCTTTTCTTCCCGCCCGTCTTCTCCAGCTAGCCCGGTTTCTGGGCTGAACCCCACCTTCGCGGGAGACCTCCTGCCTCGCCACGCCAGCCTGAAACCTCGGGCGCGGTGACGCTCTCGCATCGACCTCAGAATCAGCGCGGTCTTGCGGGTGCCGCCTTTTTACACCACGGCGCCCTACCTCTTGCTTCTATAATTCCGCGACGAATCTCCTTCTGTCGCCATCGAAGCGAGCCGAACCGTTCTATTTCCGCCGATCAGCTCCGTAGCCAACCCACCCCGCACTCTCGTCGCACCAGCAGCTGCCCTGTGACCTCGGAGGAAGGCGAGGGCAGGCACCTGGATCGATTCGCCGCCCAGCTCGGCGCTCTTCCCGTACGAACGACTCTGTCATCTCTGCAAAATGGCCGACGCCGACATCTCCAACTTTGTCGGCATTACGGGGGCCTCCGCCCCGGTGGCGAAGGGCTTCCTGGAGTTGACAAACGGGGATTTTGAACAGGCCGTCCAGCTCTTTTTCGACAATCCCGACCTACAACACAGCATTGGGTCTTCAGCCACCCCGCCTGCGGTGCCTCCGGCCGAGAGGGACACGAGCCGCTTTAGAGGCGCGAGCGAGGGGGATCCCATCTTGGTAGACAACGACGACGACGACGACCTAAGCGACAGTGATGATGTGCGGACGGCCGCGAGGGACGCTCAGGCAGCGGAGGACGAGGCGGAGGCAAGGAGGCTACAGGAGCAAGAATACTCGGGCTCGGGGGGCCCAGGGCCTGACGAGGACGTAAGGTCCCCCATCCGCGGGACAACGGATACCCTTGTGGGACCAGATCCGTGGGGAAGAGACAGTCCCGACATTGGTCCCCCTAATCCTATGATGGGCTTCCCAAACACCCAAGATTCTCAATGTATGTCTCCAACTCTCCTACTATAGCCGGCGTGGGTCTGAGCGGCGTACTGACTATGTCTGTAGTAGCAGACGAGAACCCGTTCCGGGGCGGTTTGGGAGACAGGTTTAAGCCACCGACAGATCTCATGTTCAAAGGCTCCTGGGATCTCGCACGAGAGGAGGGTAAAACCATGAAGAAATGGCTTCTCGTCGACGTCCATTTCCGGGGTGACTTCCGGAGCTTGTCTCTCAACAGAGACATCTGGCAGGACCAAGCCGTCAAGGACCTGGTCCAGGAAAACTTCGTCTTTCTGCAGTTCATGAACACCGACATGCGGAGGCGCGATTATATCACCTTCTATTTCCGAGACAACGAAGACATCCAGAGCTATCCGCATGTCGCCATCGTCGATCCCAGGACGGGCGAGCAACTCAAGGTTTGGAGTGGAATCCCATTCCCGAGCGCGTTGGACTTCCACAGTCAACTCGCCGAGTTCCTCGACCGCTACAGCCTCGAAGTCAACAGCAAGAACCCCGTCCCCAAGGCCAAGTCCCGCCAGCCCCAGGCGATGGACTTTGACCGCATGACGGAGGAACAGATGATGGAGATGGCCCTCCAGAGGAGCCTCGCTAATGGCGGCGACTCCCCCAACGAGCCTCCCCGCGTCGAGGACCCTGACGCGTTGACCAAGTCGCCGAGGCCTGGAGAAACGGAGGCGGGCGTAGAGAAGGCGGAAGAGCCGAGCGTCTTCGCTTCGATCTCCGCCACCAGCCCTCACAGTGAGCCGGAGCACGACCCCGCCGTTACGACGCGCATACAGTTCCGCCACCCGAACGGGCGGATCATCCGGCGGTTCAACGCGCAGGACACGGTCCGGCGGCTCTTTGAGTGGCTCAAGGCGGAGCCGATGGAGGGCAAGGAGGGGACCGAGTTCGAGCTGAAGAGGATGCCGCAGGGCCAGGACCTGATCGAGGCGCTGGACCAGACGATCGAGGAGGCTGGGTTGAAGCAGGGGACTGTGATGATCGAGTTCCTTGACTAGGCGTATCATTGCAGTCGCAACTTCTCGCTTCGGCGGCCGCGGCTGAAGTGGAGGCGGAGTGCGCCGGGTGTTAGGCTGGGGCGTAAGCGTGCGGACGCCACGCCTTCGTCGGAGGCTCCTTCCACTTCATCGCATCTCGGTGATCTTCATGGCCAGTACGATGGTGATGATGAGGACATCACCTGGGAGCGAGTGAAGCAACAGTACGTGGGGGGCTTGGTGGTGTCCCTTGAACCGTCGGTTGCTCTTTTGACTTTGGCTTGGTCCCTCCACGCTGGGGCTGGGTGGCGGGTATTAATAGAGGATGCATTAGAGGGACGGTTTAGTACTTTTCCTATCTCGGTTTCTTTTGTGTTTTTGAGAAGATGAAGCGAAAGGGGAGGAGTTTCTCAAAGTGGTGGAAAGAGGGATGACAAGCGAATAGATCTTATGAGCTTTGGCTGGACGGGGTGGACCCTTGTGAAGGAACGGAATGACACCCCAAGTTCGAGAGCCACCAACCTTCCGCTACGCACGGGGTGATGTGATGTGAAGACCGTGAACCCGCCATGGATCTTACCAGGTCGTGCCGGGTCGTGCTCTGGACACCCAGAGCGGGATTCAAGCAATCTCTCCCTCTTTTACCAAGCGAGGGAGGCGTTGTATGGACTGCATTCCAAGACACAGTGGGGATACGGGGACGCCGAGTTGGACGCTCACGGTGCTTGGGGG